>VZDJ01007753.1:44386653-44690031 GCA_008694505.1 Cyanoderma ruficeps | reverse complement strand
TTTTTTTTTTTCTGTTTTACAGAACTTCAGATTCTGAAGCATGCTGAGGAAAACAATCACAGCAAAGAAGCACCAAATCACCAAATCTCCGGCAAACTCTCCCCTGATCAGTGGGCATACAAAGATCTACCAGCAGCTGTTAATGTCGCGTTATGGATGATTAGCAGGACTTCCTGTATCTAATGAACATGGCTCTTTCAGTGAGGAGACACAGTACAATGCTGTCCCAGGAACATAAAAACGATGTAACATTCAGTCAGGAATGCATTTACTACATGGCCTGGAATGGTGAATTGATCTCATGCTTCTGTAACAAAGATCTCATCTGTAGTCCCCATGCACTGCTGGCACTGGCACGGCTTCAGAACGAACCCGACGATCCTGCTCCCAAAAGGAAATGATTAGGAGGGATGTTCTAGGAAGTATTTGATACAGGCAGCACAATCCAGGATGCCATTTATAGAGCAAAAATAAAATAATACAGCAATCTTTAAGTATTTTTATGTCTAAGTATGCCAATGGCATCTTCTAACTGACAGTGAAAATAAGAAACACCCCTACAACCATGGTGTTCCTGGAACTGGAGTAGGTAGAGTGGATGGACTGACGTTTTGGTGTGAGCATGGCACATAAGAGAAAAAGGCTCGGTTTGGGTTTTGCTGCTTTCCTCTTGATTTCAACTGGAAATATAAAGGTAGGTCCATTTAAAATCCCTTTGCTCCTACCTCTGCATCTCGTTTCACACAGCAGGGATCCAGGATATCCAGGGATATGTGAAATAAAACGTAAAGATTTGAGATGACCTATATGGTGAAGGCAATAAGGATGATGTAAATAGCACAGGCAGCTTGTAAGAAAGGCTTTCAGAATCTTTTGCCAAATATCCAGCTTGTGACAACAGTGCAAGCAAGGGGATGAAAATGTACTTGGAGTTTTGCTTCGTCAATACTATAAAATAAACCCAAGTTAAAACGGGTGTTGCCCAATCCAATTGTCAAACATCACTGCTGCAATACAAAGACAAATGTTTATTGGCTTAACTTTGAAACTGCAGTAAATGCTCTTCTATTCAATTAGATAAACAAATACAGGACAGAGTATATTATACGGTCCTTTCAAGTAAATTACTTTCTAAGTCACGTGTAAAAGAAAAATGACTTTAATGTTTATATTTCTGTAAAATAAAAAACCATCAAGGCTCTCCTTCTGCTATATTCTAAATATAAAAAAATAAAGAATGTTTAAATGATGTCCATTTTATGACAAAGTCAGCAAAGCAAAGAAGCATAGCCAGGCTGACAATCCAGCTTTTCTTCTCACCATTACAAGAGAAGGAGAAAAAAAATCCTTTATTCTGTTCTCATTTACAGTAGCACAAATCCCCAGGAACTGCACTGACTTCAGTATGTTATTTTGGATTTACAGCACACTCAAAGAGATTAGAATTCGGTCACACATGAATGAAGAACAGAACATCCACATTCATTCTAAACATATTTTCCTTTCTTGTGTACACAGAGCAGCAATGCTGTCCTTAGCAATGACAGATTAGGTGCTGTTGGTTTACCTGCTTGCCTAGAGGTATTTATACAGGTACCAGGCAGGATGCCTCAGTGATGGAAGCACTCTGTTACCCTCTCCAGCAAATGCATCCCCATTTATATCCAGAGAGAACAGTCTCCTCTGCAGCATCAGGGCATCAGGCAAGGGGCTAAAACATGCTCACAGCATTATGCATCCAGTGATGAAAACCACCTGTTTGTGAGCCTGTTTTATTGTCTCTGCCAGAGACTGGCTCTAAGTCCTGACAATTTCTCATGCAGATACATTAGCATACACGGACTGCATACCTTTAAAAAACAAGCAGAAAACTGTAGTAGTTGTTGGAGAGCACTGTGGTTAAAACAACATATAATTCCTGATCTTGATGGAGGAGGCCATTTTCTTCCTACAGGTTGCTTAGTTATGAGAATCTCAAATCCAGTCTCAGCAAAAAGGCAATGCAGTGAATAGATCCCCACCAGTTTAAAAGCAACGACAACCTCTGCACAGCCAACTTCATACCCTAACGCCCCATTGCCTGGTCCATCCTGTGCAGCTGAGGGGCAAACTCCTCACACGAGCAGGGAACCAAACAAACAGAGCCCTTCCTTTGGTCTTGACATCTGTCAACATTAAACACCTCCGCCTCTCCTGCTCTGCAGCCTTTCTAATGAAGTGGCTGCAGGCAAGGAAGAGGCATTAAGAGAGGGAGCACTGCAAAAGTAAAATGAAAATAGGCTGCTCCGGGAGATCGACGGAGATTAGGGCTGGATATCCTTGGGCTCAGTTTTACTGTGAGCATACTAATGCCCACACCTCCAATTGAAATGCTCTGGAAACCTTCTCTGCAGCCTCCAAGAACACAGTGCAAAGTAATAATTCCAGCAAGATAGATCACAAATAGGAAAGAGGAGGAAGGGTTGATTTTTGTGTTATTTTTTTTTTCTGAGCTATAACTAAAGAATTGAAAAGTATGTAGAACATTTATTAAAAAAATATAAATTGTCAAAGTTTCAAAGTCAGGCACTTTCCTAAGTTAGGAAAGGTCAGTGCCAACAGTTTTGAGAGTCCAGTATGAAATGCCTAGGATTTTGCTTTTCAGAACTTTGATTTTTATGGAGATCCAATCTCTTCCAGACCCAATCTTTTAAACTAAAATTCTAACTTTCCAGCTAGCCTTCAACAACTAATCAGCTCAACCACCTGCAGGTTACTTGCTATATCATTTCAACTCACTCAGTCCAACCCTTATATTGCATCCTGACTTCAAGTCTCTGATAATGAAATCCTGCTGTTCCATGTCTCCAGCCCACATCCCACACTGCCACAGCACTCCCAGAATCACTGTCTGTGCTGTCCTTCAGCCACGTTTTTTGAAGAAAAGTTACAACTCTTGATTTAAGTTGTGGGGTGCTTACCTCGTCCTTCCTCTGAGCCCTTCTCCAACTCATTTCCAACCACAAGAATCTCACTAGAGAATTTAGGCTGTTTTGTTCTGTGATTTGATACCGATGAGCACAATAAAGCTCTGGGTTCCTAAGCACTGATGCAATAGAAACAAACAGGAAAATAATATAATATGCCAAATGAAGAGGAGGCAGGAGAACGGCCAGCTGTGTCTCTCTACCTTTCTATCACATAAAACACATATATTTATATTTAAATATGTGGAAATAGAAACTATGTACCTGCTCCCTACATCTGATGGAAAAAAAACCTCTCTGACTATATTTTTATTTTGGAATCTCTCAATTTACCAAACAGAAACATTTCATCCAGACAAGTATTCAATTAAATTCCTTTGAAAAACAGGCAAGCTTCCACTGGAGCTACGCCATCCCCAGCTTCTGAGCAGCCCAGCTGGTAGTCTCTTGAGGACCAGGGCTTCCAGCTCCCACAGTTTCAACAAATCTTGCTAGACAGATTGCCTGAACATTAAGGACCCTCGGGCTTATAATGCCCCCAGTTCAGGGCAGAGTACCAGGCACGGCACAGTGTTGTGGTGACTGGGGAGCTCAGAGATACCAGGGTGATGGGTACAGCCATGGCCAGCACTCCAGTATCCAACAACTCCAACTCCAGTCCTTTTTTACAGGCAATTTCAAACTCTTGGAACAGCAAGGTTCTCTGAGAAATCAAAACACTTTTCTCCTTCCAGCTCTATTGCACACATATGTGGCAAACAAAAGAAGATTCTTCATGATCTTTTGCTCTCCTTCAGCTGTTCCTTATTACCGTACATTCATCTTGTTTGTTCTTTTGTGCAAATTATTTTGCTGCTCTTTTGTGAAAGACGCCATTTTTCTACCTGCCTTTGAACAGTTCCCAGCATAATGAGACCCAGATATTAGTTGTACATAGTTCTGTAATACAAACAACACGGTGTTATCACTTTCTTTTTTCCCTCCTTAGAGAGAAGTTTATTGAAAAATCAAAGCTTTCCCTCTAATCATTTTTGCTCTGTTAGCTGTAGGCAACATTTGTTGGGGAGTAATTAATATAATACAAAAGTACCTAAATTTTGCATGCATATTGTTTCTTATTTTTTCACAGACTGTGTGTTTGTTCCTCCCCCAGCTGAAAAGCTAAAAACGAGAATTTACTTCCCATGTTCTCACCTCCCCTCCTCTATTTTATACCATATTGCAACTTGTCATATTATATTGTGAATGACTTAAGAACTATTTGACATATTAGTTACACATTTATGTTGCAGAGCTTTTTTCCTTCACTATTTTTAGAGACCAATTTTACATGTCATGATATCCGTATCTATATTTATACTGAATATGTTTCATTTTTTTTTCTTACCATATTTAGTTCAAGGCTTTTACTGATGATAGGCAGAAAAAAAAGAGCTATTTATCAGACCTGCATTTCACAAGGCAGATGGATAAATTTGAGCTCTTCTGGGAAATCACACTATTTTAACTAGACACAGGTGAGTTTCCTACTACGGCCATGAGACAGTTCTTGACTTTGCAAAGTAAAGGCCAAGATGGTTGCTCTCATTAAGAGAGATACACATTTTCTGAAAACGAGGCAGAGTTAAAAACATCTAAGGGAAACAAACTGACATATTCCTCTAACTCGCTGCGGTGCACATCAGCAATACCACACACCATGCCTGTTTTGATCATGCTGTCAGTCCTTACAACCCAAATACAGGAATAATTGCTTCAAGTTCTTCAACTGAGGCTATTCATGGATTAAAGCAGCCCTGAACTAACTGATGGTGAATAAAATTGTTGGAACATAATGTTAAGTACTGCAGCATGGACCTCCAATTTTGTATTTTGTAATTGAAATGTAAATAATTTATTTTAAAAAAAAGTAATCTCTCAGAAAAGTTACTACTAAAATCAAAACAAATTTCTCTAGGGCTCTATTTACAATGCCAAAAGAATTGCATAAGCATGATTCCTGACTTTCATGAATGTAACCAGGGTGGTTATGCCCCAGAACTGAAAAATAATTAAAAGTTAGATATTGGCAGCTTCAGGCTTGCTTTTCCCCAGGAGCCTAAGGGGTAAGCTTTAGAAGGCAAACTTCACAACCACTTCATTACAGCCACTTCATTACAGAAAGAACATGCATCTGATCCCCAGAAAGGCACTCAAAACTAACGCCTCTGTGGCAATGCAAGGATGGCCCACATGAAGAAGATACGATTTCATGCTGTCAACCATAAGGATTCCCGACATGAGTTTACAAAATAGACTTAATTTGGGACACTTTTATCCATCTTTCTCACTAAGCCTGTACAGCAAAGGTGTTCAACTCTCCTAATACCCCAATGTGACCTTAACAAAAACAGCACGTGGCCCAAGGAGCTGAGGCGGAGGAGAAAGTTCTGGAAGCAGTTTCAAGGCAGAACAGCTTTGATGGCATCCCAGCTGGATGGGGCTGATGTGGGCACACAGCTGGATCCAGTGCCTCTTGGCTTCAGCAGCCTCTGCTGGCATTCTTCTGCCCAAAGCTGGGGATTCAGGTTATCTGTCACCACAACAGCAAAGCCCTTCTACCAAACGTGGCATCACCTTGGCTTAACAACTCAAGAACCATTGAGTTTGCTATCATTTACACTTCCATCATTCATATTTTCCATATTTTTTCCCTGCCACCATGAGGGTCAGAAATATTTTTTTAAAAATGAAATTTGTCAGCATGCCTCTAGTTGTTGAGGCTTTCATACTTGTAGTATCTTAGTAACTACTGTACTCACAAGTATCAAAAGTAATGATACTCTGCAATATATTAAGGAGCCCTCTGGAGATGAAAGGCTCAGGACTGATAACTTTTTGTTCATGAGCCATGGGATGTCAAAGAACAAAGTGAGCCTGGCAGGGATTGACAGAGATTAAAAGTACACACAGACACGTACGCACCCCAAAATCACTATGGAAAACGTGCTGCCTAACTCTGCATGAGTGAACCCTACAGCTCAGGCTAAGCTCCAGTGGGAAGAGGGAAGTACGGCAAAGGACTTTCCTGGGTGTCCACTCGGTGTAAGCCTGGGCCGAGGTGAGAGGGTGTGCTGGGCTCCGGAGCCACAACGAGCAAAAGGGCAGCAGCACCGCGCTGGCTGGGGAAACATCCCCGGTTGTGTCCCAAAGCAAACAGCAACAAAACAAACTGCTAATGAGGACGCAACCTGACCCTCTGCAGAGTGCATGCCCAAGGACCGCGGGGCTGTGAGGGGAAGGGAAGGGCTGTGCCGGCAGAAGCTCCAAGCTCAAGCGGATTTTTTAAAAGGGCAACAAAAAAAAAGAGGTTTGGGTACTTTGCTGGTAATAAAAGTTACTCACGAAGTAACACAGAGCAAACACCGCTTTGAAGGAAAGAGAAGTCTGCTAAACAAAGAACTTTACGCTGCGGAAAGAATTCCTTTTAACACTAAGGTTAACATTTCATTTTTTAGTAAGAAATCCCAGTAAATCTTCCCTTAAGACTCTTCACTCCAGACAGGACACTTCTCTTTTTTCCCTCTCTGCCTGCTGACGTACTCTCCTTTCTAGGAAAGCAAAAAATTTTTATTCACACTTTCTGCTTTTCTTCATTAGGCTGTTTATCACACTGTTACACAGACAGATTCTCAGAGCTATTACAGCCTAGGGACAAACATCTAGATTTTACTATTTTACAGCAGGAGACCAGCAGTTCCAGGAGGCTGAAGAACCTATGAGCAAAACACCCCTAACAGCATTCACAACCTTGCATCTGTTATTTTTAAAAATTTTTTTTAAAAAACAAGAAAACAAATCAGAAGCCACTGCTGTGGGAGATAAAGGAATATATCTAATGTAGTGAAAGGCAACCTGTAATTCTGATACATTCTTGGTTTTCTGGAAGTCAAGTGAACAGCCATACTTGGCAAGGAAGATGTGGTGGCACAAGGCAATTGGTTTGTGGAAGGACATCAGAGGTAGTTATTTCAATTGGAAGTGCAATGATAAACCTGGATAGCACCCTACAAAGAAACTGTGATAGCCAAGAGTAATCCAGGATGCAAGAAGTTTGGGAACTGGTGAACTAGGGACAGGATTGTAGAAATGTAAATGATACTGGAATAATGTTAATCAAACCCAAAAGATTCTGCAAGCAGTTAAACATGGGTTTGAACTTAAGTATTGGAAATGTCTCATTGAAGGTAATAGGCTTGAACATAGTTCTTTAAAACTTCTGAATTATGGACGTGTCCAAGTTTCTGGACACATACCACCACTAGTACTTCTCTAAAAAGTAGCAAACACACAGGGATGTCAAGGAACACACAACAGAGTAGTTGGAGCAGTTCACTCAGCAAACATCCCATGTCCCTGGGAACCCAGGTGGGAACAGAGCTCTCCTGACCCCTGAGCTGAGGGGCTGAGCAGCATCTGAGGGGCTGAGCAGCATCTCTGCATTGTGTCATCTCCTCATCCTTGCTGTGAATTCAGTGCTCTTAGAGCTAGGCTGGTGTCACTGTGCCAGTCAGCCACAAAAGCAGTGAAAGGGAATAGGAAAGCAGGAGTGTGTCTCGCCCACACAAAAGTAAGTTGTTCCCCTTTGTTATTGTTCCTTTGAATAAATGGTAGCTGAGAGAATTTCCTTCTTGGGATTGTTCCTGGACTAGCAAATGCAAAGCCACTTGCTGCAGAGGTTATCTAAGCCTTAATAAAGAATTGTAATGAAATTCAGGTCCAGGTGCTGAATGATAGTCCCACTATGCAGAACATATTTTTCCTATTTATTTTCTTGCTCAGATTTCACCTGCAAAACAGGAACCCTAAGGCAGCCCCTCAATCTCAGCCTGTTAAATCCCCATTTCAGCTGGCATACTCACAAAGATTTTCCAACAAAGGAATTGACAGCTTTCCATTGCAATTCCAACAACAGAGCATCCCGAAATGCATTTTCCTGTGACACTGTGCTCAGCTGTTCCAGGTACATTAACGAGATCAGGTCTGTGACACATCACAACCCCAAAAGCTTCCCACCTAAGCCTAGGAATGGAATAAGCAATCCATCACACAGTGTGACACGTTCCCCAAAACACACGCACACTCGAAACCTGAAAGTGGTGTCAGAATGTTTACTGAGGAGGGCAATCTGACTGGCTGAGCCGACCTGGGTAGCCGGTAACTTTTAACATAAGCAAACAGAGATACTGTAAACCTGCTGTGCATGGAAACTGTGTTTATACTTAAATTGGACTTGGAAGACTGAAATAACTTACTAGAAAAATATAGCTTAAGTTCCCAGGAGCTCTGAATGACCTTGAGATCAATCTGAAAAAAACAGAAATATGTAGACATATACAGTGATGCAAACAGAGTTACACAAATATTTTCGAAGTCAGCTAATAAAATACATTTCCTTGCCTATTTTTTATGATAGCTTTGCAAACATACTTTTAAAACTGCACTTTTCAGCCCCACCAAGCATTTTTTTTGCCACTTGCGTTATCAGAACTGATGGCAAGCACTCTGCAATGTAAGTGCTGCCTCATTTACTTCTCAGTGAGTTTTGTAATTGCTGGATCTGCTCCTTTTAGATAGACTGTTGAAATTCTTACTACCACAGGACAAGACAATAAACTTTCTTAGTGATGCAGGGGAAGTACAGAGGAAGACAAAAAAAGAAAGAAGATACAAGAAACCTCAGAGTTTTTTCAGTGCGGCCAATACATTGACAAAACATTTTGATTGATATGTCACCTAAATTTCTGTACACAGGCACATCTGCATGGAAAGTGATCACAAATCAGAGAGAGAACCACCACCACCACAAATTGTGAGCTCTGTTGCGCATGAACCTAGAAAATAATTACCAGGAGTATTAAAGCACCCACAGTAATGTCACCTAATGTTGCATAACTGTGATCAAACTTCTACCAAACCAGGAAATTGCTGAATCTAATAGTGTTTTGCTTAAAAAATAATGACATAAAAGGAGAGGGGATAACTATTTTACAACTTGAAAACAGAGCTGCATTTACTCTTCTGCCATGGGCTGGGTGCATGGCCAGTGCTGGAAACTGACCATGAAAAGGAAAGTTGGAGATGTATCCAGCCATGGATTGTAGGTTATCCATGAATCTGTATTTGTACCTGCATTTCCCACACTACTCATATGATCTCCATTTAGCATGAAAGCACCATGCATGCAGGCAGGCAGAAGGGAGTGTGCTTTTCACAGCCAGGTGCTCATCCTGCAAAGCCTGATAAAGTCCAGGAATGGGATAACCTGGGAGCATGTAGATTGCACCAAAGCTTTAGAGTAGGGGAGTGGGTTTCAGTTCAGTGCCGGCATACCCCATAAACTTTGGTGTAAAGTGTGGGAATAACTGACCCTCTGAGAACATCCGCCAAGCTCCTGAGAAAACAGGAGATCGCAAATAGGTGTTTCTGGAGAATAATTCTACTCCACGACAGGAGGTTGTGGTGAGGTGGGTGGGGGCCAGTCTCTTCTTCCGTGCCTGCAGTGAGAGGAAATGAAAAAAAATGGCTTTAAACTAACAGACGGGAGATTCAGAATAGATAGTAGAAACATTTTTTTCACTGTTCTGATGGTCAGACATTGCAACAGGCTGCCCAGGGAGACGGTGGAGTCACCAGTTCAAGAGGTGTCTGTATCGGGCCCTGGGCGATGCGGTTTAGCGGTTTAAGGGTTACAGGGGCAGCGTTAGGTGGACGATCCGGACGATCTTAAAGGTCTCTTCCAACCTTGGTGATTCTGTGAATAAAGGCGGCGAGGCTGCTGTGTCCCGGATTCGTGGGTGAAACGCACCATCCCGTGATTCCGGCTCCCTCTGAGGGCAGAGGCCGGAGAGCGCCGCGACCGCCTCCCGTCAGCGCCGGTGCCGCTCCCGGCCCGGCCGCCGGCGGCTGCGCGCGCCTCTCCCCTTCCTCCTCCTCCTCCTCCTCCTCCGCCTGCCGCGGCCGCTGCCCCCCCGGCAGACATGGAGGCCATCGAGGAGCTGGCGGTCCAGCCCTGCACCTCCTCCCTCTACCTGCGGCCTTTCCGCCTCTCTTACCGGCAGGTGAGTGGCGCCGCCGGCCCGCCCGCCCGCCGTGCCCCGTCCGTGCGGGGCTCGTCAGCAAGCCCTGCGCCATTTTGGAGCAGCGCCGGTGTCACCTTATGCGGCCGGTGCCACCTCATGGAGCCGGTGTCACCTCTTGCAGCCTGTGCCTCCTCATGCAGCCGGCGCCCCCCCCGGCCCGCCCTGAGGTGGGGTTCGAGCAGGGCAGGACAGGTGGCCCGACAGACCGCGGGGTCGCTGCCGTGGGGTGCCACCGCTTCCTGTGTCCCCGTGGGTGTCCCCTGTGCCTGCCGCCCACGCGGGGCTGGGGCTGTCACTTTCACACTGTGCTGGTGTTCGGGTTCACCTCTCGGTTTGGGCCTTGCTTTGGTGTGGATTGTTCACATCTCGAGCCCTTTGCTGTCCAGACCTCAGCAGGCCATCAATTTAATCCACGAGTGTTTACGGCTCTGGGGCATCTCTGTGATGAGGACAGACTGCGGGAGCTGGCCTGTTCAGTCTAGGGAAGAGGAGACTGAGAGGAGATCTCATTAATGTGTATTAATATATATAAATGTCTCAAAGGAGGGTGCCAAAAGGGTGGTGCCAGACTCTGTTCAGTGATGCCCAGTGACAGGATGAGGAGCAGTGGCCATAAACTAAAACACAAGTTTCACTTCAACATAAGGAAGAACTTTACATTGAGGAGCAGGCTGCCCAGGGAGGTCATGGAGTTTCCCTCTCTGGAGACATTCCAGACCCATGTGGACTCATTCCTGTGTTACCTGCTCCAGGTGACCCTGCCATGAGAGGGGGTTTGGACTGGCTGATCTCCAGAGGTCCCTTCCCACCCTGGCTATTCTGTGATTCTGTGAATAGCCTCAATGCCTGCAGGTGGGAAGTGGGGGAGGAAATCCTGTCCCTTACCATGTTTGTATCAACCTGAGTCACCTTTCACAGGATCACTGAGAACTGGTACCTGCAACAGCAGCAGGAATGCGATTTTTGAAAGGAAAGTCGCTTCTTCTCACAGCACAAAGCATTGGGGATGCTTTCCTTGGGACTGGTTGTTGGCCGGTCCAGGGTGAGCTTTTACCCAGGCAGAGTGGTGAAAGGTGGAAGGAAAAAAGGGGAAGGAGGGTTTGGACAGCCCTAGAAGTGGATGGTGGAAAACACATCTCTCATTCCTCCTTTGCTTTGCTCCCAAATACATCAATTGGAAAGGCAGAGCAGGAATGTATTGAGTCCAACAGTGAGATAAAGTACAGAAAATGAATAGCAGGGGTTCAAGTAGGTTTCATCAAAGCAGATGAGCTGATTTTTAACATTAAAAAGAATGCATTTTATACATGATTTTCCTCAAGAAAGTTCTCATTGGTTCGGATAAATAAACCGTTTTGATTCAGGAACAGCTGAGAACTTTACACTGAATTACGTCTTTTTCGGTATTTCGGAAAAACATTCTTTCCTGTTCTGAATTTTTGCTGGTTTAGCTTACAAGTGATGGATCTTACTACTTAATTTAATTTTCATTTCTGAGTCATGCTCTATTTACATGAAAAGGGGGATTTAATTAAAATGTTCGAAACAGTATTGCAAAATTACATTTAATTGAATAGATGTGCCTTAGATGTGATGAGTATTCTAAAGAAGAAATAAGGATATGTTTGGTCATGTGCTGTGAATTGACAGAGACCAGCATTGCCACTACGTGAAATAGACTTGCCCTTCTTGCTGTTTCCTCTCCTTACACAAATTTCTGTGCAGCAACTGGGTGAGCTGGACCAGGGTCAGACCTAATCTAGCCAGAAAAAGAAGTCAATTTTAAGCTAAACAAGATCAGTGGTTCGGTTCATGATGCTGGCAGAGGGGAGATGGTAATGTGGTAGTTAGGCATGAGTGTTTGGGGCCTGCTGAGGGCAGAGATTGTTTCTCTTGGCTGCAGCACTGTCTTGAAATGAACTTTAAAATGTAGTTTCTATGGCATCTGTACAGAGGCTGGCTTGGGTCCAGCCTACTGAGAGCGTGAGCTCAATGTGAGCACAACTCTCTGTACCTGACCTGAGAAACAGGCCCTACATTTATTGAAATACATTTTGCATTTCCAAACTGTCTTACTAACCAGAGGAAATACTAAATATTTTCACTCATTTGACTAATTGTTTCAAAAGCATTTAGGTCTGCTGAAAAGCCCATTAAACAGTCAAGTGTCCAAAATCCAAGAGTTAGATGGCTGCTCTGCTTAAGAATTTTTGAAAATTCCACCACTCCTCTAAAACTGACAATTGTTTCCAAAATCTAGCCTTTGATCTTAACGCTTTTATGCTGAGTAGGTCTTCCCTTGTCCAACTATTTTAATTCACTTGCTGGAAAAAGAAAAGAAACTTTTCTTCTTCCCAGTTCCTAATTGCTGTATCTTACAGTTACATTAATTTCCCCCTTCCATGAATTCCCTGCACTTGCTTGCTGAACTTGACCCAAATCTAATAAAAAAAATCTTTTTGGATAACAGAATAATCTAATGGGGAAAACTTGAATAATGGCATTTGCTGCACTGTGAAAACTGAAACTAGTTTGGATGCTTAAATTGTGCAATACGTGGCATTATGGTGTAACTGGAAGGCTTGGGGTGGTCTTATAGGTACATTTTGTGAGGCTATGGTACATCCCCTATAATTCATTGCAGTCCAAAGAGGATTAATTGATGCATTTTTTGGTGTTTATATAATATTAATGAAGGATAATTGGGGCCTTGAAGACTAAGAATTTGAAATGTATTTTCTAAGAGGTATATTCCTAAAATTGGCGTTGATGTGTAGCATATATCTTCTGTCCAAGGACATACAGAGACTGAGAGGGTTTTTTATTCATTTGTTTTCTTTCACAACTACTTCTTTTCTGTACAAATTGGAAATGGGAAGAGTTTTTACATACGTGTAGGATTTTGAGATTATTTCTAGGCATTCATGAATGCTTAAGTAACATCATTATTTTCTGGACATTTCATATCAAAATTATGCTACTTGTGTGGAGATCATTTGAATCCTACTACTATATCTAATACAGCAAGATCTTTAACATAAACATAAATTTTATTATTTTAAAGATAAATTTAGATAGATCATTTACATGTCAGTGTACCCTGCTAGTCTGATTTTATCCATTCAACCTGCACCCGACTGAGTTGTAAACCACCGTTGTTCTAGCAGCTCTACAGACCACTCAAAATCTCTAAGACATCAGAAGATGATCCATTTAGGGGCTGAAATCTCAACAAAATGCTGAGGAAATGATCTCAGTTGGTCAGAGCACAGTGCTGATAACACCAAGGTCACAGGCTCAGTCCCTGAACGGGCCATTCACTCACGAGCTGGATCAATGATCCCCGTGGGTCCCTTCCAGCTCAGAATATTCTGTGATTCTGGAAATACTTTAGTGAACCCACACAGGTTACACATCTGAAGGAGGCTGTGGTCACACCTGATGAAGAGTGGAGCCACAGACTCAGATCATTGTCTGCCTGCTCTCAGAGGCATTTTACACATTTACAGTTGCAGGCCCAAGGATTACATTAATGTATTTTCCTTGGATATTCAGGTGCTCAGACTGGGAGTTGTGGCCAAACACAAGAACAGAGTTGTGTGGACATAGAACCCAGGCAATTACTGTCATGTTAGAACTGCAGCAGTGTCCTTGTAGGTTTGTACTTGAGTCCCAAGTTTTCCTGTGCTGTAGGAGCTTGAGTCATCCTTTAGACTGTATTTGGTTACATATAGAAACACTCTTCCAAAAGACCATGAGAAAAATGTCAGTTTCTGGCTCTTTCACTGAAGTGAGGATTGTAAGAAATCATGGCAGTTCCTGAAGTTACAGCAATTTATGCCCATGGTGGATTCTGTCCTTCCCATAGAAGGTCATGAGAGCTTTTGATATGAAGTGTTTCATCATCCTCTCCTTCTGCCCATCTGTATTTTAAATGAAAGCAATGAGCTCTGAATTTTTCCTGTAGAGCATAAAAGTAGGTGTATACCCTTCCAAAAGACTTCCAGGTTTCAAACCTTGCAGATTGAGGCACCCTGCAGCTTTGTGTTGGGCATCCAAACTATGGAGAATAGCCTGGACAAACCACTGTACCAGTCACTCACTTAAATGATTAGTTCTGTCTTTGTGTAGTGTAAAGGTAGAAATGGAAGTGCAGCCAAGGAATTGTGGAATTCAGCAAGCTGCAGTCAGGTATTGATGAGGGTCAATATGGAGGGGTAAATACAGATTAAAATTGATTATAGTCTTTAAAATAGGTGTCTGACAGAACTTCGAAAGGGACATCAGCTTCTATTTGGGATTTTCAGCTGTCAGACCTGCTCCAGGTGGGGCCCTTAGTCAAATCAACCATGTTTGAAGTGAGGTAGCCTGGGGTTGAGAGCTGGACAAGGTACCTCACTTAGTTTGAGGAATATTCTCTTCATTTTGTCAGTAGGAACCCTGTGTTCCCATATATTTTGGTTCTGCTTGGTACCGAGAGAAGAAAATTCATTTTTCTCACATAGAGGATAGCATCTGTCTAGCTTTAATGTGTGCTTGCCCCCAAAGTGCAAATTGATTTGTTATCTAAATTGGCTTTTTTAAACATACATCACCTCCTGAAGAATTGACTTCTTTACCAGGAACTCCATGGTAAATCTCTTTTCACTTTTTCCTATTGAAGTTTTTCTGCTTTTCATAAATAATTTATTCAAGAGACCAGAGGGATGGCTAATGAGAGATTAACTCAATGCCCAAGGGCTAGGGCATTTCCCTGGGATGTGGTAGAGTCAGGCTGCAAGATCTCACTTCAATTAATATTGCTTCCCACATCACAGTAGAGTGTGCTCACTGCTGGGAAACACATTTGTGTGTAAATCTTCAGCTCTCTTTTGTGTATGCTAGCCAGGCACTAGCCTATATATTAGACACAAAAACCAAAACAGAACAAGCCAAGTTTAGGAACTCTGCTGAGACTCCGTGTCATGAAAGTGGACTCTGGTAGCAGCAGTTAAGGAGAGTCCTTAAGATTTTGAGAGTCATAAAGTATCCAAATGGGATTTGGATATAACGAAGTCTTCTTAATCAGCCCTGGAGCAGGGAGGGAATTCAGAGGTTCTGTGCATTGAATTTAGACCCTTACACAGGGTTTTGACAGAGGTGTGGTAGATCTTGCTGTAGCTATTTAAGAAGTTACTGCAGAGTTTTTCCCTGTGCTAATGGGTCTTACCCTCTGGGAATCAGCAGAAGGTGGCTTTGCTCCAGCTCTTGCTCTGTTGTTCCAATTCAAACCCTCTACCATCAGTCCTTTAAGCCAAATCACTGAGCTTTACACATAACGAAGTGAATTGCCTTTGCATATTCTTTTTTGGTGACCTCTGTGCTAGGGACAGCACCCTTCAAAGGGGGAGGCAGAGCATCCATCAGCTGGGGGGAAGCATCTAGCTGGGAGAATAATACCATGAGCTGTTACAGAAACTTTTGTCCAGAGCTCACATATCAAAGCCTTTGTGGATCTCGCCCAGACTCTTATACCTTTGTTTTTGAAAGTTGTTCTGGCAGGGCAGCTCTTGCCACTGTTTCCTTGCATTGTATGAACGTATATGTGCTTTCTGCCCAGGAACTTTTAGAAGTTTGCCACCAGACTAGAGCCAACTGTCAGTAATTTTCCCAGTGCGTTTGTATGTCAACGAGTTTGTGTTTTGAGGCTGTGGAATGGTTAATGGGCATCTGTTTCAGTGATGGCTGTGGGATAAACCCCAAAAACTCCGTGCATATCCACTGAATCATGCAGTCACTAGTGGTAAATTGGAACTATTTGCTCTTTTCTGAACTTCACATTCCTTCCACACTTCAGAGTAGGTCAATGCCTTAACATCACGTTTCCTCTATTGATTTAATATTTAGAATAATTTATTTTAAAGTTAAACATGAAGAATGCTCCCTTCAAGTTAATTTTAATGCATGATGTTTTTCATTCACTGTTAAGGGAACTAAACTATTATATCTTTGAGTTTTGCAGTCATTCTAAAGCAGTTTTCAAGGCTGCTGTAGATTTTTACACCTCATGAACTTTTTAATGGGCAGAAAATGTGCTTCATGAGCAGGGTGCAGTTCATCAGTGAAGAAAGAATTTCTTCTGATCTGAGTTTGCTACTGCATTCTTTTGTGACCATGACCACTGTATCTTACAATTTTAACTGTCTTGGAGATGTCATCAAGATTAAAATATGTGTATACGTGGAGAAAGAAGTGAGGCCTTTATCATTAATGCCATGAAAACTTTGAAGATGAAAAAGCAAAGCGGGGCAGTGTAGCAATAATATTAACAATCTTATTTTGCATTTAGGAATTTTTGTATGTGGTAATAGCAACATGAATGTGCCCAGCTGCCTGAAATATTCTCTGGAACTTCCGTCTGCTTTTTTATAAACATAAAACATTCTTTTCTGTTTTGACAGTTAAAAATTATGCTGTTGAGGGAGTAAACAGATTTTTAAGTTACCTGTTCAAACAAGTAAGTCTTCTGTTGAATCTTCAAAAGGTTCCAGTAGTAGGAAATATGTTACCAAGTAACACATCTATTTGCAGTTCATTTTTTTAAAGCAGTAGTGCAGTGAAAGGAGATGCCATTTTTTTCCCTGTGAAGTTTGTCTCATTTTCTTCAGCTTGTCAAGTCTGTTATGTCAGTGTTGAGTATTAACCTAAATGGAAACATACTGCTTCCAGCTCAGGGAGTCCCTGAGCTGCAAATTGCCGGAGTCTGAGACTGTTTTAACAATATATTCATCCTTGGGCTTCTTGCCTTCTGTCAGAGGTAGATCCTGGATGAGACTGATTTTTGATCTGACTGCTGCTGTGTTAACAGTGAATGCAATTGAGGTGCAGTGTAATTCTTTCATATGGGTGAAAGAAAAGAAAGTTTTTGCAGAGACAGCATTAGGGAGTTAAGTACTGAGGGAACATAATTTCCTTTGAGAGAAATGGTGTTCTCTGCAATTAGAACACAGATTTAAGAAAAGGAACTAAGGAATCTAGGCGTATCTGTTTCTGCCTCTGCCATATGCTTTGAATTCAACTCTGAAAATTTGTACAAGTTATTTTTGTATAAGACACTTACGAATTACTGAAGGGGGAAATGAGAAGCATTAGTTAATAAGAGCAGTAGTTGAAAAGAACACTAGTACTTGTTTTTGTTTCAGTGGAATTATGTCGTGTTAGTCTTAATTTCTTTATCCAGCATGCTTTGACAAGTGAATGTAAGCTTTGAAGTAAGTGCACAAGAAGTAGTTGACAGTGACAAAACTTCGTATTTTTAGGTCAGTCATACTACAATTTAACACACTTGTGACAGCAAATGTCACATAATGGAAAGAATAAGGCCTTGTTGAGCACCTTTTGTAGCTGAAATGTGTCTGCACTTACATAAAGGATCGGTAAAATCTCATTTAATGCCATCAGAGTACTTGGGTTACTGCACAGTAACTGTGAAGTTAAGACTGAGCGTAGGAGGAGGTACGTGAGTTGTAGTGAGTTTAAACCATCCTTCTCAAGTTCTGGCCCTCTGGCTCACTGAGGGCCATTGGAATACTTGTGGGTCATCCATAGGAGGCAACTAAGAAAAGCAGATCAATTATCAGCAGGCTTAATGTGCTACCAAGGCCTGCAGCTTCCCTGGAAGATGTTTCCAGGTCTGCAGATGAAGAAGTTGAAAACCATCAGCTCTGGCAATACCACTCCAGTAGCCTCATCTGCAAGGACTTGTCTGCACAGGACTTTCCTGATTAACTCCAAGTCTCATTCTACAACAAAGAGTCTGGTGCTGTTTACGTTAAACCATTTTCAAAGTACGATTGCACTTTGAATTCATACCCTGCCTTAATCCATGTTAACTTTCCAGTGTGTGCCCTAAGGGAGCAGTAAACTAAACGGGATGACTGTGTCCACACAGGGGTTTAATGGAGTTTAAGTAGCAGAATTCAAGTTCATCAAGGTACTTATTTCAGATTCATTTTCTTGATGTCCTGGTATAGACAAGCCCTAAGAATAAAAGTTGTTTAGTTCTAAGTGCATGAACCATGTTATAAAATTCATCGCTGAAGTTTTATTATACTGTTGTGTGTGAAATACAACTACTGCAGGGTATAAAGTAGGCTTTTTTGTCTTGTTTGGTACCGTCTCTTTTGTAGTAGTTGCAGTTAGATCTGAGAAATAAAATAGTGTTCATGTTCTTCCAACAACTAAATGCTGTATTTGTTTTTCAGTTTGGATCAAAATTCACATGTTTACTTAAATAGCAGAAACTTTTTCTCACACAAAAAATCTGTCATCTGAATCACAATCTCAGCTATGACATTATGTGTATTTGATATGTTTTAAAGCAGATGAACACTGTAAAATTTTAAGTGTTTATAGCAAATCTGAATATCATGGAAATTAGACATTTTCTGTAAATGGCAGGATTCTTTAAAATGTCAGAGTTTGATGTTCTATAGAGGATGAAACTATGCTACTCTATTCCTGAAAATAAGTGTATTTGAAATAATTGTATCTCAACTGCTGCCATATTTAAAATGTATTTGTAATTTCAGCTGTAACTCATAAAAGGTCAGCTCCCATGCTTTGAAAACTCTAAAAGTTGATACTGCATAAATGAGCATGTTTTACACGACAGGCATATAATGTTATCTGCCCCTCTGACTTGCACTCAGATTAATTATTCTTCATAATTTTTAACTAAAGTTAAAGAACTTAGCTTTTTGGCACCGTCCTTCAGACATTGATCAAAATCTTGTTAATACAGTAACACTAAAGTTTGCTGAAGTTTAAACAAAGTAAGCTCAGTTTTTCTTAGTGGTCAGCTCATGTCACACTAAAGCACTGATCAGTGATCAAAACAGCATTAATTATTTGTTTCACGTTGAGGTTGCTGTGTCAAAATCCTTTAAATACCTCTTGGAGCAGAGAGGGAATCTTACGGCCTGTGACAGAGCAGCTGGTGTGGACATGGGCTGATGCCCCAGTTGACAGGTTGTTGGATTAGAAAGAATATCAAAGGCAGTGAGTAAGATTAGGGATAAGTGAACATCTGACAGCAGTTTGCAGCAGGGGAGAACAGATGATAAACAATGGGAGCGGGGTGCGTGGGGGGGGTGAGAGGTGAGAAGGCCATGGGAAAAGTGTGGCGGCAATCACTAAAGCTCCAGGTTGCTGAGCCTCATGAATAGAACAGGAAATGGGATTTGCTGGGACAGATGTGCTGAGTGGTGATGAATACATTATAGGGAAATGAGGCTAAACTCCTGAAGGTGAGAGATGTTCTTTCTCTGAAAATAGAAAATATGGGAAAAGAAAAGTTTACTTCTGTTGAAAAGTAATATAGAAAGAAGTGATGCTAATGCTGATTTTAATTAAATTATTGTTCCGCAGGAGTGTTCATGATCAACTCTAAATCATGTGCTTCCAGCATAACAATCTTACAGTGCTATTGCAAATATAGGATTGAAAGTGTTTATTTTAGTCATAAGACTGCACAAATGGTGGAATAGTTTGAATGATGGAACAGCCTGGAATGGAGGCTCTGACTGGATCATGCTTAGAAGCATATTCTGTATCTGGCATGTATTACATAGCACTCACATAACATATGTTTGATCCTACCACTGTTAAGAGACTTGTACTGAGTGATCTTGTGAGGTCCTTCCAGCCTTGACATTTTTTCAATTCTGTTAAGTAATTGAATGCTTGTAGAAAATCATACATAACGCTTCCTGCTCCTTAGGGTATTGTTTCTTTGCTTCTTGGACTTCCTTTGTTTATATTCTTGATGGATCCTTTTCCAATATTTATGATATAGTTATGTCAGAAAGCCAACGGAAACTTTCTGCATGTTTGCTTATAGGGCTGTATGTCAGTTTTCTGACTTAGAATTTCTTATAAGGTATTTTTTCCAAATTTCTTTAAAGAAAAACTCATTTAAAAACATGTTGCACTAACATTTTGATAATCTATTACTTTAGCTAAAGAGGGGACAAGCAGAAAGCATAATTGTTAATGTTCTGGGAAAGTACCAATAAGATTTGTTCACAAGACATCTAGAAATTTATTCCACAATGTATTCTCACAGTTTGAGTTACAAATACAAGCTTGGTAAAGTAATGTAGAAACACAAACTGTGAGAGTCACCAACTGGAAAACATAAAGCTCAATGTTGTAAGGACAAGAGGTGACTTAGCTGTAATGGGAATGCCCACCATCTGTCCTTCCTGACCTCAAATCCCTCATATGTGCTGCCCCTGTCCTCAAGTTGAGGAACATGAGGCTGGCCTCCTTTAGTCCCTGTTTACTCCTAGCCATGTGTACTGGAACTGTAGCTCTCGTTTGTAAAAGAACAAGGAATTGTAAACAGAATGTGGGATTAATGTGTCCCACAGCCCTGCTTCATGGAATTGGCTGTTCACGTTTGAGAAATTCCGTGTTCGGTATCTTGACCACGGTGACATCACTTGAATGCAGCAGCTGAAGCTTTGGAGTTACAGATGTTCCACAAAATTAGCAATCAATTAAATTTCAGTCAGCCATAATCAAAGAAATAAAATTATGGTGAGCACAGCAAAACAGAGACAAAAAAAATCTGCTCGACTGATTTTAATTAGCATAAGTACTGTCCTAATAGATGTGTTTTCCCATAAAACTGTGATTTCTGCATTTGCATGAAACTATAACGAAAGAATTTACCATTTGTTATAGGCAATTCCCATTTAAAAGGTCATTTACAATTGGCTTCCATAGTTCTTTATATGCCAGAATTGAAACTGTTACAGGGTCACTGTGATGCAAGTTTCAGAAGTACTGCAGTAACACATGGAACTGTATATAATTCATTAATCAATTAATCACCAATTCATTCAATTTACTGAATGCCAGTAGTATATGGTACTTAAGTAACAGGTTCATGTCTCACTAGTAGTGCCCTCTAATAGAATGGATGACAGATTAGAAGGTGTTCACAAGTTACTTGAATCTTTCTGTGTATTAGTTTTTCCCAGTGGGAAGATGATAAGAGGACTGCCTCTGTGGGAATCAGATTTCAGTTGAGTCTAGCAAAATTGAGAGGTAAAAGTGAAATTAGGAAAAGAGCAGAATCTGGAGCTAGTTGCATCTGTCACTTTGAACTGATTTTTGGGAGGGGGTGGGGAGAAAGGACAGGATGAAAAGCCCTGAGGATCTTTGTGAGGAGGGTCTGTGAGAAAGTCTTAGGAGAAAAATCTAAAGATTGTTCCTAAGCCTTGGCTTCTGTTAGCCCCCTGCTGCTGTTCTTCATCAAGTTGTTTTAATGGCTTTCAAAGCAAGTGAGTGGAAAATGGTTTCTCTGGAACTTTAAGGAGCCTGAACTGAAAACTGTCATTGCTTTATGAGTAAAACACATCAAAGATTGATGGAAGAATTGCTTGTTAAACACATTGTAGATTTAATTAAAAAAATGGCTGATATCATAAAAGAGACATCAGATCATCATAACTGCCTAAAGGTGAAAGTTTAATGGCTTGTCATCTGCTCAGGAACCTGTGTTAAGTATCTCTTTCATAGCTTTTGTGACCCTCTGTATGTCTGCAAGATGTTTTTTTTCCATGAGTGTTGCGGTTTTTTTTCATAATGTGTAGATGGAAAAGTACCAAAGCATAAAAATATGTAGGTGGTCGTTATTGTGCTTTTTAATTTTCTGTCTGTCTTTAAGGATGCCCTTTTCTGGTATTTTTAATTAACTGGTGCTTCAAATTCTTATCTATTTCTGAAATAGCTGTTTTCCTTTGTGTTGCAGTGCATAATATTTGTTCTGTGTGTTCAGTGTGTGCAAAGTGCATTTGTGTATCCTCTGGTTAATTGCATGTTTCTTCTGGAACCTGCCCTCTCATTTTCCTCTCCTCTCCCCACTGTCAATTCCCTCCACAGTCCTCCCAATCAGTAAATAGCATGTTTTTTTTACTGCTGTGTTACAGAACTCATGCAAAAAAGTGAAGGAAAAAGGTGTGCATTGAAAACAGCATTTTCACTGAAACTAGGAGCCTCATTTTTTTTAACCAAATGCTTTTTCTGATCTCATGCTGCATGTGGTCGAGGTGCACATTTAGTAAGCATATACAGACAATTATTTTTAAAGAACAGAAGGGTTCCTCAGTAAGGCGATAAAGCACAATATCCATCTTCAGATTTCAAAAATAATCAGTGTTGTAGTTCCAATTTTAATTCACAAGTTCTTTCTTGAGTAACTACATCTATGCAGGATTCTGACTCCAGATCTGATTCTGTGAAATGTAGGCTCCCAAAAGCCTAGTATGTGATGGCTGCAACTACTGGGTTTTCTGCAAATGATGTGGCTTAAAAATGGTATGTTTCGTCAAAAAAGCATGACATTATGTGAGTGAAATCTGTAAGTTTTTCATGATGTACGAGATCATTTAAATAGGGAGTAAGAATATTGACTATCCAATCAACTACATAGAAGTTTAAGGATTCTTTTCAATGATATTTGTCATTTTAGATGATGTTTTAATTAGCTGTAATGGCTATTCGTGAACTTAAAATAGATGTAGCATTTTGGTTTGGTGCATAAAAAGATTCTAGACAATAAGTGGGTCTGGCCAGATATTAAGATCCTTGGCATGAATTTTTATAACTTTGTGAAATTCCAACCTTGCTGGATAAAATGGTATTTCAGCTCCTCTCATTGATGATGCCAGGTCGTCCCTTACATTGTTTCTATTCAGTCCTAGTTGGAGCAAACTGGAAAGCAATTTGAGTAACTTTTTTTTTTTACTTATTGGGTAAGCTGATTGGAGTGGCAGCAGCTCAGTGGTTCTTAACCAGGAATTATATATTGTGACTCATTGAGCTGGAAGTCAAGATGGGGTAAAAATTGGGGAAAACAGTAAATTTGTATGTTGACAATAATATTATAAGTAACGAAAAGATAGTGAGGCTATGATGCTCGCTCTTGTATATATCCAGAACAGCTGAAATAAACTATCAGTGTTGACTTTGTTTAGTTTCATTTTGGCTTCAAGACCTACCTTTGTTATGATTATGCCACTTAAACTTGTTGAGCTTTTGAAGCAGCAGGATTAGAAGAAAAATTGGCTTTCAAAAATCAAACCTTTTGGCAAATCTGCCTTAGAATTTCATATGTGTGTCTGCGCTTAGCACTCTGCTTTCAGCATTGTAACATTTCTGACACTTGAAAATATTGGACACAGGCAATTTCTGGCTTACTTTGTAAAGCTGTGTTGCTTTTCAGAGTGACATTTCCATAGCACTGCAGTTTGTACAGCCTAAAATTTTATCTGTAACTCATCTGATTTGTACTGTTCAGATAAATTAAAAAAACAATACGAGATTATTTCATGTAGTGATAGGACAAGTGAGAACGTCCTTTAACTGAAAGAAGATAGATTTAGATTAGCTATTAGGAGGAAACTCTTGGCTGTCAGAGTGAGAGTGAGAGTGGTGAGGCACTGGCACATGTTGTCCAGGGAAGTTGTGGGTGGATGTTCCATCCCTGGACATGTTCAAGGCCATATTGGATGGTGCTTTGAGCAACCTGGCCTGGTGGAAGGTGTTCCAGCCCTTGGAAGAGGGTCTGGAAACTGATGATCTTGAAGGTCTCTTCCAGCCCAAATCATTCTGTGAATATTGGCCTTACCTATTCAGTGAAACCAATCACTAATCATTAGTACAGAGATTATTGCTATAGCATTTTACAGGATAGTTCCACCAAATCTGGAACACTAATACCTCCCTGATTGTTTCTGTACACCACCCTTATTTCTTGTCAAGGAGATGTGGTTGACCTGTCAGTCTGGAGAACCCTGTTTCTTTTTATCTCATTACTTTCTGTTTGATCTGTCTAGGAGTTCAATCCTCTTGGCAGAAATCTGACAGGACTCATGGGAATATACAAGCCTCCCTAGAGCATTTTGGGACACTCCATAGAGAAAGATTAATTTGTTAAAGTAATAATATAAATGTCAAGATTTAAGTGTGAGAATTACATTGAGGGGTGGGAGAGTAGAGATTTAATCACACCCAGAGGCTGGAAAAAGTCAGGGAAACTATTTCACTCAACGGAAAAAATTGTCAGGATATTTGCTTTTGAAGTATTTCTGAAAAAAACTAATGAATGCCAGTTGGCATTGTGTTTTCCTTCCCCTCTGTCTGTACACTCTTCTGCAGCCCATAGGACAGAGCAGTGTCAGGCCTTCCAGTCCTGCACTAGGTGGGATGATAAACCACACCCAGCAGTTGTGCCTTGGGGAGAGGATGAAAGGGAGAAGAAACAGCTTTCTGCAGTGCTGTGTTATGTATATGTCTTAGTGAGAAAAGTGTGTCTTGCTCTTGCAAGGAAAGGTGTGTAACTGCCTGTAGTAGTTGAGAATGTTAAATCTCCATTCTCCGACCAGCCCTGCTGACCCGCTGTAGGGTGACCTTGTGACCTTCATTCTTTGTCTAAGATTTAGGCTCTTCTGCGTGTGCTGGGTTCGTGCCATTGCATGCTCAGAAGGAAGTCTTAGAGCTTAAAGTGTCTTGGTGTTCTACTGAAGGAGCCAACAGAAGCAGCCAAGAAATAGTCTCAACATATTCACAGGATTCAGTACTGCTGAGAAGATACGCTCAAAATCCTGGGACCCTGTCTGTGAACATATATGGAGGAAGTAGTAATCTTGAGTTCCTGTGAGAGATTTGATGTATAGGCCGTGTCCTCCCCTGTTCTTACTTCACCATGGAGACACAGCAGTGCTGCACCTGGCTTTGTTCCCAACTTTGTTGAGACTCAGGATGTCCCAAGT
Organism: Cyanoderma ruficeps; assembly: GCA_008694505.1. Lineage (NCBI taxonomy): Eukaryota > Metazoa > Chordata > Aves > Passeriformes > Timaliidae > Cyanoderma > Cyanoderma ruficeps. Next base: position 44,665,122 of record VZDJ01007753.1, on the reverse strand, counting down.
GCTGCCTACTAACCTTGGTCAAGATTATTGATGCTGGATCTTTGTTGGCAGGTACCAGCCTGGTGTGTGAGGCGAGGTGTACAGTTCATTGAGCTGTATTTTCTCCATTGATTTGAATGCTGCATCAGAAGTATTTTGTCCTTTGTAAGTTATATATATAAATGAATAGATTTGTTAACTATTTTAAAATCATACTCATGTGATTCATGTATTTCTTATCAGGTGCATTAGGAAAACCAAGTAACTTGGCAGTTGTGCATGATGAATTGTTTTCTGTGTTGTTTGGGGGTTTTTTTAATCCAGTTTTAATGATACAACAGTCTATGGACAGGGTTTTTCTTATCAGCATTGTGCTTCAGGTGACACAGTCAGAAGTTGGGGTTTTTTAAAAATTAGAGCAGCATTCATCAGCTGCATAGTTTTTGAATGCCAGATTTATTATCTGTTTAAATATGGAGTGGCCCAGTATTGTGGTAGAAGAGGGATGGTTTTATTTTCCCGCTGGCTCTTTGTCAGTCAGAAAAGATTTTAATCAGATCCCATATAAGTTGCAGTGGATTGTTAGAATGACTAAAGAGGTAATGAGAAATATTAGACAATTGATGGTGGTGATTAGCTTTTGGCTGAAGTACCAGTGGCAACTTAAACTGTGGTTTTATGGTGTTGTCAGAGTTTTCCTGAATGACATAGCAAAATTAATGATGAAAGGACAGTTTCTTTCCTTCCTCTCTTGGATGAGGGTCATGACCTAGGGTAGCAAAGAAAAAGAAATTATGCTTGTAGGCGTAGTGGTTGCCTTGGGACTGATGATTTCAAGATTCATTTACTCCTTCTACCTACGATACTTGTGTTTGCTTCTCTCCCTGCTGTGCCTGCAGAGATGAGGTGAAAGCCCTAAACCCCAGCAAAGTCAGGGGTGAATCTGTCTCTGAGTCAGAGATCCTGCATGAGGCTGTGCTGTACCAGTAACTAATCATGAGTTGTAGGGATGTGATGTGGGCCAAAGCAGTGTTTGTCCTGTGTGTAGCATTTGAAGAATCCTCTTCCTAAGAGGTTGAAAGGTTATTTGGACTGATGCATGCACAGGATGAGTACAGGAAGGAGCTCAAGAACATTCAGTGAGAATTCTTATCAACTGTGGGGTCTCGAACTTGCAATGGGTACTTTATATTGAATTTCACTCTGTCTTGAAACAGCTACTACAGACAGACATGATTGATCTCGGTATGTTGTGATGAGTGCAGAATTATTGCCCCTGCCTGTCATTAAATATCACTAGTCTGAAATTTCAGTCAGGCCCTTTATCTTGGTAACTCATCAAAAGAAGCAGCTGCCAGTGGACAAGAAAAGAAGAAAACAAGTTTTCTGGAGATGTTTTTAATTCTTCTGGTCTCTCTTAAAAAAATAAAATTTAAAAAAAAAAAAAATTAATTAATTAAACAAAAATTGTTTTTCTCATAGTTATGCGTGTCTCATAACTGTTGTCTTTAGTTCTTTAGTAACTTAGGAGTTTAAGTGCCATTTTCCAAAGGAATTTTCAGGAATCAGTCTCACTTAATTTCACTAGCGCTCCATCAGGTCGTAGAGCAGAAATAATTCTGTAATCCTAGACAAATATTGCAGGTAAAGTCCCACCACAGAAATTACATTATTCAGTAAAGATGCTTAGTTGCAACTGGGGTGTTCTGGCATTTGGCTGAAATTGCAGTGATCCAGAGTAAAGTCTAAATTCAATTCTTCCATCTTTCTAGTCAGGGTCTTAAAGGTGAAGGTTATTGAATGCCAAAAAGTGCTTTCGTAAATCTTATCTTTTGGAGATATTAATGAATTATCATAAATTGGGAGTAGGGCTGTGAACCCATGTCTGTGTTCCCCAGGTTAATTTATTTCTGAAGTACAAAGGCCATGCTTGTTTGTTTGGGTTTTTTGTTTCCAACTGCAACAATATGCAGCTATTTATACAAATAAGGAAAACTACAGGAAAATTACTGAAACACAGAACACCCAGGAGTTCTCAGCAGCCTTTGGTTCAGGTATTTTCCTGGCTTTTATTCTCTGAGCTGGAGCCAGCAGATCTGCCTCCTGAACCTATATTTCTTAGCCTCCTATTATAGTTATTGCAAATTATGTGAGATTTTTTCTTAAACAATAACAGAAAAATATTGGTAAAAGATTAGAGAAAAGGCCTTTGGTGGAGAGGTTTTCAGCAAGTATGGGTAAAAGTGTGAGATGTGCAATAAATCTATTTGAAAGCACAGCACTTATTTACAGTAAAGTATTTTACTGTCACATCCGCTGAGTGCAGTTTCCAAATTATGTTATCTGTTAAAACTTCTTTTGTTATTAGGAATATATTTCTTACCTACATCCAGTCAAAGTTTCAAGTTTTATGTTTTCTTATAGTGTTCTGGAAAAAATAGTGTAAGTAATTTTGTAAATATGGAAGGTGTATGTTCCTTTTATTCCTGCAAAATAAGAAAGTGTGTTACAAACTTCAAAGGGAAAACACAGTTTAGTGAACATGGCAAAATACATGCAGCAAAATTTAATGACATAACAGGAATTTATATAAAATAACAGTTGAATATTCACTTTAAATTTTATCATTTGTATACAATGACAGAGGAGCCTGAAGATTCTACCTGTTCCTTTGGTTCCTTTGTACAGAATTGGATTTAACTTAATACTAGGAAATCCCCATCCATATTTCAACTTATAACCTTAAACTATATGCTGACTTGGCAGTAAAATGATGTGAGGAAAGTCCTAAATTTGACCTTTGTGCATATTGTGTTTCTTAATGTCCTTATTCTTTGTAGTACAGATTTCGGTGCACTGCTGAGGATTTGCCTTGGAATAAAGCATGTTTGATCTGTACATGCAATTGTTCCTGATAATTATGTATATTAAAAACAGAAAAACAAGGTTAGAAAGGAGATTGGATTTAATTTAATGTACTTATAGATGCTTAATTCTTGTGTTTTATAAAGTTCATTCAAAGGCAAGCGATCTTAATGATAGCTGAATGCCAAGGTAAACTGCAACAACTCCATTGTTGAAAAGTACACACAAAAAAACAAACTGTGACCTGAAAAGTAAACTTCCAGAGGATTATAGGAGAAAGTTTACTTACACATCAGGTATCTTAGTTGTAATTGTTCTGGCAGTTGATGTACATAAAATGAACAAAGTGGCTTGGCCCAGTATTGCATTAACAGTTGAATAAATTAATGCATTCTCCATTGTTTATTTTACCTCCCAAAGTGTGAAAAAATTGCACCTTTGAACAGTACTCTATTGCTGTAACCATCTGTTTGCAGTTTCATTACACACTCCTACCAGAATAACCTTCTCTTTGAAGGGAAAGTTGATATGGGTTGTAAAAATTACGGTCTCTGACCTTAGGTTTTATGTCCCTTGAGGTATCCCTGGTGTGGTCTGCACTGGTAGATGTTAAGGTTTCTTCAAGAAGTACTTTTATATCTTCCAGCTAATTTCAGATAAGAAGCCCATGCATCAAAGAGTTGGCTGTCACACAGAGCTGGGCACTCCAGTCTCTTGTTTTTGCCTTAAAATGAGCTGAGGGAGACCCCAGCAACTTTGTCCTGCCCTGCCCAGAACTGCTGTGTCAGCTGGGGCTGGCATGATGTCCTTTAGTGTAAAGGATGTTTTGTCTCCATGGGCTTCACTAGCTCAGTCTTACTTCTGAAATTGTTAATATTGTCAATTAAAGCCAATTAGCAGCACCAGTATTTTGCTTTAGGTAGAATGTTCACTTTGAATTCTGTTAAAATATCATCAATTTGTGTATTTTTGGATGCATACTCCTCAAAGGCATTAAACTCAGTCGCTTCCAACTGAAAAACTTGAATAGGGAAGTTAAAAACTGAAAAATGCCATTATTTATAATCATGATGCTTTTAAAATAAACGCTCTGGATAGTTTAGTAATGAAATATTACAAGCTTTGTTTAAAAAGCAAACACTCCCCCCCTTTCCTCTTGAGCTTAAACAGTGGCTTGTTTAAAAAACCCAGTAAAATTCCACAACACTTAAACTCTTTTGAAGTAGTTTTTCGACATCAGCAAGTAATTCTGCAAATTGCTTTTGAAGATGAGGCTTCATTTACTCCAGCGTGTGCAGTCTGATGGAGTGGATTAGTGGGTGTGGACTGAAATGGTAATTTAGGCTTTTTTGTGTGCCCGTGTCTCTCTGTAAAGCACTCCCTATTATCAGACACATCTCTGTCCTCCTGGAGTAGTTGTGAGTGGACCAAGGCTGTTCTATTTAATAGTCACTGCTGAAAACTTGCAGTCCATATGGTGGCATGGCATTAATGTTGGCTAATAATTTTTCATTACTAATTTTTCACTTTCATTCTACTCAATATTTTTTTCATCAGGGTTTGTTTTTTTTTCTAGAGAAAAAAAATATAAAATAATAATAAAATAGGTGAGTTCCCAGAACCAGCCCACACAAATCTCAGTGGTGGGGTGAGAGTAGGTAAAGATATGCAGGTGGAGTAGGAAAAGGGGCAGCCTGGTTTTTGTTTGTCTTACACTGTTTTGGGACTCCACCCCAGGACAGAGTGACTTCAACTTTGTATTTGAATTAGTAGTTATGAAATAAGATAGCCCAGCATAAGACAGTTCCCTAATACTGATGTGTACATTCAAATGGAAAAAAAAAAAAAAAACGTTACTCAACTAATGCAAATCAAAATGATTTTATTGATTTTAGTATTTTCTACTGAGTTGCATGGTTTTATGCTAGCTGAAAGTGCTTCCTTTCATTTTGAAAGATAATGTAGAACTTTCTATGAAGTCTGTAATTATTTAAAAAGAAGACAGCATTCTCCCTGCTTGCTACAAATCAAACCTTTCAAGTAGACAAAAAAATTAGGATAAGTCATTATTTCAAACAGATTTCAGATGCAAAGTAGTCTATTCAAGACAGGATTTTTCTTTGAGATGAAAAAGTTGAATATTAAATGTCCTTGAATTTTTGACTGTTCATTTGCACTGGTTTTTGGGGTTTTTTTGTGGATGAAGATTTTTAGATACAGCATGGCAGGTCTTTAGCTTCTGTAAACAAAAATCTACCCCACTGACTCATTAATCTAATAAAAATATTCAACAGGAAGCAATGAAGCTTTTAAAGTGTATTGAATTGGTATTGAATATTTTATTGTCATTTGGAGAACTTCAGGAGTCCAAGCTTGCTTTAACTGTCTATCTCAGTTTGATTTCTGTTCTTCATACAGATTTCACAGCGCTGTGATGACTATCAATGCTTTATTTCTTTACAAAAATTCTGAACCTTGTATTTTGAGGGTGAATTTTTTTCCATTCACATAATTTTTTTATGTAGCATATGCTGAAAATACTATGAAAAATGTTCAGACAATGCAAGGTAATTTAGTGGCTAATTGTCTGTGATAGTGAAGGGAAAATATTAAAGTCCTGAGTTTGTCCTGGAAGTGCAGTTTCTGTGGGCACATCATTGTGGGCGCTGAAAACATTTTGTATTGATTCTATAGAACAGAAAGTTCCAGCATTAATAATTCAGCTGACAAGAAATGGTTCACATTAGGTTATCAATGCTCATATGTTGCCACTGAAAACAGCTACAGATGTGACATCAGGTTCCATTAGGCTGAAAAAAGAAACGTAACAAGGAAACCTCAACTGATAGCGGCACTTCTTCAGTACTGAGTGGGGAAAGGAAGGGAAAGGTTCATTTACAGAGGGATGAGGACATAACTTTTATGGCTTTACTGTAGGGGCAGTCCACTCTGTTTAACGCAGGATCTGGGACTTGAGAAGCAGCAGCTAACACATCTTTCCTGTTGTAGAATCATATATTTTATAAACCAAAAAGTTTAGAATTGCTCAGTTGTTTTTAGTTCAGATTTATCTCTTGGCAGCTGTTACTGGTCATAAAAAGGTGAATATGGCTGAAAAGCATTAGGCTGAGAGCAGTTAAGGAAATAAAGGTGGCAGGAGGCAGCTGGAGCTGGCTGTGTTGGTGCAGATTTTTGCCTTCGTGAGTCAGTTACTTCAGTCCCCATGCACACTGCTCGTGTGGATTAACCTGAGAAAAACCCATCTAATAAAATGACAAGTTCAGTGTTCTCTTGCTATGAGAGTCTGGGCAACAAGTGGCTGCACAGTGAATTTCCAGATCGAGGCATTGCTCTGCACATTGATACTAAACTGTGTGAATACATTTGTAGAAGATTGGTTGAACGTGAAAATAAGTGCAATAGAAAAACAAGTTTTACACTTTTTGAAAGAAAAGCATAACCCTCAAACCTTTAAAAATTTTTTGAGGGCAGGAAAAAATCAAAAAATTGATTATTCCTCTAGGGAGTTTTACTGCTTTGGTCCATGTAAATCATTAAACGGGGACCTTCACTCTTGCTTGACTTTGCTGACTCTGGTTTAAGACCGTTATTTGCCAATTAATTGTTTTTCTGTACCTATAATATAATTATTTTATTACATGAAGAATGCTCATTATGAGCTCCTTTGCATTAAGGACATTAACTGCTTTGGAATCTTAAGAGTGTGGAAACAGAGTAAATGGAGCAGTGAGGACAGTTATTTTTACGTTACAATTGCTTCAACTTCTCCAGTTGGATTTTTTCGCAAATGTGGAACATTTACTTCTTGGGTGACTGCTTTAAACCCAATCCAAATGGTAGAGACTGGGGATCGTGACTGTTGTTTGTCATTTTAACCCTCATAACTAGTGCATGTAGCTTATCTAAATCATAAGGTATTTGTCATTTTTCTTAACTGCCTCTGTTTACATCAACTTTTGTCTGGGCTCTAACTGAATTGTAAGATCACTGAACAGGAACTGTTCCCACTCTATGTGTTTCGTGCCTTTCACAATGGGTCGCCAAACCTCATGTTGTCTCTCCTGTAATGTAAACAGAAAGAAGTTAATCATTGTCATGGACAGATTTCTTTTCTTTCTCTTTTAGTGGTATATGTGATGTTAATTTGCTTATTTTGGACATATTTTGGACATATGTCTCCTGCATTATAAGTAATCTGCCTGCATGGCCTAATACCTTGCTCTTCAAAAATATATAATACAAAGTACAAACCATTTTACTGAGGTGGTTTTGGTGTAACTTCACAATTCTTGACCACTTAGACTTTCTCTGCCCAAGCAGAAGTTTTCTGTGGATAAATGTGGGACATGACATAAGGCAGTGCCTTTAATTTGGTCACTTTTTAAATTATTAAATACTTGTATAAGCCAAATAATATAGGAGAAGCTTGAAGAAGATTTTGGGTAAAGATAACTTCTCTTTCACTTGTGTGTTGTCTGTCTAGAGCTCATTTCAAGGAGTCATTAAATAAGTGACAATCCAATGTAAATTTTATGTTGTTGAATAAATCTCCCAACAGAGTAACTACAGGAAATCTGTTACTGTAAACCTGTGTGTGGAGGATTTATTTAATACGCCCTTGTGTGATGATGTGAAAAAATTATTACACAACGTTAAAGGAAGCATTTAGAGCAGTTTTGTCAGTGTTCTTTCACTTGTTACACCAACATGTTTTCAGTTTACTCTTCAGAATAAAACTTCTAATAAAATCTAAGAAGAATAAGCCTTTTATTGCACATGTTTAAAACATAAATGTAATGTAGTTGTCTGTAAGTGTTTCAGAAGCTGTCAGTTAATTCTTTTGTACATAAGCAAGACAAACCTCTCTGTGCAGCTCCAGGACTTGGGCACTGGTTCATTGAGATGAGGCAGGTCGGTGCCCAGAGTAACCTCAGCCTTTTTCCCGGGTAGCCAGCTATGACACAGGGCTTCTATATTATGAGAAATAGTGAATATTTTTTTTTCACATTCACCATCTCAGTGTGATTCATGGTTTTACAGACTTCTGCTGTGTCCGTCTTTAGTGTGGGGCTTGTACCAAGGTTACCATAAGCTTCATGGCATGGACTACAGTATCCCTGTCCTTTCTCTTCCTCACCTTGAAACTCAGTAGCATCTTATAACTGGAGTACCACACCTCTAATTCAGTTAAATTATTTATAAAAAGGATCTCATTCTTTGGGAAGATTCTTGGAATGATCCTTGAGGAAGGGCCTACACCTCTCTCTCTAAAATTGTATTTAAATACTTACTCCTTCAATTTGAAAAAGCTGCATCTGCAGAGCAGTTGTGAGTCCCAGGAGGGCTGTACAGCACAGCCAGACTGGGAGGGTTGGTTTGTTTGGGTTGGGGGTTTTTTGAAAGCCCAGGATGGTGTCAGTCTAACAGTGATGAGTACTGGTACCTGTGCAGACACATTACCTCATGTAAGAGCTGGTTGAAGAGCTTCTCAGGTGGCAGACAGAGAGGACTGGCATGGGCACTGTCCTCAGGGAAAAGGAGGAAGGCATTGAAGCTGTCCCAAGTGAAGAGTGGAAACTCCCAGTGACTTGTGTCAGAGCATGTCCAGGGTCTGTCACATGTGGAGCATACCCAGTGTGGTCCTACAGTCAGTGCCACAGAATGTTTCTTTCTACATCATTAGCACAGCAAGTCCTTTTTCTCTTCGTTACTGGCTGCCTGGGCTAAGTCTTAGGTGAGTTCCTCTAGCAAGCAAGAGTTATCCTTTAGGCATTCTGGCAGTGATTTGACCTTGTTGCTCAGACATTTTTTTATTGCCTCAGGAGGTGGAGGAAAGCAAAGGACAGCAATATCCCTGGCACAGTGGTTCTTAAGGCACTTTAGCCAGAGGGCATGTGGCAAAAAGAATGGTATTTTGATGGGCTGCAGACAAGTCCAATTTACCCATTACAGACTGTGTGAAGAGACTCTTGTCTGTATTTATGGCACTGAGATGGTGCAGGAAGAGTCTTAGGAAAATTATTTCAAGGATGGTAGCAGGACAGAGTGTGAAGATCAAGTATGGGTGATATAAGCAGCTCTGTGCAGGTAGGAGCCACGTCTGTTCAACTTGCAACCGCTGTCAACACCTGTCTAGCAGAGAGCACTTGGCAGTGCCTGGTTGTCCTGGAATTACTTGAACCAAAAGGCAGTGAGTCTCCTTGTGCAGACTGTCAAGCTGGGAGCGGGCTGCTGTTAATTCTGATTAAGTTCCCAATGCCATCTCCAAGTCAGTCTTACAGACAATATGGTGTAAGGACACACTTCACACATTCAGGTAGTACAGCAATGGCTATCTGCACTTGTCTTTTAGAGTTGAGGGAGGACTGGGTTTAATTTGGATACCTTTTGAGGCACTGTCTTTTGCCACCCTTCAGTGGCTTTTGCCAGACTTGGAAGAGTGTTCTGGGGAAGCATTGCTGTGTGCTTTCTCTGTTCTTAAATTTTTGAGACAACTTGCCAGGCAAGATGGACATCTCGTCTGACCTGGTATGGCTTTCTTATGCAATTAGTACTTATGTAAGTGATCCGTCTTCTGTGTAATGTGAAACGAAGTTGTCTCACATGGTGCCTCTCCTGGAATACAGCTTTATTAATTTATACATACTATATGCACTAGTTGCGTGTTGCAACATCACAGAACCTGATCACTGAGCACAGAACTAGTGTGTGATTACTTTGTGATTAAAGATTTACCAAATCGATTATGTGTTACCCAAGGTTGTTGCAGTATCAGAACTGCTATTCTGAACTGGTTAAAACTAGTGTGAAATACTTCTGACATACTTATCTATATAAACATCCCAGGACAACTTTCCTGTTTAAAGAATAATTTTTAAATCTTTCTCAAATGTGATAAAATAATCCTTTCTCCTTCCTGTCCTCAATGTTTAGATCTCCCAGCAATCAGTGATACTCAGTTCTCACAGCATTGAGAGATACTGTGATTGTTCCTTATTTGACATTGGAGAATGGACTACTTGTAATAATGCAATTACATACGCTTATTAAAAAGAAAAATGTTAAAAGCTTGAGAGAGCCTTTGTGTTTCACAAAGACACTTCTCCCTTTCAGGAATGATGTTGACCACTGATACCTTTAATATTGCAGCTATCTGTAGCTGTGGTGATAGCAGAGCAGAGCTTTGTCAAAGACCAGGATATATGGAGTGGAACAATTTAACAAGTAATCAGAGCCACTTGGCTTTTAGAAGCATGAATCTTGATCAGTTCAGCAATACTTTTGTCTCAAAGATAAGACAGAGATACTACATGCAGCTTGCTATAGTTGGTTAGAAGCTGGCTGGAATTAATGTTCTGTAAAGTATGTAAAACAGCATAAGAACCATTGGTAACTGTTTACATGCTATTAATAATTAGCAACCTTCCTACCAGTCTGTTAGGAAAGAACCATGCATTGGGTACAATAGAAACTCAACTCCATTCGGTTGGGTTCAAATTACATTTGACTTCGACAATAGGGCATGAATGGGGCTCATTTGAGTTTCTGCCACTGTAAACAAAGAGATGTTGGAATGTTTCATTTGTTTATTGATTTATTTATTTGGACAGGTGCAACTTGATCATATGAAATAATTTTTTAATTCAAATATAGGCCAAAAATATCTTAGTAAGCGTTGTCCAGTCAGAGTATATGATACTAACAAATGTCTTGGCTCAAATTAATTTACCCTGTGGCTGGTTTTAAATTTGGGTCTTAGGCTAATCACATCATGTTCTAGAGAAAGTGTTGTACCTGAGCTTAGAAAATAGAAAATACAGTTTTTGTTTTCTGATTGATTTCTTTTTAGCTACTAAGTTCCTTCTTTTACTTTCTGCTAAAAATTACGTGCCCGTCTGTGAGGTAGGCTCTGTTAATGGTAATAGAGCTCATCCTTGGGAAGAGGTCATTCAGCTCTGATGGATCCCATCTGTATGAGGACGATTCTCTAGGGTGTAATTTTCCTCAGCTCTTTGAAACCCTCTCATAAGTGCTCCAAAGCAATCAGGTTCTATAATTTGCAAGATGATGGCAAAAGGAAAGAGCCAGGAAGACTGTTGGTGGGATTGTGTGTTAGAATGCAGCATCACAGGACTGACAACCTAAATTAATGCAAGGAGAGACTTGATTCAGACCTTTTTTGGCATCTCCAGCAGCTGGACACCCACACTTCTCCAAAGTGGATACTACAAAGGGAGAATGGATGATGCACCAACTTACAGTTTGGTGCAGGGGAAGGTTGAGACTAGAGAAACAATATGAAGTTACATGCAGAAGACATTACCCTTGGTACATTGTTTTCCAATTCTTTTCTGTTAAATGGCAAATTGCTCAGCAATCTGCTAACAAATCCCACAAATATCCTTGCTTACAGGTAGAAATAAACCTACAGAAAGAACGAGCTGACCTTGCACATTTAATACCTTCAATTATCTTACCATACAACACAGCCCATGCTGCAGCTCTGTCTTGTATCATAGTCCTATCAAAGCTGTTCCTCTGTCTCTCACCAGGTGGAATGAATTGGATATACACTCAAGTTTGAAAGCAATGGCTTTAATATTTCAGTTTACACTGAGAATTTGCTGCCTTTATTTCCCTTCCCCTACAACTTTATATTGCATTTAAAGAATGACAGGGCTTCTCCTGTAATGCACACGTTTGATTCCTGTCGGTGCTAACAGAAGGTATGTGCAGACACCAGTGGGAGCACGGATTAGAGTTTCTCTTGAGGTGAACAACTGTTTATAATTAGAGTTGTGGGAATGAAGAAAAACCCAGCTAGCAACCAAACAGTCCCTCTTCCAAAAAGCTTGGTAAACTCATAAAGCTCAGGGGCTTAATCTCTGAACCAGAGTGCTTGTTATCTAATCCTCACCAGCTGTTGTGTACTTGGTAGCCATGACATCTGTAATAGAGCTGAAGGGCCTGTCTATATTGGTTGGCACCTTTACCCACCAACTGAACTTGATTCTTCTCTCATTGCTCACATTTACCTGCTTTAAATCATTAACCAGTTGCTCAGGGTTTGATCATCCATTTAACCATACTTTATAATAGAAGTCAAGTGCTCCTTTTCACACTGAGCCTATTTTAGGTGTGTAGGTCTTCAGCAGGTCTCGGTTTTGCGTTGCTACTAAGAAAAAGGTATCAACCACGAGACTTTCCTCTGGTTTTATACTGATTCCTAATGTAGACTTAAAACTGACCTGGGAGTGAAATCTCTTGAGTTGTATTTGAGCTGAAAAACACCATCACACTTCCAGTAAACAGAGCAAAGAATTATATGCCTCTCCATTAACTGACGTGTATGAATTGCTATAGGTAACTATAAAAGGTGTAATACAAATATAAGCAAGGTGTATGAGTTCATTATAACTGTGAAAGAGCACTTGTTTTCAGAGATCACTGTCAGCTGTGCTGTAGTGGATATTGTTTTTTAAGCTGGCAGAGGACAGGAATTGGCCCATCTTGAGAAAATCAGCCATTTTATGTCTCCCAGTTCTTGAGTGAGTGCCGTGATTTCAAGCCTGCTGTGAGCCAGTGCCCTCAGCACCACCAGCAGTGCAGAGGAACAGCTGCTGTGTAGAGTGGAGTGTGACCCCTTCATGTCAGGTGTGGATAAAAGTCCTATTTTGGTCCTTGCAAGGGGTTAGAGGGAAGGAGTCTTGTTCTTGGGATCCCACGTGGCTTTAGTTAGGAGGTAAGTGCTGAGCTGTTCTCAAGGTAAGAGCATTTCTGGACATGAAAGAACATACCTGTGGGTTATTTTACTGGTTAAAACAGCTGTTTATAGCTTCCTGGTACCATGAATGGTTAGACTGGGCAGCTGATGTTGATGCTGTGGTCAAAACTGGGCCTAAAGGCTGCAATAAATGTGTGCTCGCTGTCATCATAACATTGTGGGTCTGAGATTTTAAACTGTCCTGAGACAGTTCTCAATGTCTGTAATACTAACTCAAAATCCAGATTACTGGCCTCATTCATAAAACCAACTATACTAAGTTTTCAAAGAAGTGCCTCTTAAGTTTTGTTAAATTTCATTATAGTAATTTTTCAGTTGGAGTTAATTTGACTGATTTTTAATTTTTTTTCCCCCTTAGAATGGCACTAAGAAGTTCTGGGATTTTATGAGGACACATGACAGGTAACAATGGCATCACATTATTTCCCATTGTCTTCATGTAGTATTTCATACTATAGTCTCTTTCCTTGATCAAATGTTGTGGATGTTCTCTTGCCTCCAATTTCCTCTTCAATTCTCATTTCTTGTGTAATATTTGCACGTGGTTCTTTACTGTTTAAGACAGAATTAGAAGAAATTTTAAAATCTCCTTGTGGTTTATTATGTTGTCAGTAAGTTTTGTCTGTGCTTGGCTATTCCAATGTTAGAGTTATAGCACATAATTTATTGTACATTTTAATGTTTACATAGAAGATGGAACTGTAAGTTTGGATTTTATGAAGTCTTCTTTTTTGAGTGGGAATTTATTACTTGAAGGAAGGAGTTTCTTCTGTCTTTCCAAATGTATTTCTCTGATCAGGGAAGAAAAGCAATTAACTCCTGACTTCAAAGATCACTTCACACAAGATTATAACAAATAAGAAGGTGTATATAAAACAGACCAAGTCTCAGTATTATTAAAAACTAAAATATTTATATGTCTTTCAAAAAGTATTAATATTTAATCTGTTTGCTGAAAATTCAGATACCAGGAGATAAAAAAATAAAAAGCAAGAGTAACAACTTTTTTCCAAGAAAAAGCTTTTCTAAATCTATTAAATGTAAAAATGTAGCAAGACACTAAAATAAATTGTGACATAACCAGAACTACATCAAGAGATGTGTTTTTTATGTGAATTAAATAACTAAAATCAGTTGCATTTTGGGAAATTCTTCTCTGTTGGAACCCTCTAAGTCCATACATGAGTCTTTTTGTGACATGAGTCTTTACATGCGTGTGGGTGCCTGGGAGTGATATAAAATTCTAGCAACACTTTTTATCTATATAAAGATTATGAAGGTAAAATTTTCAGGAAGACTAGGAAAGTATTAGCTAGATTAAAAATGCCTGTACTGCTTGAGAATGAGGACAGAAAGGGGAGTGATATTTCAATACTGAACTTCACACTTGCTTTTGGAATTTGCCTGGAAGACAGTTCTGTCTTTGCACTTTGTCTGTCCATATGGGCATGTGCCTGAATTTATGATGGCAGATACAAAGGCTGAAATGATAATTGATTGCTGGAAATTTAATATATGCCCATTCAAGCAAGTGAATCCAGCCTCAAGTCACAGTGCTGAGAACATGACTTCTAGATGAATTTGTGTGACTATTTTTGTTTAAATTTTAGTTTATCACTGTGTGATAATGTGTGAATATATGCAACTAACTGAGTGGGGTAAGTATTAAAGGATCAGTTTTCCATGCACTTCTTGGGAACAGTATTTCTGAAGGACTTTTGTGGACATTTTTAAAATAGTTGAGAACATAACTTTATAAAAAGGCTACGGCCACATGTCGTGCCAGTCATCTCTGGTCACATAACATTTGTTAGCTTCAGATGTACAACAGCTGCCACCCAAACTTATTAGTGACTACTGTTGAGCTGCAGAATGTCTAACACTCTTTCCACTCTTTCACAAGGAAATTCATTGCAGCTTCTGACACCAAAGGTAGTAATGTGAACTTTCTGCATAGGAAAGTCATGGGGTTTACTCTTTTTTTTTTGTTTTGTTTGTTTGGTTTTTTTGTTAATAGGAAGGCAATTATTATCCAATACATCAATCAGATTCAAAATCCCTTATGGTACATTGAAGCCCTACATTTTGCTGTACTTTAATAGCTGTGATGCTTGTTACATGGAAAAGTCATGTTAACTAGTTCCTGAAGATTATAGAGGGCTTCATACTGAGAGAGCTCTTACAGGTTCATTACTGTTAATGAAGGATAAATATTGAAGAAGAGAGATTTCTGAGACACATGTTCTGTTGGTCAGGATTTCCTAGTGTGTATGTCTGCTAAACAAGATTGTGGATGTTTTCCAGAATTAAGATCCCTTTTCCATAATGCTTTTCCATAAGTATTCCTACCTTACTACTTAGGAAAGTGCTGTAAGACTTAAATGCTCCAAGTGACTGTAATAGGGCTGTTTACCTGAACTGAGCATGTTGGAATGCCAGATCTGTAAAGAACACGTGTATATATTATGTATTGACATAGAATTGATATGTATTATGAATTTAGTGATGATGAATTAAAACTAACTGTGTCATCATATAAAAGCAGATATTGTGCCTAACCCATGTCTTTATTTGTCATCCTCTTTCAGCAGCACAAGTAAACATGATTAAGACTGAATTCCTTGCTGCATGGTAGTGGACTGAGAGCTTGTGTGCTGGGTTCTTTTGGGACCCCAGTGTTCTATCTCATTTCAAATTAGGTCAATATAAGCCAATATTTAATACCTTTGTATCAGAAGACACAGGAAAATATTTACCAAGAGAGATGAAGTTATTGTTGTATAAATGTATCCTTTCCAACTGTTGAGATGAACAGCTGATTAAATTATACAAAGAGAAAAACACAAGGACTGCAGTAGTCACTTCATTTCCCTTAGATGTGAGTCATCTTTTAAAATCTCTCTATATGCTGGAGTAGGGCAAGATCATTTAACCATGTGCAGTCTGGTGATGTAACTCTAGCACAAGGTAAAATAGCAGAATGGGTATGACTTCCTTTTTTTCCTTTTATTTCTTTTCTTTCTTTCCTTTAGTTATTGCAGATCTGGGCATGAGTTTACAGTATGTGGTTCATGAGCTTCCTTAAGATCAAAATCATTCAGAGCTAGACATCAGTCCTGAAGTCACTGCTGTACTTTATGTTGAACAAATAATTACTTATTCCCAATCCCTCCCTGTCAGTTAAAGATAAAAATAGTTATGTGCAATTCATTACTGGTCACACAACAAACTGTGTTAAGGCAAACCTTCAGAACCTCTGCTGTCAAAAGTCACCTGAGTGTCAGCATAGACAAAAGAAGCAGCATTTCTTACCATATTTAGGTTTGAATTCTAACAGAGGGAAGATCCACGACACAAGGACATAACCCTGGACAATAGTTTGGTCCCGGAATGCTTTGCTCAGAGAGACTGAGAAATCTCCATCCTTAGAGAAATCCAAACCTTGAATGGACAAGGCTCTGAGGAATCAGGCCTAACTCAGAAGTTAGCGTGACTTCTAACAGGAGATTGGCTCAGATGATTTCCAAAAGTCACTTACATCCTGAAGGTTTCTCTGGTTTTACTAGCATATTAAATGCTTAACGAGTGTTACAGTTCCCATCTGAAAACTGTCAAAAATTTGCAAACTTGTCAAGAAACTTGTCAATTTCTGAGCCATTTTTCTATTGGAAAATAATGAGCTTACTATTGTTCTTGTTCTGTGGAGTTAGATTTAAGTTTATCCTTCTTTGAAACATGCAGATGAGCATTATCAGAGCTCACCGGAAGGTTTTATTATGTCATTAGAAACAACAGTGAACTTTACTAAAAATGAATGAAGTAAAAATCCTTGATTACCTTTTCTCCACTGCAATTATTGAACAAGTTTATAGAGGTGTTGCTCCTAAGAGTTACATAGTTTTGGCCTGTTGAGTTAGGCACACAGCAAAAAATGCTTGCTGCAGTTGTTCACTGCTTACTGTTCTAATTAAGTGTAATTTTCCCTTTAATACTCAAGATGATGTGTTTGGTCATTATTAAATGTATCCTGATGAAAATCAAGCAGACTGCAAGCAATGAAAATTTAGATGCAAGGTGTATTTCAAGATTCTTTTTAGACTTGGGTCTGTCAGAACTGGTTAGCAATTTATGGGCGTGTGATTTGTGGGCTGAAGAGCTGTTAATTTTTTTAAAGAGTCAGCTTTTAAAAATAAAAGTCTTTATCAGGAGAACATTTTCCTTTTGCAAATTTCTGGTGATTTTCTGTTAGAAATAGAAACATACTAAATTTTACAGAGTAACCATTGATACCTGTAACAAAAAATTATCCTCTAATGCCAGACTCAGGTTACAGTTATATTCTCTGTCATCCTAATTTTGCTATATTTAGTACAGTAAGAGCCTGAAATGTAATACTTAAGTTCTACATTCATCTACTTTATAAAGCAATAGACCACGTTCGTTTCAGGTTTCAGCAGCTCCCCTTAAACAGATTCAAGGCTTTTAGAAGGCATAATTTGGGAACAGATGAAGGTCAGTGTACAGTCATGTGCTCCCTTCTGTGCTTTGAGAACAGGGATACAACTGTACCTTTTCCTAGTTGACAAAACAAAATTATGTCTACCTCTCTATTTGAAAGTATGAAAAATGCACTGTAAAGCTCACTGCATTTAAAAGAGAAGAAATTTGAGGCGACTGAATTTGTGTGCAAGATAGTTATGTGAGTTCCTCTTAACTCTGAAAATATCATGTAATGAATAAAAAGCATTTGGAGTAAAAAACTTGCAACTCTACATGTGCATTGTACCCCATTCATGCTGCATTTTTACCTTCAAAAACATGTCACAATGACTCAGCAGTCATTCCTGACTTAAAAAATTCTTAATGAAAAAACCTGAAAGTTTCTTCTTATTTTCCTGCTTTATAAGATTTGCCTTCTTTTTTTAAGTAAAGAGATTAATTTGTTTCACATTTAAAACAAAATAATTCCTAATCTAATTTGCTTCCTCAGAAGAAACGACTTTACACTTTATCTGTTACAAAGACAACTGCACAGTGTAGTTTTCCATGAGGAGTGAGTTTGCAGGGTGAAGGAAACCAAAGCAATCTCCACCTCGGCTTGTTCTCTCCTCCTAATCCTGGGGTCAAACAGGAGGAGGTTCTCAAGGCAGAAGGAGGAGATGAAGGTGTCCAGGCTCTGTGCTGTGCAGTTACCTGGCCCAGGGCAGAGATGAGGAGGTGGCTGCCCAGGGGAGTGAGGAATGCAGCCCCAGGAGGCGGCTCCATCCTGGCTCTGGCCGCAGGAGCCGGCCGGGGATGGGTCACCAGGGCCTGGCCAGTGGCCTGCAGGAGCCACCGTTGCTATTCTGGCTCAGTGGCTGTAGCAGGCAGCCATGGAGACAGGGTGGAAGTCATGTGCCCTGACCACATTATAGGAGTGGATTAAATTCCTTCTCCTGTTTCATATGGCAGATCATTTGGGCTTTATGGAAACTTAATCCCGTATGTATTTTTCTGGTTTATGTCCTAATGTATTATAAGACACCATGAAATTTAACTCAGATGCTTCTTTTGTGCAAGAATTATCACAATAGCTTTAAAATACAGCTTTTTAACATCCTTACAGGTAAAAAAAAAAAAAAAGTTTTTCTTGGGTGGCATATGCCTTTTACTTTCAGTGATGTGCTGTTGTTCTGTAAACCTCGTCTGTCTTTGTAATGTCTCCTCCAGGGTGTCAATGATGTGGAATTTTCTTGATTATCTTCAAAGATAGTGTGGAAGATAGTGCACTGTTTAAAATCAACTGGAGGTAGTTCAACAAACAAAAATGATGAAAAGTTTGGGGAAATAATAGCTGAGAGAAGGTAATGAGGGCTGGGCATGTTCATGCAAAGGATAGCACAACTGAGGTGAGAAATTACCACTTATCACAAAATATAAAGGAACATTTCAGAGTAGGCCAGAATCATTTAATTTCATCAGTAATCAATGACAGAAGGAGAAATGATGTATGGTGGGGAAAGTATTTTTAAAATTAAACACTAAGAAACTCTTTTTACCAATAAGCAATAAGATAATCCAGGAAGGCATGTTTTGTAACCACTGCCATTAAAAATGCTCAGGTCTAGGCTTGGTATCTGTCTATTAAGGATGTTATCAGGATAATGATAATTTTCCTGGTATTAGAAGGAAAAAATGTAGTAGCCTATTAGTTTCCTTCAGCCCAAGTAATTACATGATTTGTTTGCATACGATATTTACAAATAAAATGCACTTAATGCTGTGTTTTTTGTTGTTCATTTTTGGGGTTTTCTACAGTGAAGACTTGACAGATCCTCTGCTTTTGTGCCAGGAATTCTGCAGGCATATTTACTGTCTTTTAAAATGAGTTACTATGTTGTTACCTTAGGACCCAATCTAAATAAAAGCATAGGAATGAGGGAAACATGAGATGAAATGCTGTAAAGCTATCAGAGACAAACATAAAATCATAAATTTTCAGATTCTCGTTTCATCTTTTTAAGCATGTGATAGGAAAGCACCCTATAGCATACAATCTTTTCTCAGCTCTATCACTGAAATAAAGTAAAAGGGCAATAAAACCTTCATTGAGGGCATTGTTTCATTGGGAAATTAAATATTTGTCTAATTTTAAGAATAGAATCCGTGAAAATTCTTATAACTAAGCAGGTACACAGACTTTTGGCTGGTTAGTCATAAAGTTGGAATACAGGTTTCTGGTATCCAGATGAGAAGCGTCTTGGGTTTTTTACAAGTTTAGGGATTTAATTTTCTAGTGTTTCCAATAATATTTAAAATAAATGAATGTGTTTATTCTCTTACAATCTCTGAAATCAGAAAGAGTCTTCCCTCTGCTTTCACGTGATTTTAAAATAAACCTGTTCTGTGTGAAGGGTGCCAAGAGTTTGTACATGGCCTAGAGACAGTAGCATGGTCATGGCCTGCATTTGGGATTGATAAAAAATAATCTTAGGAAAGCTCAGAAATGTTCTGTAATTGGAGTGCCTGTATTATAGAATTTTAGCTGAAAATATCTTTTGGAAAAGAGGAAATGATTTTAACCTTATTCTAGAAATGGGAAAATTGAGGAAAATGTGAACAACTACCAGTTTCTCACTGATGATACTGAGACTGTGCAGTTATACCTGGCAAAAGGTTGTGTTATGCACATCATACTTGGATTTTGGTATGTAATAAACAAAGTTGCTGATTTCCCTTACCTGAGTGCAGAACACTTGAACTTTTTTGTTTTGTGAACTGTCCTTGAAACCTGATGTTTTAAAACTTTGACTTTTGCCATTTCAAAATGGAATAGAGTCAGACTTTTTAGGTGGATTATTTATTGGTCTTACTGTGTGATAGCATTTATAAGTGGCAGTTTCACAAATAATTAGGAATTGGAACAAAAGCCCATCAGGCTCTGACATCTGTTGCACATAATTCCCATAAAGCTGTATTTAATTAAATAAGTTAGCATAAAACCTGAATTTATTTATTAAAATATTTTGTTGAAAGAATCCCATTGAGATGCAATGTGTCATTTCTAAGGGTATCCTGGGATACTGGCCAAGATATGACACTTAAGGAATGTTATTGAGAGCAGCGTGCTTTGATGTCTCATTTATTTTGCAGTTGAATTTTTTTTTTAAATTTTTTTCTTTGTTGTATGAAAATAAGTTGCTGAGAGAATTGTTTATTCCAAAGAAGTTGTCCTGATCGTGTTCTCTGGTTGGCAATACAAATTGCTACTTTACAAGTAGATATAAATTCTGTTTTAAAAGTGCCTGTATATGGGTTTGTTCCCACTTCTTAGTTCATTTTTACGCTGGTCTGATGATTAACCAAACATATGCTTCCTGCTTTATGGTGTCATGAACAACTTCCTGCTGCAGTTCAGTTTACTGAAACCAATCTTCCTTTTGATTTTCTCCAAAGTAACGTTTATTTTCTTAGGCATAAGTGGCTCACCACTTTTTTTCTGGGTTTATTTAGTATTAAATATTTATGTTGTGTTGGAGAAAGATTCAAATTTCATCAGAATACAGAAGTCTTTTAGACGTCTCTAATTATCTATTGCCAAATCCACTTTATCTGTGATTAGTATGAAAGGGTGAATGTTTTTGTCAGGAGCTTATGGCTTTGCTTTTGTAATGGGCTGCATTTTAAGCAGCCAATTGGATTGGTCTTGGCCTTTGAAAGATGCAAAATGCTTTGAAGGAAGACTTAAATGAACCAGTAAAGATTGTGCAAGCACACACATTTAATCTCAGGACTGTCTGCATTATAGTTAAAGCTCTGGGAAACTAAAGGAATTGCACTGGAGAATAATCAAAGGGTACAGCTTTATCACATCTCTGTTCTGAAAACGAAGGGGCTGTTTTCTCTGGCTTAAGGTACTGGGTGCTGTGCTGATAAAAGGAAGAAGACAACACTTTAGACATCACATTAAAAGTTTTCAGGATGTGTCCAGCTGTGAAATGGATGATTAGTTTGAACACAAAAGTGTTCAGGGGCTACATACAATTTTTTCTTACAGACATCAAAAATAATTTTGAAATAAGATGAAGTAGGCCCTCCTAAAGGTTGACTCCTCCCAAAGAATTGCTTTTGAGTGTTGGCTGTCAAACAAGTTTAGGTGTTTTTTGATTGTCACTTTCAAATTAAAAGCACAGTCGTTTTGGATTTGAACAAGGAGAGGACAAGTTCACAATCACAAACATGGCTTTGTGGGGACCTTACAGCACCTTGCAGGATCTGGAGGGGGCCCACAGAGAAGCCAGAGAGAGACTCTCTAGCACGAACTGTAGTGACAGGGCAAGGAGTCCTGCACCTTACATAAGTGCAGATTCAAAGAGGAAAAATTTAGGTTCAATATTAGGACCAAATTTTTTACTGTGGGGGTGGTGAGGCCCTGGAACAGGGTGCCCAGGAAGGTTGTGGATGCCCCAACCCTGGAAGTGTTTAAAGCCAGGTTGGATAACACCTTGAACAACCTGGTCTGGTGGGAGGTGTCCCTGCCCGTGGCAGAGGGGGTTGGGAGTACAGCATCTTTAAGGTCCATTCCAACCCCTCAGCATTTTATGAACATACTTTATTTGTGATCTGGCGTGTTTCTCAACCACAATATTTTAAAAAGACTAGATGGAATTATAGGCTTGATATGCAAAACTATGAATAATCAATTTGTCATCCCTCTATGAACAAAGAAAGCCAAATTCATATGATTTTTCTTCCATTCAAGAAGAAAAACAAATTTATACTTTAAAGCTAAAACAATTATGGGACTTCTAAATTATTTCTTTCTTTCTTACTAACTTTTCATCTAGTATGATTTGTAGATCTTGACATTTTCTCCTTTATGAGCTATGTGGGCAAAAATATGAAATGTATGTTTTATATTCACATGCTCTCCAGCAGAGATGAATGCATCTCTAAATACTTCTGTGGTTGCACACTACATTTGATTATTTTCTTCTGATTGTATCAAAGGGATTTTTAAAACCAAGTATCTGTTGAGAGTCAAGGGGGCTGATTAAATCACTTACTTGCTTTTATTCCTGCATGCCGTTTTTGTGTCTCCTTTTGGAATCTGCAATTCCTTTTTCTTTGTCTTCTTTGAGAATGGTAACTGAAATACTGCAGGCGGTATTAGTAGTATTGGAGGGATTTTGGTAGTTTGGTTTGGTTGGTTTGTTGTGGTTTTTTAGAAATCATACATCATTAGTTTCTGAAGTCTCCCCCATGGAGCTGAGATTATTGTTTGTAGGCAGCACTTACCAATATTATAGGCTTTAAACTAATTTTGAGATACTTTTTAGCCTTTAAAAATAGGTGAAAGTGGCTGAGGTTAATAGCTGAGAAGTCCTGGCTTTCAGTGTTAGTATCAGTCTTTCTTTAGGTGCTTTATCTTCCATTATTCATTTCTCATCACAGTTTGTGTGTGTCACACACATACCCATGCTTGACACAAGCAGCTCCTGAGTTGCTCTTACGAAGATTTAAGAAAGGCCAAGTTCTTTGCCTGTGTTACCTCATCATTTACCTAATGTATTAATATTTTAGTTACTAGTACAAGATTGCCAGCAAAAGTCCTCGTCTCCAGCCGTGAGAGTCCTAGCTCACTGACAGGAGTACAGGAGTCTTGTCCTTGTCTTTGCTATTGCTATGCTGTTGAGATTTTCTAAAATTATTTTTTAGTTTACAAATTCACATTTGTAAAGTCAGCGTTAAGGCCACATCTAAGAATAAAGACAGACTGAATCAATCAATATTTATTAAAGGATTTTGAAAGTTTGTCTCATGAGAAGCAATTAGTAAGTGTCAGCAGTTGCATGTGGCTTAACTATAGCCCTAGAAGTACATGTTTAAGAAGCTGTGGTAAAGTTCATTTGCTGATCTCAATTACTGGGATGTATTTCAAAAGAATTAACTTTGCATGGTCCATATGTGTGTGTGCACATTTTAACAGGATGTCAGTTTTCATCTGTCTCCTGCCTCGGAGCTGCTGTGGTCAAATGCTGCGTGTCTTGTGTTACTCCATGAAACAGCACCTTCCTTTCTCAGGTTTGAGAGTGTGAAGTTGTAGTATTTCTAGCTAAATGTCTGCTGAGCTGGAATATCACAAAGCATCAGTCACTGTGATTTCAATAAATACAGAGCTGGACGATGTTGGGGGAGGGAAAAATGTGGAAGTAGTTTTCTATGGCGCACAATGGAGTCATTTTCTAAACTATTCTCAGAGGTGTTTTCAGTTGTAAAGGTTTTCTCAGAGGTGTTTTCAGTTGTATTCAGGTGGGTATTTTCTATTTTCATAAGAGTCTTAAAGGTGGAGGAGGAGTTAAGATTCTCCACTCTTACGTTGCAGTGTCCTTGGGTCAGCTGTCTGATTTCTGCACAGTGGCTTAGTTTAGGGAAGTCAAATATCCATCAGAGGATCCTAATACCTATTTTGCTCAGGGATTTTTTGAAGTTTAAATGGTTAAATGCTACATGAGAGCCTTGGCTGAATAGTTGGAATCCCTTTCAGAAAACCTTGTGTTAGGTGCCAAGACCAGACACACTTCAACTGCAAACTTGAGTACAATAACAGCTCAAGTACAGGTTAAATGCTCTATGGATGTGACATTTTAGGTACATATCTTTGTTAAATTTTTTTAAAGCGACTCTGTTCCTATATTTATAGAAAGAACAATATTCTACATCATTGCACAGTGAGCTGTTTACATGCATACTTTATTTGGGGAACACTACTGTAGTTAGTGTAGTGATTTATTCTGAAGTATAAAGTGAGTGGGAGCTACTGCAGTGGGAGGTTGAGAACGAGGTTGGGTAGGGACCTCAGTAGGTCTGTGGTCTTCACCAGCTGTGAAAGACACTGTACACACCCTGACATATCTTAATAAGTTCTTTATCTGTTTGTTTGTAGTCCCTAATGCAGCCACCGACAGATGAGGTGTGGAGGAGCTGATTCTCCATCACTGGTCAGTGGTATTTGCATTCCTGACCTCTCCTTTTACACCTCTGATTTCCCTCAGAGTCAGATGCTGGAGGAAGAGCCAGCAAAGATCCACACCCTTGGAATATGGTAAAAGTAATCTGCCACACAAGGTGTAAAGATTAGCAGGTCTGAGACAGTGTTTCCTTAGTGCAGAGGTGTTACAGCTCGTTTTAAGGCATGGATGGAAGCTTGGGATTTATTATGATCCTTTTATATCTGGGTATTGTTTTCCTCTGCAAAATATAGTAAAAAAAGTGATCTTGTGCTCCTGTTTGAAACATGAAGCCTGTTGCTACATTAGGACCTTTAGTATTTGTTTTAGAGTCAATTCTTGTATAGTATTTCTTTTAGGGAATGTGGCTGGGCTTTTTTTATTTTCTTTTCTAGTGCTTCTGTGTGTTTTTCCCAAATGTACAACTTTGGCTTCAATTCTTTTCTGTATCTTATAATTGTGGAGATGCTCACAGAAGTCCTTGTGGATGTTTTAATTTTTCATATGTTTACTCCTTACTTAGGGTGTATATAATACCCTAAAATATGTCTGGTTGTTGAATATTTTGAAGGGAATTGTCTTGAAACATCAAATACCTCTGTAATACTCCATGGCATGGTACCACTGAAAGATGCATATGGACCTACCAATGGATTTGTAGTAGTTCTTTTTGAGAGAACTACTACTACAGGTAGTAGTATTATCTGTAAAAATAGCAATCTCAAACTAATTTTGTAGTGAATTCTTTGTACGATGGCTTAAAACTCCAGAAGATAAATACATTCCTTATAGGCCAGACCAATCATCTGAACTCACATTTTGGGTCGTTATAAGGAAACCCATTAAAAATGGGAGTGAGGCTCCTCCACTTAGCTCAGTTGAACTCTGTTGCTCTAACTTTGTGTAATATTCAAATACCTGTCCTGAATGCAGCCTCCAGTGGATTTTCAGAAGTTAGAGATCTGGTGACCCATGGAAATATTTTATGTTATGTTGTTTCTTGTGAACAAAGAAACAGCAAATGGCGTTCCCAATGTTAACCCCCTCCTAAGAAGGTATAATTCTGAACTTTCTCTTCAATGACTCTTCAACTCTGACAGGAAACATTAAAAGTTGTGATTTGTGGTTTGTTAAAAAAATGTAAATTTCTGTTCAAAATTGTTTGTCAGTCTCTCAGAAAATTAGAAGTAATTAAATAGAAAGTTCTACAGATTTGTGCCATTTCTGTACCCTCTCATCTCAAGATGGTGTGAGAAGCAGACAATTGTAATAACTTGCTGCTACTCCTTTCCAGCTAATTTGATCTTGTTCCTTAATTCTGACAGATTGTTTTTAATTTTCCCATCTGTTCCATAAAAATCTCAAGTGATTGACTCCTAGGAAAAAATAATGTCTAATAGCTGAGCCATTTTTAATGAGTTGGTATGAGTTATTTAATGAGACATGCTGAAGAAGGCAAGCCAAAGGAAAGATTGGGCCTGGGGTGGTGGATGTAAAGAAAGGTAAAGGGCAACCATCTGCTTCAGGAAGCTTCCACTCTTCATCAGCAGCTTTAGGCTGCTGCTCTCTCCAGTTTCAGACAGTGCCCGTGGACAAAACAACAAAGGTTCGGTAGCGGTAATTCCTCTTCCCCTTTTATTTAGAGCAGTGTCTGCCCTCAGAAGAGAGGAACAGTCATAAAGAGGAAAAAAAGAATCAAAGAATAAAAGAATAATATTTAAGTAACCTTAAAAATATCATGGTCTGTGGCTTAACTTCATTTCTTCCAGCAACCTACACAAACTCCCAGATATTCCAGGAAGAGCCCCAGTGCCAGTAAACAGAGTGAATGTTCTCCTGCAGCCTCTCTGAAGGCTAAAACCTTTGCTTTAAAATTGCCTGCAAATGGCATCTCCCAGGGCAGGAAGCCATCAATATGCAGTACTGGTCTTTGAGAATAGCAAGCATGAATATAAATACTAACATCTGGACTTCTCCCTTCTGTTTTGGTTTTCATATATTATTATAATAAACATTAACATTATTTTTAATAATCATCAGATAGCATTTTCTTTGGCAGCTCGAGGCTTCATTATTAAATCAAATAGTGAAAATAAATATACGGCTCTTTTACAAGGAAGGTTGAAAATTTGACTCAACCCTGCAAATATGCCATTGTTGAGTCTAATCTCTTGTAGAGTTCATAGAATAATGAATTAATGTCTCGATTGCATACAGTGAGGCAGAACAAATGAGAGAATGCTGCCATGGTAATGAGCAAAATACACACTTGTTTTTTCAGGTGGCAGTGGGCTACCAACTAAGGAGAAAAACTTTTGTCTGCATTTTCTTAGACTAGTAAAAGGGAGTGTGTTAGGCAAGCAGAGAACATCAGACACATCCAGAGCATGTCCAAATAATCAGCCCGCCAGGTGTCCCCATGACATGTCTTGCAAGCAACCAAAGAACAACTGAATGGAGCAGTTGAAGCTACTGGTTTAAATTTGTACAAAATTGGACTTGGATGGTGGCTGTTCTGAAACATGAGCTCGGCAAGTAGCTGCAGATAGGAGATGCTCTGTGCTTAAACAGAAGTCACTGGCTCTGAATGAGACTAGACTGTGCCTGAGGTTTTGACTGTCCTAATTGGAGACTGATATAAGGGGGAAAAATGTTTTTATTTGTAAGGATTTTTTGCTATCTAGTACCAGTGTTCCTAGACTGGAAGAGAGGGGTGGTGATGCTGCTGGTCCTGTTGGGAAGAAAGAATTGATTGGTGCTTATTTTGTGTGCCAGGAGACAAAAGGGACTTAATTTTGAGCAAAATTGTCATGGGCTTTGGGAACACGACCCATTATCTATCCCTCTAGATGGATTTTGGACAAGGACCTTGTGTTGTGGCTTTTGTAATAAATCTTACATGTATTTATGTAGTTGAAATTAAATTCACAAGATATAAGTTTAATAGTTCTGCATAAATTCTTCATAAAGCATTGATTTTTTCGTGTCTCTTTTTTTTTTTTATCTTCCTCCTCAGTGTGTCAATCCTGATCTTTAATACTTCTCGGCAGTGCTTTGTTGTGGTGAAGCAGTTCCGCCCAGGTAATCCTCTTTTTTAGATTCACTTTTGCTCTCTAGTGAAGCAGGCTTTTAAGGGTTTAGCCGTTAAAAGTTGGTGCATCTGTGGTGATAAAATCTTTGTTCTATATTCTCTTTCTTTGTATGATAGCCCATCCTTTTCAGTCAGTCAGAATTTCTAACCAGGGAAATTTCCATTACAGATGAAACGGATGATCAGGGTAGTCTTACATTCTGCTTTTGGGCTGGTTATTGTCTTCTTTTGGATGAAATTACCAGCAGCTCTACAATGATCATGCAAGAAATTGCTTTAATTTGGAGTTCCTTCTTGACCTACTTGTACAGAAGCACAGTATTTCCCTTTTTGTTTTCTCTTAAATTTTCGAATTTAAAATGAGGGAGATTCAGGACTGTATGCTTTTTCATCAGCATGTGGACAGCTTCATTTTACCGGTTATTATGAATTTAGGTTAATATCCATTTTTTTCTGAGTTTTTGTATCAATTACTTTAACTCAAAGCAATGTTTACTTTCTGGAAGTTAAAAATGAAATGCGTATTCGCCGCATGTTAACTAAAAGAAATGACAACGTATTTCACTGACTGTTGCTAAGAGACCATTTCAAGACTGCTCATGGTAGACTTTATAGAAAACTTTCTAGGGTAGTGTCACACTGCCCTTTCTTCCTGACAGTGATTACAGCCTCTCCAGTGCTGTGCAGCAGTGTTACACTGACAGTGCATCCTTCTCATCAAGTGCTAATTGACTTGTATAAAGTGTTTGGTTATTTGTTCATCACTAATCCACTGTCTTTTATTTGCCAGCGAATAAATGGCTCCCATAGCTCTTGCTCTCTTTGAGGCAATCTTGGGGAGAAGCCTTCATATGTGTGTGCATGCATATATATATATATATATATGTACTGAGCAGCAACACATTCATTGCATTATCTCTATGGAAGCGTCAAACCAGCCTCAAAAGACTGAAGTTAAACCATTCCAGAGGCTGGAGCTGCTGAGACACCTGGCCTTAGGCACAGTGGTCAGTCAGACAGCCCACAGCAGTTCAGTGATCACCACCATGCCCTGCCATTACTCACATCCCTGTATTTATAATTATAACCATTCCATGGTTATTGTCTGTCCTGGTGCCTTTTCCACAAAGCAAGGACAAAGGCTGAGGCTTTTCTCATTGCCAGATCCTACCAGGGTCCCACCAGGAAGGTGATCACTCGTTGCTGTGAGTGAACAGCTGCTGTTTGCTCTCCAGGCTCATCCCCTGCAGGTGTGCTGGTGCCATGTGTGCTCACCTTTCCCTAAGCTGTGCTGGCAGGAGCAGCTTTTCCCACTGATGTCTGTGCTGCTTGTAAAGGCACTCATCCCTCCCTGCCCATACATTCCCATCCCATTCTGTTTTGGCAGCAGGAGCCCTTCTGCAGCCACAGCAGAACAGCTGCAGACAGGAGGTTTTGAGGATCAGGGAGCTGAAGGAGCTCATGCTGACTTAAGGGTGGCAGAAACACACAGCCAGTGAGGCAAACAGTGTGCTCTGGGCTTAGATCCTCTTGAATGATCATGAAATCACACATTTGGGAGTAGCAGAGAGAAGAAAGATAAACATGTATCTCTGCATATGTTCCTCACCCATTACTAATTTGCAAAGGTATTGGTCAATACTTGTTTTGTTAGGCAATGAACCACACATTTTCAAATACAATAAAATGATATGTTGCTAGGGTTGGGACCTATGAACATGGTTTATTCACTGTAAGTATAATGACCTTTCAATGGATTGTGATGTTTGTTTTTCCACTGACTTAAAATAAACAGTATCAAAGATTTGAATCATAAGCCATGTTCCGTTTCAGGAGATATGAAACACCAGCACAGTCAGAAGCTTAGAGAGGAGCCAGCACCTTCCCAGACAGCAAAACCCCACTGGCTCCTTAGTCCCTACTGTTGTTTTCTTCTGTTTAGGGATAGCAAACAGGCCCCTGTATGTGTCACCTGCAAGGGCTGTTTTTAATAACAACAGTGATCTTATTTGCTCCATTTGGTTCAACCATTTATCCTTTGTCCCACGTTACAGAAAGGAAAGTGAGAACATCAATTCTACTGGAGTTTCCACTCTGAGGGGAAACTTTCTTACAGCTAAGTGGCTCCACGGGAATTAGTCCAGATGTGGGTTCCATCACTTCCTTGGGAAGCCTTTTGCAAAGCCTGACAACCCTTTCTGTTGTCATTCTTCCTGATGTGCCAGCAGAAGCTCCCTGGCACAGGCTGATTCCTCACCGTGCTGCTGCTCATGGCCGTGTCCATCTGGCGATGGAGGAGACTGCCCAGAAAGGATGCAGTGGCAGTTCCTGGACAAGGAAGCATCCGAAGACAAGGGAACAATGGACATGGGACAAGTGGGTGGGTGACTGTGCTAGGACTTCTGGATTCTGCTTTCCAAACTCTTTGTGCATTTGCTTGTGGTGAGGAAGAGGAGGAGGGTCACAGGTTTCCCGCTGAAGAGTGTGCCTTAGCCAGTAGGTCACACACTGCTTTTCCATCCAGTTCTCTATCAGCCAGTGCATCACTTGTGCAGTCAGTTTTGCACCTTCAAGAGGGTTATGGAAGATTCTGTGTTCCCTGATATTAGCAGGCAGCTTGGCTTTCTACGTTCTGCTTATCTGTGAGAGATAAATTGAGTTTGAACCTTTGCAAGGCAGGTGATATTAAATTCATAATCAGACTCCTTGGTGAGTGCTCTAATATTTGGACTCTTATAGAAGTGGCTGGTACTGCTTCTTCCTTATCTACAGAGAAAAACTATTCCTGGGCTTGAAGTATGAGCATATCACAGGACTTTGCTCTGAAGAGGACTGCTGGATTAGGTCCTTCTGAGAATGTAGGCTTTTATCCATGTGGAGCCCAGTTGTGCTGAGGGAGAAGGAGAATGGCAGATGTCTGATGGAATGACAGGAAGGGTTTAAGGAATACAGAATACTTTTAACACTCTTAAGTCACAGTTTCATATTTCTGTACCCCACAGTCTTACCTGCATCCTGTTTTAGTGACCAACGCCTTTAGTGGGATGCATGTCTTGTTCCTTTTTTAATTATCTGATATGGGTATGTCAGTACTTAAAAAGAAATAAAACTCTCAGATGATTTGGCTTGTCTCAAAAAAATCTTGGATGTGGTTGTCATTTATGATAATTTTCCTAGCTTTTTGAAGTTTTTGGAATAATGACAATAGACACCCTTCAAGGAGCTGTCCCTTAGAGCTGGCAAGGAATATTTTTTTTTCTGGCTTCATGGCTGCATTTTAAAAAGAAAACTGAGCTCCTAGTCATGTCTCTCAAATAAGAAATGGAAACTCCAATCTATACCTGTTTGAATCTCAAAGACCTGGATATACCTAAGACTAGGAGCTTTGAAAGTTTTAACTTCTGGAGACAGATTAGATTTTGGATATTGGACTGATCTGGATATCTCCCTTTGAAGTGTAGATCTTGCCATTCCACACTTCTGAGGTGTCAAAATGAACACTGCAGAAAGAGCCCAGGCACAAATTTCTGGGGTGTAGACTCTGCCTCAGAGACCAAGTGCTTAAGAAGTCACTATGACACTTCACTGTTATGTGACATTTCTCTAGAGATTTTTTTTTTTAAGAAATACCAAGCTACAGTACCTGGAAGGACAAAAAGTTACCTATTAAACCTCAGTTCTTATATATCAATTCTGCAAGATTTAGAATGGGAAATAAAAGAGAAACTGATTCGAAAACCATGCTATGTGTATGTGAAATATGCATGTAAAATATTTTAATGGAATAAAAATAGGTTCAAAGTTTAAGATAGTTTTATTCAGGGTGGTTTACTGTCTTGGAAACTTTTCATGAAAAGCAAGGGGATAGACATAAGGACATTTCAAGGAATTATACCTGTATATTAAAGTTACAATGATCTGGAGTTGTCTGTCAGTAGGGATTCTTTGTGTGTTGACATCCACTCCTGCAGTTCTCACTCAGGCAAATTTTCTGTTGACATCAGTGAGAGGTTTTGCTTAAATAAAGACTAAAATCTGACATTTGCTCTTTCTTTAGGAGTGCATTACAGTGGCAGCTGTTTGTAGATTAGTTCAAGAAGTTTTTTTCAGACTCCACACAGGAATCTGTGCAAGGAACTGTATGTTCAAAAGAGAATTTTTTTTCAAACAAACATACATGCTTTTCATACCCTTTCTAAATAACAGCTGAGTTGACAGGCTGAAAGACTCATCATTGTGCACATGGTGCTTTATGTGCAACCCAACTTTCCTGCAAGAAAACTGCATAGTTTAAATTAAATCCCAATATCCACAATGCCCAACAAATGGAAGTTGTATGGTGTTTCTGGCACTTAGATTTCTTGGATGAACTAGCTTCCTTTTTCAATTTTTATTTATTTTAAGGTGTGCATGAATTCATTTCAGATGATGTAAGTGCAAATAAGAGTTTAAAGAATAATTTTACGGACATGGTAAGAGAACCTTTGTTCTTTAAAATTTCAGTTTTGTGTGTCATTACTTTAACAGATAACACAGCTGAACTCCTTGTTACTCTCAAGTACTCTCATGGTTGTTAATTTCCAGGCAAAATTTGTCTACCACCGTTTCTTACATTTAATATGAAGAGACTAACATACTGCCCCTTGTTTCTTTTGTCTTTTGGGGTTTTTTTAAGCCGTTTACATGTGTGAAGTAGAAAGGCATCAACCTCAAGTCTTTCAGAATCAGGACAAGGAGAGTTTCCCTTCCCTGGAGAATCCCTTACCTGCTGTGGTCGGAGTGACCTATGAGCTCTGTGCTGGCATTGTGGACAAGCCAGGCCTTTCTTTAGAAGAAACTGCTTGTGAGGAAGTCTTGGAAGAGTGTGGCTATCGTGTTTCCATTGCAGACCTCAGGAGGATCACTTCTTACAGGTAAATAGCAGCAAGTTACAACACTGCATTTCATTCTTTCACAGATTGCTGAAGTGGCCTGAATGTTCCCTCTTGCCTTGTTTAAGCAGTGTGTTGGAGGAACTTGAGAATCTGAAAGTACAAGAAAGGTGTAATTTTTAGCAAGTGAGAGGAGGATTTACTGAAATGTAAGGAATTAGAAATATATAATCAATATCATAATTATGGGATTGAATTCCCAGGAAGAATCATATTATTGTGACTTATTTCAAAGAATATTAGAACAAGGAAAAAATGCATTGGGTTCTTTAGAGCAGTTTGTCACTAGAAAACAGCCCATCTTTACTATACTGGGTGTTTTCCATCTCTGATTCTTATTATTCAGATTAACAATAGAAACTGCCCAAGATGCTCTCTGATTAACTTTTAACATGATTTTGCAGAAGCATGAGCACCTATGGCATTAGATCTCTTCATAATGTTTGGTCTGTAACTAAAGCTTCTTTGAATTGGACAATAATTATTGTTGTATATAAAGATTCTGCTGATTTGACTGTGAAAATTATTACATTGTATTTTTGCAGGATTTCAGATAGTTATTGAAATAGATTTTACCATGTTTTAAAACATTTATTAGGAGTAAAGGGAAAAATTAATATGTAAGTGGAAAAATACAAAATGTGAGTTGTTTGTGATAAAAAACCCTCAAGAGAAACTTTTCACACAGCTTTAATCCTATTATATCTCATTCTCAGCTTTTAGTATTGTTATCCAAAATGTATGTATGTTTGTATTTTACAGAGAAAGCAGCAGGTTTTTTACTTTCTTTATTTTACTTGACATCTCCATTGAACTAGGCACTGTCATTGGTTTTTAATTTGGGAATTGAATACAAATCCACAGCTGTCAATCCTGGCAAATGTTATTTCCTGCTGGATTAACAAGCAGTGCTTCTGTTGAGGGGAGGGGGAGAATCACAGGAGCTGTCTTCTACAACTCATTGAAACCAGATTAAGGGTTTGTTCTACTGAAAGAAAAAGTGTCTTCCAGATTTATGAGCAAAAGCTGTCTATAGAATTTCATAGGTTGGGTGACACTGACAGGCTGCTGCATGCAGATATATACATATGTATATGTACCTATGTATGTGCATACAAATGCAAATGAGGAAAAGTAGAATATAATTCCTGTATTTTTAGATTTAGTGTGGAAGTTTGACTCAGTGATTTATATCTGCCTAAAACTCTCTGTGTTTTTGGTGTTGATAAATGTCTTTGTATGTTACAGGTGTTTGTTCAGTTGCTTTTTTTTTTTTTTTTTTAAATTGCACTGACTTGTGAAGAGTGTATACAATTGGGTTTTCTTTGTTCAGGTCCTTACAGAGAGCTCGTAATCCTCCATTGTCCATGTGGACACAGCTTTCTGCCCATGGAGATCCATGCTGAAGTCAGAAAGGCCTGTATAATTTTTGAAAGGTTGAAGCCTCAAAGATGATATTTTACAGTTTTTGTAAGGATTGGGGTATCTTTTTGATCCTTGAGGATTTGATGCAAAGACAGGAAGTAATCATTTCATTTATGGTCTCCTAAGGACATTTTTTTCTGCAATGGCTGTACTACATATTCCTGGGCTTTTTCCAACTGTAGCAGGTTTTTCCAAGTGGTTTATGCTGCTGTTTCATGCTGTGATGGCCAATACAAAGCACAGGCATAAAGCATTGCATTAATGCATATGCATGCCTTTACAATTGCAATGCATCCTGCACTTCTACTCTTATCTCCCAGCCCAGCAATCTGTGTAATAGTTGCTCTGCATTACTTATTGATCCAGTGCTTCAGGTCAGAGTTTTGGGGGGCTCTCTCTAGATGGCTCCTCTTCCAAAGATCAGCCTCAGCTGGACTGGCACCAGTTGTGACAAATGTGCGTCTGTGCTTCCTCCCAAATCTGATCATTCCGTGGCCTCTCTTGGAGGGTTTTGGCATTCTGTCTGAAGTGCCCTATCTGTCTGTGCCACAAGCTACTTTGCCCTCATGTCTTGCCTAAATTCCCCTTTCTTTACTTCAAGACTGACACAAACTACTCTGTCCCCAGTGGACATGAAGTACTTCTGCACCTTCCACCTATTTGTTAAAACGTGATCCCTTTATTTTATTTTTGCCTGTGCAAAACTATTTTAGTTGATTTAGTCTTTCTCTTCAGATCATGTTTTCTAGATATCTGATCATTCCTTCTGCTGTCCTCTGCCTTCTCTCCATCTGGTCTGCATATTTCTTAAAAGTTTAGTGCCCAAAGTGAAGCACAGTACTTCAGTGGGGGCTTTCCTGGATAGAGTGGAAGCATTATCTCCCCTAGTCTCACTGATCATTCTCTGTACACTGGAGTTTGTTGTTTGCCTTTTTTGCAGAGTTATTACATTACTGATACAATTTATCTCCCACAATGCCTTCCCTATCTCAAAACTAGGAGTTGAACCTGATGATCCTTGTGGGTCCCTTCCAACTCAGAATATTCCATGATTCTGCATTGTCATTCACCTGCTGTCCGTGGTCTGCATCATCACCGCCTTTGATCTGAAAGCAGGGAGTTGTATTCCTAATGACACCCCTTTCTGGAGTCATGGGCATAAGAAGGAAATTGCCTGCCTGGAATAAAAGCAGGAGTTGAGCTAGGCCTGACAGAAGGGCATGAAAAGCCAAAGACACATCAAATGTAAAGGGAGAAATGGCTTTGGCTAGGGTGGTGAATACAGTTCTGTGCCTAATGGATTAAGAAAGATGCAGCATGGACAATCCATAGGGAGAACTTAGACTGTGGGGGAAAATGGGATATGAAAACCTTGAGTGGAAAAAGAGGAAGAAGAGATGAAGGAACAATGCAGAGAAAAATCATAGGCTGAGAACTAAATGGTCCTGGGGAAAGTAGATTCATTGTGGTGGAGAAGAATTCTCTGCAAGGAAATGAGGAAAGTACTTAGACTATATTCAACTTTCCTCTGTTCTCAAGCAGTGGGAATTGTTTAGGTTAAAAGATTTGAAGATAGCAGGGATTTTCCTCATTTATTATCAGGGCCTGTAGCAGTGGTTTTGGAGGATTTTTTTTTTCCAGTGATTCTCAGCTAAACTGGAAAGTGTGACCCCAGTACTGCTACAGGTAATTCATACACATGCAGGCAACCCACTGGACCCCCTTATTTAGCTCTGTCGAAACTCCAGTGACTTAATACTCATCACATGGAAGTCAGACACTGAATTAAACAGATCTCAGATTTAATTACCTTGAATGATCCGCAGAGGAACTGTGGAGTCAATGAGG
Source organism: Cyanoderma ruficeps (assembly GCA_008694505.1). Classification (NCBI taxonomy): domain Eukaryota; kingdom Metazoa; phylum Chordata; class Aves; order Passeriformes; family Timaliidae; genus Cyanoderma; species Cyanoderma ruficeps. Next base: position 44,629,689 of record VZDJ01007753.1, on the reverse strand, counting down.
AATCAGGAAAGAAGCCAGGAGTTGGGGAATTTACACCATTTGAGTAAGAGGCTTTGGAACAAATTGTTCCAGCAGCAGGAGGACAGTCTGGTGTGGGTGAGTGAAGGAGGCTTGGTTGGGGGCAGATAACAAGAAACACAAAGATATTTAGAGGAACTTGACTGGAGGAGGACAGAGGAATCACACTTCAAAAATCAGAAATATCTGTTCCTATTCTAGAAAAATGCCAGACAGGAGGTGAATTGAAATGCAGATGGTTCATGTTGCTGTGTAGACAGAGGAGGGATCATTCTGAGAATCTGTATTGTTTGCAGCCTGTGTGGTGAGTTTAGTGTCATCGCTGCACAAATTTCTACTTTTTTGCTTGGCATTCAGTAACTTGATTTTGGTATTGCAGGAAGGTTGCCTTAAATTATGGCAGCAGCAGATTCACTTTTGGAGACTTCCAGGAAGTTTTGGTGGCTGCTGATGTCTTTGAGTTCTTGTCAGTTGTGTGTATGGCATCAGTCACAGCACAGGTGGTTGATGTGAGGGGTGTAAAGGACTTACCTGCTTCAATAATAAAATGACAAAATCAAGCTAATCCTATGATAGTATAATTATAAACTGAGGGTTCATGAAGGTTGAAGGTTGCAGTTAAATTCAACATTTTTAAAAGCTCTAAAAGAAATCTGTGAGCTTCCCTTTATGTTCAGGGCTTTTTTTCACAAATGCAAAATTTTGTAAGTGAACATCTTACCTTGGACTTACACATATACCAGATATAACAAATTTTCTATCTGTCATGATATCCCAGCAGTTTTCTGACTGAATCCCATGTGCTGAAATTCAGCTGTGAGTTAGTTTCTTAGGTTGAAATACTTCCAGCTATCTGATCTGCCTTGAGACTTGTTTCCTTACAAGACAGGAGCAGGAAAATAAGTTGTTGTCGTTGTTGTTGTCATTGATGTTATTGTTGTTATGGCAAAGTATTTTCTTTTAGTTCTGGAAAATGTTGGTTGTCTTGAAGAATATTTATAAAATTAATTGGGCTTCAATAACACCTCAGAACATCAGGGTAGAGTTGAACCAGAGCTTCTGGTTCAACTTTCTTTTCCGTTCATTACATCTTTATTTTCTCCCAGAGGCTGTAAAAAACTCTTGGCTCTGACCTGGATACAATAGGAGCTGGAGGTTCTCAGCCCCAGGGCAAAGAAATCAGATGGATTAAAGGACTGACTATATTAAAATAGGTACTTACTTTAATCTTCCTACATTTGATTTTTTCCCAAAGTGTACAAGAAGAGCATTCAGAGAATTAATATTGGATGTTCCAATTACTGTGCCATGGCTTTTAGCCTCTGTGCAATGAAGTAAAAATGGTTTGTATTCACAGGTTTTTATGTAGAAGGAATAATAGCCCTGAAAATGTTGGAGTGCATTATAATTAGAAAGATCACCTGCTAGTACACCTGTTGGGTGATGGCATAATGTAATATAATTTTATGTTAATTACTTCTGTGCTTTTTTCCCTGCACCTGCTGCTTATAATGTCAGAACTGTACAAAGGTCCTGAGAAGTGACAATAGAAGCTGCATGTCACTGATCATCAGTTTACATGTTGCATGCTTAACTGGATCTTGATTTAAGCATAAATAACAGAGATTTGTGTCACATTTATTTGTAAACATGAATTATACATTCACTCTATATCCAAATTCTGCATCCAGATGGTTTATGTCTTATAAAAGGATATATTGCTTTCAGGAGTTTGCACATTAATTATGTAAGATTAAAACAACAAAAAAAGATATATTTCTGTGTTGATAAGAATGTTGATTGTTTATAGATTTTTTTATGTTTTTAATATTAACACATTACAAGAAATTTAGCTCTTAATTGCTGTCTATCAGAAATCTGAACTAAAGTAATAAGTCTTCAGAAGGATAAGTCAATTTATTTGTCCCGCATGCTGCAGCAGAGGAGTAGAGCATAAAATACTGTTTATATTCTCATGCATGCTTGTTTCTTCAAATCAAAAATACAATATTTACAAACATGATACTTATGAATGAGATAATTGTTTGGCATAGGCGAGCACCCAGACATGGGGAAAAGGCAAAGCTAATCTGAAACAGAAGCTTTGAATTTTGGCCCTGATTACCAACGCATTTGTGTGTGGACATGCACGTGTGTGCACACTCAGTGTGAAGAAAAAACCCACTGACTGTTGGGAAACCCAGTCTCACTTGTGGCTTCAGACACTACCAAACCTTTTTTTAAGCCATAAGATAGTGTTTTCCACTTCTGATAAAAAATGTATGCACTGTATCTTTATGCTCATGAACTTAGGACAGGTGAAAAATCCCAATTCGTGAGCTCGACTCCATGCCTTGTGTGTTTCCTCATGCATTTGATAACAGGGAAGAGTTAAACAAAGGCTTTTGGTAGCTGTTATTGCTGTGTTTCAAAACCAGATTGGAGTGATAATCTGCCTCCTGTGTTTCCCCTGGTCTGAGGAGGAAGAAGATGGAAATGGTGTAATTACAGCGTTGTGCTGCCAGCCTGTCCCACCCTTGGGCGGGAGGAGAAGCGCTTCTCTGTCATTCTGCAGAAGTTCCTTCTCTGGTGTGGCGTTGCCTAAAAGTGTGTTGCCCAGGGCTTTAAAAGCCATAGCATGATTTAATCTCACTGTTTGAGTGTTTTATTCAAGATGAAATATGGGAAGGCAGCATACAATCTTGTTTTGATGTGTTAAAATTATATATAAGTTACTATTGTGATGAAAACCATACGACTTTGGTATCCTTACTTTGACATGCTTACATTCCTAGACTTGCTGTTGTCAAAAGTAATGGAGGTTTCTAACTGTCTGAAGCAATGCAGAAAGTTTAGTGCTAATAGAGTTTTGGGGTTTAAAATCTCTCCGTTGAAATTACAGGGCTTGTGAGTTTAAGCCCTAATGAGTTGACGAGGAGTATTTGTCAGCCACTTAGCTGTTAATTGGAACGACCATAAACTCCTGGAGGAAACAGATCCTCGTGATAAAGAGGCGAAGAAAACCGAGCTGTGTTTTGTGTGGATCATTTGCCTCTGTCCCTCAGTGCCAGATGAGTCAAGCACCATGCAGACACATCGGAATACAGCTGGAACAGTCAGCTGGGTCAAGCCAGGCTTAGTAGGTCTGGGTCAGTGTGAGCCATGACCTGCCGGGTTTGGGCAGCACGGTGCTAAACCCTGCACTAGCACCAAAGCCTGAATCTCACCATGGGCTGGTGCTGGGTTCAGATCTGCTCACCCTCCCCTCAGCCAAGCCTCCCTTGTCCCAGGAAGGCACCTTTATCAGGAAGGTGGCTTTCTCAGGCTGAAACTCATCACTTGCAGTTGGGGTGTGCTGACCCCTGTGATTTCCACAGATGCAAAGCTAATGAATAGAGCTGTAATCTGTTAATAGGTGACTCATTCCAGACCATGGCAAAAGTGTTTTATTTGTAGTGGGAAATACTGGGGTAAAGAGAAACGTATGTCACAGATGTGTGATAGAGGAAGACAGTAGCAGAAAGAGGAGTATAAATATTATTAAAGGCACATCAAAATTCCTTAAATGGCATACTCAAAAAGTGCAAGTAATTGTGCAAAAGCAGAGGAAATTCCTAGTGACAGATAAACCTGAAAGCAGACTGCAAACATAATATTTCCTGTAGCCTATTCACCAGTCAGACCCACCTTCTCTTCTCCCTCTCTGCTCTCTTCCTCCTCTGCCCCAGTGCCCAAAATCACTGAAATGTACAACGTTTTGCAAGGTTATATGGAAAAATACACTACTTCAACCAGAAAAGCTTCAAAGCAGCAAACTTGACTTCTGATTTCTATAAAAGCCAAAGGTACTAAGACAGACAAAATATGAATAGCATTGATTTTCGTGCAATTTTCTAAGCACAAGCAGGAAACATTAGCAGTCTGGAAATGTCGTGAAAGGCAGCAGTAAGCAATACTGGAGAATATTTAATTTAGTAAAGGGCAGTCCACGTGGATCTATGCAAAAATGATCAACTGGCAGTGTAAGCCAGAGCATTTAGAGAATTAAATATCAAGTGAAAAAAAGGTAAGATACTTGCCTCTTTTAAGAATTAAGTATATTTCCACATCTTTCAACTTCTTTCTGAAACCATTGAAATGGTCTTTTAGAATCAGAGACTCATGGAATATACTGAGTTGGTAGGGACCTACAAGGGTCATCCAGTACAACTCCTGACCATGCACAGGACACTCCAAGGGCCACACCCTGTGCCTGAGAGCATTGTCCAAAGGCTTCCTGAGTTCTGTCAGGCTGGGCCTGTCACCACTGCCCTGGGGAGCTCTTCCAATGCCCGGCCACCCTCTGGGTGAAGAAACTTTTCCTGTTATCCATCTAAGCCTCTCCTGACTCAGCTTCATGCTGTTTCCTTGGGTCCTGTCACTGGCCACAGGAGTGAGGAGATGACTGTCTGTCCCTCTGCTGCACCTCATAAGGATGTTGAAGACAGAGTCCAGCACTTCCCCCATTAAACTCCTTATGGTTGGTGATGGCTTATCTCAATTCTTTGAATCTCTCTGCGGTGCCTCTCTGCCCTTGAAGGAGTCAACAGCTCCTCCCAGTTTAGTATCATCAAACTGGGAGGAACTGTCAACTCCCTAGAGGAAGACTGGACAATCAATTAAAGCAGTGAATATGTTTATAAATAACATCCTGCAACATCTAAACAGTGAAGGGATTCTAGGTAGGCTTAGAAATATTAAGATTTGCTGGTGTGAGGAGGAAAGAGTAGAATAGAATGTAAGGAGTATTGATTATTCATACTAGCCTTCTTTAATTTTATCTATAGCTCATTTGGAAGGTTTTATTGCTTTGTAACTAATATCTTGTGGCAAAGTTGCACCAGAGATGACTAAGTTGGGTAATCAGGTAAGAGAGATGATCATGTGGGTGTGTCCTCCTTTGAATATATATTGTTAGAAATTTTTGTTCATTTCTGTGATTAATTATATCCCAATAGATGTGAAGAAATACCATAACTTTGGGCGTCATGACAAAGGAAAGACCTCGATGTCCAGGACTTTGATCTTTTAAAGTCTATTAAGTGTAGTAGCTACTCTTGATATATTTAGTTCATAACAAGGTAGTATCATATGAATAAGTACAAAGAAATTACACCATATGGAAATCACCCCCTGCTATTTGAGCTGTGGTGGCAAGAACCTGAGTCTCACAGTGTAGCACCTTGGAAATTGGTTTTCCTTTACTTTAGAGAAAAGAGGTATGGAAAGTGAACTGATTTCCACAGCTGCAGCTATTTCATAAGGAAATGGTCACAGGTGCTATAGAAGATTATGCTGCTAATAATCAAGCCAGAATATTCTTACAGAACGACTTCTTATATAAATTTGCTGGGTTTGTGTATAACCTTTATATAATATCAAGTGGACATGGAAATACTCAGGTTAGGATCATTTTTATTCTCCAGGTGGGGCACCCCAGAGGAAGGTGTGAGACTTGACACTCATCATAAATATCAGGACATTAAATATATTATACACAGCCCTGTGTTTTTCATGGAACCTGTGGCGACCAGCAAGCTGCATTTTTTGTCTTGCAAACTTTACAGTTGGTTAAAACATGGATCAAAAACCCCAGTCCTAACACTGGAATAAAGAGAATGAAAGAGGTCCAATATCTTCAGAGTTCCTGAAAATGCCAAAGATGGTTAAGTTTCTTTTCATAGATGTACAAGAATGATCCTGGAGGGGGTCCAAGGTTACAGAATGCATAAGAAGTAATTGTAGGAAAAGAATTCACTGGTCTGCTCCCTATTCAGTATTTTTTAAAAGTGTATATTGATGTAAGAAGCCAATTTCAATAGTCAGTATTAGAAACTTCAGTAGTCACTATTAATTCCCCAAACAAAATAATTGCCAGTGTTCTGAGAAAACAGAGAGACAAATAATTAATTCCTGCTATGGGGTGTGATGTGTGCTGGATTAACTGAAAGATTTAGTTGACTAATGGTTGGGTAAATCTGGATGTACACTCTAAAATCATAACACTGCTGCAAATCTGAGAATCCTCTGTTTGTGTAATAATATGGAAGCTAATTTTTCATCTTGCCCTAATGCCTCATTCATAGTTTCAGTGAACTTTGGATCCAGATTTAATGTGAAAAGTCGCTTGTAATCATGTGAAATGAAGAAATTGCGATTACAATGTGACTATTTTCTTGGAAGGACTAAATGAGTGGATTATGTACTTATCCCTTATTTAATAATACCTAAATTAAATAGTCCTAAGGAAATAGAGGATTAACAAATAAGAAGTATAATACACAGCAAGCAGTCTAGCTGAAGAAAGACCACATAATCTAAAATATCCTTTACTAAATCCACTGAAGCAAATTTAGCAGGGAGACTGAATTACTTTGGACATGTGCGTGCTTACAGTGGTCCATTTGGGTCAAGGCTAAAGTTCAGGAAGGATAGAGAGCGAGTCTCAGACTGCCTTTCCCTTCTTTACCTATCCAGTCCATGAGTGGAGGGCTCCAGCTGTGAATGGACATAATCTTCTTAAGAGTAAAATACCTAAATACTTGTGTAAAAACAAGCAAACAAATGTAGCACGACAGCACACAGATACACTTCTTCCTGTTGTTTGTGCATCTCTGTGAGTCATCCTGCAGTTCTGCTCTCCCTGAGGTCAGCTGGAAGAACTTCTGTTGACTTCAGTGTGCGTAGAACAACAGTTCACCAATACAAAATCTTTTTTCTTTTTTTATTTTCTCCCAAATTCACATTCTTCCAAAGAATATATTTGAAGGTGGATCTATTTTATATGGAACTGTATTCACAACTGTTGGTATTTCTCCATGAAAGTTGCAATCAATTTCTGTTTCAATAATTCTGTCTCACATGTGAAGGACCCAGTTTTCCATCCTAGGTCCTTGCTGCCTTCTATCTGTCTAAAACAGTTTCCTCTCTGCTTTTTTCCAGGTCTGGAGTTGGTGTGACTGGTTCTAGGCAGACATTGTTTTATGCAGAAGTAAACGACCAGATGAGAACCAGTGGAGGAGGAGGCCAGCCTGAAGAAGGAGAGCTGATTGAAGTCGTGGAAATACCTTTGGGAGAATCCATGAAGTTTGCTTATGATGAGACTTTCCCAAAGACAATGGGTGTCATCTTCAGCTTCATGTGGTTCCACAACAACATAGCACCTAAACTACCCAAAAAGTAAAGCACCGTGATTTTAAGGAAAGATTTTCTGCTGGTACTCTGCATGCAGAAAGCTGTAAATCTGCCTTCCTCAATCAACTCAACTTCCTACAAGACAAATCTTTCTTTAAGTAAATTTTGAAGTAAAATCTGAATTAAAATATTCACACGATTTTCATTATTAGTGAGACACTTACTGGCATCGCTGGGGTCAGGATTTGACTTGGAGAGGCAAATGTTGATTTTTGTGCAAAGGTTAAGTGAATGTGTCCAGTTCTCCTTTTTCACAGCACTGTTTTGAAGAGCTGCCTAGGCCCTCAGTGCAGCTGCCTCAGGAGCCTCTCACCGTGTCTGTACATACTGGCCACTGTGTATTCATTGTCAGGTTTGATTTTTTTTTTTTTAAGAAAGCAGCAAACCTTAATAGTCCCAGATACCTTAACAATATTCCTGAGTTCAGCACAGCTGTCAGGGAGCAGCTTTCTCTGTGGTGTGTGGCTCCTGTGCAGAGGAGGCGTTTGCATTTCTGAACATGCAGACCTTTATTTCATAAGCAAACAGGTCTGTAAATCCTTCTGCTAACGTGTCACTTGGACAATGGAGCAGCTGTAAGATTATGTGCTCCTGTTTGTTCCCATCACAATGCTGGGCAGCAGTGATGGTGATGGAGGGGTGAAGGATGGGGGCTTCTGCTGGAACACATGCTTCTTTGTTTGCTTTATGGGCAATACTTGATAAATTAGATCAAACTTTGTCCTCCTGAACGGGACCAGAGAGACCAAATTCTTTTAATTTGACTGTGAGGTGACTAAGGCAAGTGATTGCTCTGAGGTTTTCTGTGGTCTCATTCCTTACCACCCAAATGGGAGGAATGGGACTTACCCCTCAGAGAACACTTCTTGGAATCTAATGATTGGAAGTGTTTTTTTATGATTTTATCATGATTTATGCAGTTTACATGGAAGCCTGTGCAACCTGCACAGACGTACTGAGGAACACAATTTGATTTAATAAAGTGGTCTAATTAGAACATATAGTACTTGTTCTGTCAGTGTAGTTTGGATGTGGACTGTTTGTCATGTGAAACTGTTAAGAGCATGAATGAAAGAGAATCAAGTCTGACGATTTAATTACGCACTGGGTTATGTTATTCAGTGACTTAATCAACGTGCCCACATTATATGTGCCTCCAGGAGTACTGAGGTGCTAAGTGTGTTTAGAAGAGGACTGCAAATATGCAAACTTGAACTTAACAGCTGAAATAAATGCAACAGAGGTGTCTGATGGTATCCAGTGGCTGATTTTAAATCACTGTATGTCTCAATAGGTGTATAAATAAAAAAGGTTTTTTTTAAAAAAAGCTTTTAGAATTGCTGCTTTCTGGTTCTCCTCCTGATAGGGAGGAAAGGTCCTTGGAAAGCCACTGAAGGAGCAGCCTCTGTCTGTGGGGTCAGACTGTTTGTGAAAGTTCAGATACAGCTGCGTTGAGCTGGGCCTGGTCCATGGTGAGTCAAGGGCTGAGTTATTGTGAGAAGCAAATAAATTCTGTCTGTCTGATGTATTTGCATTGGAAGGTGTTTTAAGGTGGGGTCTCCGCTGCTCTGTCTAGTACAGTGTGTCCTGATTGCTGCTGAGGCCTTTATGAACTACTACAGTCTGTAGAATAAATAATGCCTTTTGTTCCAGGCTGTAGTTACAAAGTTTCTGTTTGATTTCATCAAAATTACTGGTCACACAGCAGCTTGTGTGCATACATGTCAAAAGACTTTTTTCTGTATAATGCAGAAATTGGGAAAAATAAAATATTTTGCCCCCTCCAAGGTGCTGTGACTGTGCCTCTTAACGTAACAACCCCAGGGGCAGTGCCAGGCTTGCCAAAATCTGGCCCCAGCTCCTGCTGCTGGTCAGCAGTAGGCTGTTCCCCATCACTCAGCAGCCTGGGGGGCTTGCAGGAGGTGTCTGCTGGGGCCATGCAGGGTGACACCGAGGAGCCACCACCACCAGAGCAGCAGCAGGGGCTTCCCAGGGACGGGGTGAGAGCTGGATGTCACGGCGTGGGATAGAGGGGGACATGTGACAGCGCGGAGGGGCTGTGGGGAGGGGAGCCACAGAGCTGGCAGGGTGATCAGTGCTCTGCTTGCTCCGAGGTGACCTCACCCAGGCTTCAGGGTGTTCTTAGGCACTAGGTACCTGTGGATAAAGGTGATGGAGGGCAGTGGCATGATCTGGGCATTCCCTCAGCACTTCTCCATGATGTAGGCAGCCAGACAAGAAGCATTGTCCCCACTTCCCAGTCTGCTCCTCCCCAGGGGTCTGCTGGGCACACACCTACAAACTCCTGGGGGACTCCAGTGGCTCTGAAGCCTTTACACCCCAAGGGATGCTGGACTCCATCCCTGTGCTGTGCCTCACCATCCCCGTAATGTGCAAACACACAAAACAGTCCCAGGATTACTTCAATTTTCTTCCACAGTTTGGGCATTTTCCACAGAAACAGCAGTGTACTGAAAGCTGTGCATAAAGCAGTGGGGCATCTGGAGTTCGAATCTGCAATATTAAATAAAAATGTGTCTTTAACCTCTTACTATTTCCATGTTAATTTTGGTGGGAGATTTTATAAGCAATTATGAAGGTTTGAAAATGTGGGACAAAGGGCTTGACCTTGTTGGGTTTTGGGTTTTTTTTCAACAGAGCAGATGATTCATATTTATAAAAATAAAACCAGAACCATTCAGATGTCACTTCACTCATCAGGGCTCATTTCAAAGATCCTAATTAGTGCAAATCCAATATACATTGGCCAAGCTAGGCAGGGAAAAAGTTCTTCTAATGGAATCTCACAATCACATCTGCGTTTTAGATGCATCCTTTGGACGTGCCACCACACATACATCCATGGAGGGTGGACAGTTAGCATAAAGCAGGGTCTCCATTTGCTGCTAATGAATACTGGCTGCAGCCTGCAGAACTCTGATCTGATCTCATCCCACCCGTCCCCATGAGATCAGCATCTTTTATTGAGTACAATTGAGAGGTCCACATTTATAACACAAGTCTTAGAATCTCTGCTGTCTTTATGATGTGACTTTGAGATGTAGAAATAATCTAATGAACCTGAAGTTATGACTCAGACCTCTAATGAAGCCTGGAATGATAAAATCTTCAATGCAGTGTCGCTGTCGGGCTCACTAGTGGGTGGCAGAAGAGAAGGCACCAGCACCTTGCAAGACCATGGACCTCGTTTTGTTACTGCTCTTTGTGACCCTATTTGTGAAGTGGCTGCAAGCCCTGAGCTACTCCCAGCTCTCACGAGAGAGATGTGAGATTAAAACGCCTTCTCTAAAAGGCTGCCACTGTAAATAAGAGAGCTGAGCTGTCCCGTGGGCTTGGCGGGGTGCGGGATTCCCTGGGCGCGGGGATGCTCCCGCGCCGCTGGAAGCGCTCCCCGGCAGGCCCCGCTCCCTTTCCCTCCCTCATTACCATCCCTCGCCGCCAGCCATAAAAGCGGCGCTCCCGACTCCCCGCAGGGCCAGGGCCGGGGCCAGGCCAAGGGCAACCGAGATAATTGCTCCTGAAATACACGTGCCGACCGCGCAGGGCGACCCGCTGGACAAATAGGATTTTTGCTAAATTAGGACAATTGCCGAGCGCGCTCCATCCCCTCGCCGGGGCTCTATACATAGATGAAAGGCACACCCAGTTGTGCAATCTGTTGCAATGGCACACCTGGTGCTGTCTGCAAGTCTATTCACAACCGTCAGCAGGTGCGACGTGGCCTTTGTGGCCATAAAAGTCTGTCTGGGCCGCCCCTGCTGCGCTCCCCGCGCTCTGGCAGGGGAGGCTGTCACATATTAATGCGGTTGTTTGAAGCCGCTGGGAGCCACCGCCTGAAGCTTGTAGAGGCTTCAGGGGGATCAGAGCGAGGCCTGTGCACACAGGGTGGAATTGCAGCTTCTGTCTTGGTGGCTGCCCCGGGGTGGAGGTAGCAAGGCAGGGCAGTGCTGCTGCCTGAGCAGGGACGGGATGAGAGCAACCTGATCTCAGATGGGAGGTGTCCCTGCCCGTGGCAGGGCGGTTGGAATCAGATGATCTTTAAGGTCTCTTCCAGCACAGTGATTTTATGATACAGCAGGTTCCTGCTTCTGCAGTCCCAGGGATGCTGCCCGGTGGCTCTGGCATCAGGTACCAATGATTTGCAATGAGCCCTGTTTGGGCTCAGCCTCTCCAAAAAGAGTTTTGCTTGCTTTGCTTTGGGATGCTACATCTCACACAGCACAGCATTAAGGTGGAACTCCGAGACCTCAGCCCCAATCCAGGCTTGACTTTCATTTAAGGAAGGATGCCATGGACTCTGACGCAGGTTTTCAGCAGGAGTTTTCATTCCCAGTGGGTCATGCAGGATTTTGCTTGATACAAACGAAGAAAAGGGATGCTCAAATCCCACCCCGCTGCAAAAGGTACTTCTCAATTTGTGTAATCCTTCAGAGCCACTCTCACATTTTAATTGGCAATGCATTTTTACAAGGACTTAAATGCTCTCGAGATGAATCATGAGGGAAGAGAGGAAGAATTCATAGCAGCTAAATGGCCCAGATTTGTGGTGCTTGGAGCTCTCTGGCCTGCCTCACGACTGGCTTCGGTGCATTTCTCGTAATTGGAAATACAATCAGATACATATTAAACCCTGCCAACCACGCTCTGTATTGCTCTGCTGCTGAAGTGCTCAATATCCTGTACTGGCTTCAGTCTCTAATAAAACATTCAAGAGCAGTGACGCTCAGTGAAACCCCTTTTGGACCCTTGGTTATGAGGAAAATGGGCTGGGAATGGGAAATGTGAGAATGTCTGTCAACCTTCATCATTAACAGCGGCCCTCGTGCCCCAGCCTCGTTAACAGAAAAATCCCCGGGCTCCTCCTGTGCCCACCTGTGCACAGTTCTCAGGGTTGGGGTTGATGGGTAGAGCATTCAACAGTAGGAAAAGGATGATTTGATCCTTTTATGACAGCGAAATGTTGCTGTGTGTGGGAAGCCCCTGGGGTTGAAGCCACAGGTGTGAGAGACTGACCCCTCCCAAGGATGCCGTCCGAGTGCATGTCCATCACGCTGTGAACACAGCCTGGTTTTAACCCTGTGCCCTGGGGCTTGTGGAGGGGGGCTTGTAAAAAAAAAAAAATCATTTTGTTAATTCCCTGACAATAAGCCCAGAAGGACACCTCACCTGGCCCTAGGATCACTGTGCTCCATCCTGCTGGTCCCTTCCAGAGCTGCAGCTGCTCCTCCACGCCTGGGGATGGGGACAGCCTTTGGGACCAGGTCACTGATGGGGTTTCCAAAGTGTCTGGCCGGGTTGGTGAATAAAAGGTGCCTCCATCTCCTGCCCATCGTGTGGGTCTCTCCCGAGCCCTGCCCTGTTTTGTGGGGAGGGGGTGTTGGGGTAACACTTGCTCGTGCAGCAATCTCTAAAGTAACTGTTCAAGGCACAATCACGCTCTTGAGAGTGCTAGAAACAATTTAAGAAATGTTCTTGGGACGAGCGGCGGGCGCTGTGCAAACAGCTTCCCGCGGTTTGTGCGAGGGGCCCCGGCCGCCGGCCCGCCCGGCCCCGCAGGAATGCACTCGCACCGATAACCCGCACGCTCCTTTTGTAACCTCCTGCCTTTGGTCCTTCAGGCTCCCCCAGCTCACACCCTGGCATTTGGAGGTCCTCCTTTTGCAATAAAATCAGGAAAACAAAACCAGAGTTATCACAAGTCCGTGCCACGCTTTCTCCAGGGCCTCTTTTCTAGTCACTGTTAAAGCGATGGATTTTGGGAAGACTTCAGCACTCCCCATGGGTCTCCCCAGAGGCAGAACTTGGGTTTTGCTGCTCCACAGATTCCCAGTTTCAGCAGGCTCTCGGTGGAAGCTCGGTGGCCTGGCTGGGTTTGTGCCACAGCCCGGGCGCTGCTGCCCCAGAGCTGGTGCTGCAGCAGGGATGTGAAGGCTTGAGTTACAGCAATCCATCAGCTGCTCATCCTCTTGCCAGCCCCGCTGCTCTCCTGCCATCAATCACGGGGGAGCCCCAGGGCAGGTTTGCAGCCCGGTTGCTCCTACTATGGCAGCTTAGCAGGGTGTCAGCAGCACAGGGGAGCCCTGAGCCTGCGGGCCTGAATGCAGCCACAGAGCTGGGACCTTCCACGTCCACAACAAATCTCCTTGGTCTTTGGGACTGGCATCAGGATCTGTCACATCTCTTCCTATCATGGTTGGGGTAGTTGGTGGGGCAGCATCAGGGCAAAGCAGCCAGGTTCACATTCAAGATTAATGCTTAGTCATGGAAGTGCTTCATAAAATCCCATTTGCTGGAGTGAGCAAGCTTTTGTCTGATCTTTATGCAGTATCTGTAAAGAGTGAGGAGAGGGGTTTGCAACAGGCTGCCAGGGGAAAAAAGGGAACAGGGTGAGGCTGCTGCAGGGTGTGTATGAAAATTGCACAGCCTCAGGCTGGCCTCCAAAGCAGCCACAGCCCTTTACATCCCCGACCATCTGATTTTGTACGGCTGGAGACTGTCCCTTCTGCAGCTGCAGTATCGTGCTGAGCAGCTTTTGGGCTGCCCAGAGCTGGAGCAGGACATGGCCAAGCCAGGTACCAGCTTTGTACCAAATGTTCTTGCCTGCTGCATCTTCCTAGTCATGCTGCCAGCTTCATTTTTCCAAATGGCTTTGTTTTACCTCTAATGTCTTTGATCAGGGTAATTTTTTTACTACTATTTTTTCTCTTCATTTTATTGCTCTTCCACACAACCTGATCCTAGCCTCTCAGATGAGCACAGTCAAAATCACACCAATACATCACCATAATCAGATCTGATTGCAGGGGCTCTCTGGGAGCCACGGCAGTGAGCAAAGGCTAACAGGCCTATTGATCACAGCAGAGCAACAGCTCTCTCTAGCACAGGATTTAGCACCTAGGTGGACTCTAATGTGTACATTTGTTTTTTCTCACTGGCAAAAGCCATGAATAAATATTCTGCTGTTAATGACACAGGTCTGTTCCTGGTTAAATGGAGAAACAAAAAGATTGAAGTGAATGTTTTGCCTTCTAAAGCCTCATGACTGATGCTAATGCCCTGTCCTTTTTCTATCAATCAAGGCTGATTGGCAAAGCTTTTTAATTCAAGTCTCTAAGCAGGATGATCAGCATTTACTTAGCTAGTGTTGATTTCCACTTGACCAGGCTGCTCTGGAGAAAGGTATCACCTTATAGTGCAAACCTTCTTATAAGGGATAGAGAAACTGAGACCACCTCCATCCTCTTCATTAACGATCCTCCTGAGCAGCTCTTGGTGTGGGTCAGGGAATGGGGGTCCCACAGGAGCTGGGCAGGCTCCCAGTGAGGAGTGTGGCTCTGAGGACAGAGCACCTCCTGTGGCCCCAGCCCAGCTGTGGTGCTGGCTCGTGGCAGCCCAGCCCTGGCCCTCCCTTCCCCAGCCCTGGTTCCAGGCATGGTGCATAGCCTGGGACTGAGTCCCAGAGCTGCTGCAATATAAAACAAACCTGGCAGCAGGAGCCTGCAGCCCCTGGCACAGCCCCCGTGGCTATTTTTAGCTGCTTTTCCAGAGAAACAAGGCTTATGCAACCTGCCTGCAAGTGCAGGGGCTCTGGCTACTGCTCACCACAGCACCCCCACCTCTTGGATGGGATAGTTGCTCCAGGATGAGTTTAACAATGCTGCTGGAGAGGGAAAGCCCATGGAATTCCAACACAAGCATCCCACAGAGCTGGACCATGAGCTCTGCCACTCGCAGGGCGATGAAATTCTCCCAGTGTTTCTTCTATCACCTGAACCTGAGCACCCACCCTGGGCTGCCTGGCAAGGAGAGAGGGGAGATGGAAACATGAAATGCAGCTAGGCTGACATTTAACAAAATGACTCATTTTTGTGGAGTGAAGTTGTTTGCTTACAAAACATGTTCTGTAAGGTCTTGTTTCTGGACAAGATGGGAGAGGGTCGGAGCTGAGAGTGATGGTTTGGCATTGCAGAGCTGGTGCTCCCTGAGCTGGTTTTGCCTCACTGGCTTCATAAAGCACATCCAGCACGTGCATAGAGTACTGCAGAATTTACACAGAGCATTTACACTTGATACAAAAAAGAGGAACTTTTTTTTCCTCAGGTACTATATTTAGATCTTTTATGTGGAATAAGAGTTTGTGTTGTCCCTTCAAGAAAAGTAGAGACTACTGAGCCCCTTGGGAGCAGGGGAGTCTGGAGCTAGGCAGGACCACTCTAAACATTTCATGAGGCTCAGGACCCATCTCCAGTCAAGACTTCCATGGCGTGAGGAAGCCTTCAGTGCTTGGGAAAAGCCCATGAGGCTGTTGGGGCAGTAGTCTGATGACTTTTGACATGCCCTACTGCTACAGCCATGCTCCAGCTGCAAATATCCATCCTATTTGGAGTTCAAAACAAAAGCAAAGCTCTTGTCTGCAGGACAGCAATCAAAGGCAAGTGGGGTCATTTCAGAGCCCCTCTTGTTTTGCCAGCAAACAGCACACACTGCCATGAAAACTCCAGACTGAGCCACAGGGGTGACACATGGGAGTTAACAGGAGCCATCTGTGCAGGTTAAGAACTGTTTCCTTTCCTTTAACCAGTTTTGGGCCAGCTGGGTCATCCTGAGGTACAAGGAAGAATGCCTGTCTCTTTGTGCCACCTGGAGATGTCAGACCCCATGCAGCAGCATCCAAAACAGAGCAGCTCAACTGTATTCCAGGTCATTATGCAGTGCTCAGCCTTCCCACCAGCCATTTGTATGCAGATCATGGGTTCTCTAGATCAAAAAAAAATTCTTCTAACATTTTGGAAAAGTGAATGCCAAACAATAAAAATATTAGACAACTGTTCTAAGCCTGTGTGTACACTGATATTCCTGATAGGATACAGAACACATTATTAAGCACAGAAAGAGTATTGCACTAATGCTATAAAAGCTATAAAAACAGCCTGAGTTTGAGTACTCAGAAAGCTGCTTATCTGCTCCTTTGGACTAAGAAGACTCAATGCCTTTCAGTTATTAAAAGGGCTGAATTATGTCTCAGTCTAAACTTGGAAGTCAGAGAAGCCACAGATCTCTCCAAGACCTCTGAAGGAAGTAAAGCCCTTTAAACCCTAGCTCTGCTTTTCAGAAAGAGCATTTGACTCCAGGAGGGATCCCTTGTTTGTTTGTTTGCTTGTTTGTCTCCAACCAAGCTTATTCTCAAGCGATTTGCATTGACACCCTTTATGGGCTTGGGCTTTTCCAGACCTTCAAGGAAGGTCCCATTCCACAGGTGCCATCCCAGATGAGAACAGACGGATGTGAAGGGAGGAGCTCAGCACCAACCCCATGCTTGTGTCCATTTGACTCCCTCCCATCATCAAGCCACCAAACAGCCTTTTACAAAGGACGTTGTTTTCACCAGAAAATCTGGAGACCGGGAGGCTCAATCTCCAACCTAATGACCAACCCTGTAACCTTAGAGGTCCCTGCATCAAAGGCAATCCTTCCACTGGCAAGCTGCAAAGGCTTTGTAAATCAAGTGTGTGTTTGTGGAACACCAGCCCTGGGTAACAGCCAAGGTCCTGAAGGTTAAGGGATGATATGGAAATACAGCAGACCTCAAGGATACTGGATGTATTTTCTATTTTCAGATTTATGTGCCTGTCCTGGCATGTGTTTTTTGTCATGCATACAGCATGAGCCCTGTATTTGACACTTTAAATCGAGGAACAAAGGACTGTAACTGTAGAGGGGGCTAAATTGAATTGAATTAATTTGTTTATCCTGCAAATCAACATCTGCTCAGACCTATTTCTTCCAACTCTGAAGTTGTCATAACGGAATATTTTGCCTTCTGCTCAGTCTAATTATAGATGCATGAGCCAAAAGCTCTTAATTTTGCTCAACAGCCATCAGTGGGAGTTTTTCTGCCACACAGCTAAATGAAGGCTTTTTCTCAGGAAGGTGTTTTCCTCCGTGAGTTGTGTGTTGATACCCATCTAAGGGGATGTTTTTGCACTGAATTCATTGAAAAGCTTCTTTTCCGCACTGATGAAAACCATTAAAGAAGAAGACACAGGATCTCAAGGGGTCAGGTCTGCCCAAGTAGGGGTGGGAGGAAAGTTCTCAGATACAGCTCTGTCATCATTCCTCTGCAGTGCCCAGGAGATGGACTTGTGCCACAGCACAAACAGAGCACCCCCACCCCTGAGGGCCCCAGAAAGCATCGTAACTCCATAAGCATCCAGCACAAAAACCTTTCCTCCATCCTCATATCATCATAGAATCTTAGGATGGTTTGTGTTGGAAGGGACCTTCATGATCAACCAGTTCCAACCCCCCTGCCATGGACAGGGACACCTTCCACTGGATCAGGTTGCTCTAAGCCCTCTCCAACCTGGCCTTGAACATTTACAGGGATGTGGCATCCACAGATTTCTTGGCAACCTGTGCCAATGCCTCTCCACTCTCACAGTGAAGAACATGGCAGAGTGACTCCTGCAAGATGGAGGTGCCCAGGCTGGGGCAGTCATGGGCTGGTGAATCCTCCCAGCCCAGCACAGACACAGCCACGGGTTCAGTGGCATCAGCCTGAGGAGCCTCAGTCAGGTGCAGGCTTGTCCCCACACCTTTGATGCAGCGTGTGACCTTACCAACCATGGTCACATTTCTGATCACCTCAAACTATACATAACCTTTTTCTGCCACCTCCTAAAGAAGTCTATGTGTCCCACGCTGTAATGATAGAGAACTGTGGTTTAATCTTTCAGGTTTCACCAATTTTCTAAGAAATATGAGGCATCCCCACTTCAAAAGGTCTCTGAAAGCGGAGGGGAATTTTCAGCTGCTCACTGATGGAAATTACATGGTTTTATTTGCCAAATCAGGGCCAAACCAGGTTGGATGCAAATAAATACAGCCCTGTTGTTTCCAGAGAAGAGTCTCTGTTGACTTACCCTACACAGAAAGATAGAATGACTTTTCTTTGCCTTGATTGTTTTGGCACAGCTCCGGGTGCAGCAGCTTACTAAGAACTGTCAACACCAAAATCCAGATCTGCTACTGAGTAAAATGAGCACTTGCTGCATTTCCAGGCCTTCTGGCCACAGACCCTACCAGAAAAAGGACATAGGGATAGAAATGTGAAGAGAAACTACTCTTCTCTCCCTCCAGAGCCATCCCTGCCTCTGAGCTCTCTCCAGGACTTTTTCTGGTCAGGAAAAGGTCTCCAGCATCTGTCAGTGGCTGCTCCCAGAGCAGTCCTGCCCTGAGGCTCCTCAAGATGTTGTCTGCCTGCCTACTGCTGCTGCTGCTTATCAGCAGCCCTGGCTTGAGGCTACCCCAGCAGTGAATGGCCATTATTTCCTCTGTAGAGTTGCAGAGTTGGGTGAAACAAGAAGCTTTTTCCAGTGTTTGATATTTGCAGCTGGGGATTGCAAAGTAATTAGCTCCCCTATCTGGAGTCATCTTCAGCACACCAACTGGGGCTTCTTTAAGTAAGGCTCATTTAAAAAGGGCATCATTACCAGCACTGGGCCTCACACCGTATAGAGTTTTTTCAGAGAGGCTTGAGGAGGTGAAGAGTTTTTGCCCTTAAGTCACATATTTAAGTGCTTTTTCTCTCCTTTAGAAATAGGGCCTGGAAAACACAGCTGCCAAAAGCAGTTCCAGTGCAGGGTCTGTACTGGATTACACAGAGGAGGGATCAGGATGGATGTTTAATTTCCCTCCCTGTGCCTACAGCACCTTCCTTACCTGCTGTCTCTGGATCCCCTGTCAGAGTGGTTGCTCAGAGGGTTCATCCTTGGATATGATACACTGGACCAGAACTTAAGGCAAAAGTTTGATACTGCCATTTAAATATAAAGATGATATTTAAAAAATAAATTTAAAAAGTCCCCTGAAAACGAGCCCACCCATTCATAGCAGGTAATTCAGTTGCAGGTTCATCCTCCAGAATCCTTGGAAAGGCACAAGACCCTAAAAGAGAGCAAATGCAGGAGTGGTCCAGATCCTGTAAAATGTGGAATAAGCAGCTGGAGGGCAGTTAGTGCTGCAGTTAACAATACAACAGATTCTATCTGGTAAATGGGCACAAGAGACCCAGGACAAAGGGACATAGCAAACCTGGCTGTTCCTCCAGACACTGGAGACTGCATTTCTCTGACCAGTGCCTGGGTGGTCTGATCAGTTGGATATTAAGTTCTAATGAACAAGGATAATAGGTATGAAGTTGAGCAGGAATGTGTCTGGTGAAACCCTGGCATGTGCCAGAAAATCCATGTTTTTGTAGGGCCAGGATTTGACACTCTGCCAGCTGGCCTGTGTCTGTTCTCCTCTGTCAGGAGAGTGGCAGGGGCTGGATGTAACTGCTGTGCCCCAAATATCTGCAGGACCTTCTCTGCAAGTGGCACAGGCTTTCTCCAAGATGAAAGGCTGAGGAATCAAAGGTAGCACCGAATCAGTATCCTCTCCCAGAGACTGAGCAGGAATTTGGAGCACTTGAATAGTCCATCCCCAAAGAATTTTTTCCAGGTCTGACTGTGATCCTGGTGCATGCTGAGACAGGACTATGTGAATTCGTAATCAGTGCTGTAGACATGATTTAAGGCCCTATAATATGTATCTCATTATCACATCACAATGCTTAGAATTGAGAAGCTCCAAGTATTGTGTTTTCATGCATGTAGCCTGCATCTCAGATAACTCACACCACTGTAAAAGAACTGTCCTTTCAAACAAGGCCTTAGCTAATCTGCATCCTCAGATAACCCAGGGGTCACCCCAGAGTATCAGTTATGTGTGTGGAACCATGGGGACAGGGTGAAAAGTATCCAGTCCCCTCCTTCCTCAAAGGCTCCACCATCCCTTCCTGCTCCCACATCCTTCCCATAAAATGCCAAGTTTTCTGCAGTCCCCGTCTCCCTTCCCATGTGCAGCAGATGTGAGATGGGACCACAGAGCCAACAGAATCTCAAGCTGCTCAAGGCTACCTTCTGGTCCAGTTTTGTTTCTACATGTGACTGGTGCTGAGCATGGACCATTCCAGGGGCTCCAAGGGACAGTCTGTGTGGTGGCAGCCCGCAACTTCCAGCAGCTTGTATAGGGAGGGGAAAAGATGGGAAAAATTACAAGCTGGGCCCTAAAACTGTGCTGAAAAACAGAATAACTATTTCTTTCTCTATTGCTTGTGTTGCCCTCTCAGAGGTAACTCTGTCCAGATGATCTTCCTGAATATTTTTGTCTTACTTCCATTCAGAGTGTAGACAGCAAAGCCTTCCTGATGCAAATTTCCACTCCAGCCTACAGAAGCTTGGCAGAGAAACTGAGCATTTACAGGGATGCTTGCTGCAGCCAGGAGCCTAAAATTAGAATTTTAATGCCACTGCCAGCACCTGAGAGGTGACCTGGTTTTCAGAAGTGGGGGGAAATCTCAAAGCCTGGTCCATGTATGGCTCAATGCTCTGTGACAGCAGCTGAGTCTGCAGCTGCTCCAGATCATCTGCTGAAAGCCTGGTCTGTGGCAGTCAGACAGGTCTGCAGCACAGAAAACACAACTGCCCTCTCCTTAGGGGACCTATCTACAGAGCTGTGTCATCTGTGGCAAATTTATTCACCCACCTTGCCTCCTCCAACCCCTTCTCACTCACAAAGTTCTGCTGTCGAACAATATGGCACATAGGTTTATTCTGCTGACAAGGTAATGGCATCATGTATCTGCAAACATCAGCTCCTGGGCATTTCCCAGGCTATGGGGTCTATTTAAAACCATAAAATGTATTTCAGGACTTCCAAATGAGCCAAAGGAATAGCTCCCTGCCCAGCAGCAGTGATGCTGCTGGGTGCACACAAGGCCAGCCAGCTTTGGCAAGACAGTGACACATAAAACCCCTTCTATAACAAAACCTGTGAGTGTATCAACCCCCTTGCACACGCTGCACCTTGGGGCCTGTGTTTGTTTTTGACCAAGGTCATCACATGACTTATATCCTCATTGCAGGGTTTGTTAGAAAGGTCTTTGAAAGCAGATGGGATTGTGAAACGCTCCTTTACTACACCTAATGCATTGCAAATAGCAGTGAAAAAACTGACAGCAGGCTGGAATGCTGAGAAAATTGCTTTGCTAAACTAAAGTGTTTAAAATAAACTTTAATGTTATTGATTTTAACCCCTGTCGGGAAGCTGAGGCAAGAAACATTCTTTCTAGTGTAAATGAGTTCAGCTCCAAGTCTCTGTAAAATTGAAAAAAGCCACAACACAGGGAGTAAGAATTAATCTGTGAAAAACTGGAGATGTGTGAGCACATCAGGATAAAATAAACACAGGCTGGGCATCCCTTAACACTTGCTCTGGTTTTATTATTTTCTTTCACCAAGAAATATGAGCATCATAGCTGGTGCTGTGTGCTAGAGCTGGATGAAGGATACAGGCAGCCAAAGCCCACTGTCCTTTGGGCAGGGAGAACTCGTGTAAAGCTTGTGCCAGGCAGAACCAAAGAGCCCTTGCCTGTCCTGGAACTGAGCCAGAGCCCTTCCAGAAAATATGTTTTAGGAGACATCTCATTTCGTTTCCATTACAAAGCCACCTCCATGTCTTTGGAAGCTTCTGTAAGTGCCACAGGGAGGTGGTGTCCCATGGCTCAGTCACTGAATCTGACCTGGCATGAGCATGTTCATCACTGGGGAAGGGAGGATGCGGAGATCACATGAAATTGTCTATTCACACTCTGGAATGAGAAATCAGCACTTTCTGGGGCATTGCCTGCAGACGGCTGCTCAGCCTCTGGCCTTCATCGCCCATCTCATCCCCATCTCGTTGGGCATGTGGGAGCTGTCTTTGCACCGCTGCAGAGGGGGAGGAACAACAATGACGTCCTCAGGCAGGGGTGTGGGGTTCCACCGAGCTGTCGGGGCGGTTCCCCAGCCCGGGGACACTCCGGGCCCGGCAGATCCAGCAGGGAACCAGGCGAGGAGGGGCAGTGCTGGGAGCAGTTGAGGGAGGTTCGAACCGCAGGGAGCAGCGAACGGGCAAACAGGCAAAAATAGACAAAAAATGGGCAAACAGCTAATGTGGAAATGGGCAAGAAATGACTCATGGGCAAACAGGCATGGCATGTGGCTCAGCAGCTCACCCCGCTGTTGGTCCAGCAGTTTGTAGGACAGTTTGCAGGGCAGATTGAAGGACAATTTGTAGGGCACTTTGCAGGACAAGTCACCTGGCAGTTCGAGAAGGGCTCCTCTGTGAGCCTCCCAGAGCAGCCAAGAGAGGCAGCAAACAGGCTCCTGGTCTGGAAGGGCTCCTTTCAGCCCATCCCATTAGCATTCCCAGTGTAAGCTAGCACAGGGTAGCTGCCCCATGGATGCTTAGCTGATGGCTGCGCCACACTGGCATGAGAAATGCGCCTGGTGGGTAAGGCCCACTGAACACCAGTCCTGCCAAGCAGAGTGCAGGGGCAGCCAGGCCCATCCCTGTGCACTGTGGGACCCCCTGTGCCCTCTCTGTGTCCTCTGGATCATCCCTCCTGCCCCAGAGGCTGGCACTATGGAAGCTGTGGCAGGGCTTCTCCAGCTGGGGCTGTTTCTTTTATAAGCAGCTAGTCACTTGCCTTCAGGGGTGAGAATGGAACATATTGCAGTCTTCCAGGAGCTTTTATACTTTCCAACCTTCCTCTGATCCCATACCCCCCTTCTGGCTGGGCAAGTTCCATTTCTGCTCAGGCCTTATATTGTGCTCATCCACCTCCATTCAATGGTGACCCAAGCTAAACACACAGCGTTTAAAGAGCCAAATAAACTCTATCAAAATGAGAGCTGGGAAATGCAGCCTCCTGCCCAGGCCATCTCACAGAGCTGGGCTGGGAGTGAGGTCTTTGAACTGACCTCGAATTTGAGGCTTTAATGCCCCGTCCTGTCTCATGTCCCAGTCTCCTTGCAGGGGCCCTGAACTGAGAAGAGGGTCAGATTTGAAAAGGCTGCTTGCTTGCTTCTTTTTCCTGGAGATTTCCCAGCCAGCTGCTGCTGCGGCCTTGTCTTGTTTGGCTCACAAGGTCTGATAGGATCAGAGTCTGAGATAGTGCCCTGATAGGCCAAAATGACTGGTGTCACCTGCTCCTTGCTTGTAGGAACAAGCTTTCTAAGACCTGATGGTGACAGGTCTGTAAGGTCCCTCTTTGGGGTCCCTCTCGCTTCAAGACCCTTCTCTGCAGAGAGGATGTTTTCAACGCATCTTCTAGGTCCCTTCTTTCAAAAGAGCAGAGAATAACCCTGCATGCATCTCCAGGTTTTAATAGACATTGTAAAGCAAAGCAGCTGCTCAGCCCCTGTGGCTCAGTCTCAGGATGTGAAAACAAGATAAAACCAAAATCTCCTGATGAAACATCCCTGCTGGACTGAGGGACTGGGCACCCATGATGGGAGTACAGGACACCCAGCCCCATCTTGGGTTGGACAGCACAGTGGTGTCATCCCCCTATTGTGACTTGGTCTCTCTCTGCCATAACTCCATTCCATTTTCCTGCAGCAGCTGAAGCTTTGGTGCTTTGATTTTTGCACATACCAATACAACCATGTTGGGTATTAGATCCTACCTCAGGTCTGAGTTTTTAAAAATATGTGTCAGTGTGCATCATTTCTGAGAGCCTGTTTACATCAGCAAAGCCCCTGGTGTTGGATTACGGGGATATTTGAGGGGTAAATAATAGTAATAATAATACTACTAATAATAAACAACTTGTTTAGGATAATGACTAGTCTGTGGGTGGTCACTGCAGTCAGGGCCTCACATGACAGCACCCCCCCATCCTGTCCCATCCCAGAGTGCCCTTGTGGCTGTGGGTCTACCTCCATTTGGAATCAAAGTGCCAATTGTGGGCCAAAAATGGCAGAGCGCAGCGTAAAAAAGAGGGTGCGATTTGGCCCTGGAGATCTATTTTTAGGCTTTCTATTTTGGACTACTCATCTCTAGCATAACATCTGTTGGATCATTTTATAGCTGTGATTGTTTACTGGTGACCGGCTGCCACTGACGCTGCAGGGATTTGATAATAGTAGTTTTTCTGTGTATCTGTGGATATGTGTTACTTGAAGGCAGTGGGGCGGGTGAATGAGCTGTATTTAAACACCACAGCCAAGGGAATAAATTTTTAAATCAATCATTTTCTTGCTGCTTGTAGGATCGTCTTGTTTGCAAAAGACAAAAGAAGGGATCTCTAAGCTCATGTTTGCTGCTCAGAGATTACCTTGACTTTGACCCTTCTGCTCAGTTTACTTTGTTGAAGCTGCTGAAATTGTCATCTCCTAATGCCAAAGAGTCAATTAATCCCAACTTCACAGTTGCAGCTCTGGCCAGGGACTCCATGGTTTCTACACTGTTGGTTCCTGTGAAAGCCTTATCCTGTGAAAGCAGGGCACATCAGAGAAAGGAGACTGAGAGGGTTTTAAATTATAGAATTGTGGTTTATTACAACAAAAAGGAGAGAAAGAGAGGGAGAAAGGAAGAGAGGATGGGCAGTTTCCATGAGAGGAGAATCAATCTGGGCAGAATTTCCAGCAAGGCACATTTAGAGGCAGCGTGTAATTGAGATTACATTGATTTTCCTCCATTTACTGTAAGGTAACTGCGAGTGAAACTGTAACAGGAAACTTAGAAATGCTCTTCACAGAAGCTATATTTAGGCAGACACACTGACATGATACCACTGAGTAAAATAAACATGCAGGAGACAACCAGTCCTGGGAGACTTTCAGCTCCATCCGCCTGACATGAGCAAGGGGAATGCATTATTCCCAAGCCATCTATGTGACCTTTACGGTAGGAACCTATAGAAGCCAGCAGGCTGCTGGGCACCTTGGGTAAACTGGGAGGCATCTCCTTTAAACACAAGGGTTTTGCCCTCCCCTGCTAAAACAAAATACCTGCTAACTGGTTTGAGTATATCTCCTCTGGCTGCTGTTCCCTTTTATAACGGGGTAATTTATGGCTTGTTGTCAACAGAAAGAGCAACAATTTGTTTGCTGCACAGGCTGGAAGAGATGAGTTTTCTCAGAGGTCTGGGTGATTTTTGGAATTAGGGGGCAGCTGCTTCTTTAAAGCCTCTGGCATGGTCTCCTGTGTGAATTTAAGCCGTGCACAAGGTACAGCCACCCAGTCTCACTGATGCTGTCACAGTGCACGCAAGGGCCTGATTTTTTGATGGGGCACCCAAAGCTTTACCCAACTGCCTATGCCAAATCCCCTATTGCTCCTTTACCCCTGGCAAGGGACAGTATTTCCCAAAAGCATGGCTCCCAAAGTCCCAGGGAAACAGAGCAACCCTGTGCCCCAAGAGCTCTGAAGGATTTCAGGTCCTATTAGGGTCCAGATCAAGCACGGAAAAGTCACTCAACTCCCCTGTAAGAGGGAGGGATGATACTATCCCTCCTCCCCATCTACACGTGACACACGCTATGTAAATATTTAGTATTTGAGCGTACTAACGCTTGCTGGAGCAACACAAGTGAATATCAGATCTGCAAACATTAAATCCAGGAATGCAGTTGAGAGCATTGTTTATTTTTATCAGCTAAGTGCACACCTTCTCCCCTTGGCTGCAAAGACTGCTCTGTGGTGGGAAGTGAACACATAAAAATTTCGAGTTATTTCTCCTTGCACAGTGTCCACACTGAAGTTACCTTCCACAGGCTTTTCAGCTAAATCAACTCTGAATCAATAGTCTGCTTCTGCATCTGGAGGACAGGCGCAGCAGCAAGTCCCACTGCTGATACAGCAGCCCAATCTCTGTATCCACAGGCCCACCAAGGTGGCACCAGACCCCTGGCAAGGCTATAGGGTGACTGATGCAATAAAAGTAGAGAAATTCAGCAGAAATTAAACCCTCATGAGTTGCTGCTCATCATGTGAGATAAGATGGACAGGGTGCAATTAGGCTGAATTTCTGATTAGAACCAATTCAGCACAATAGGGCTGGTGGACTACAATAAGAACTTGCATAATCCAGATTCTGGAACACTGTTTTATTGAGAAAACAGGAGAGCAGGGATAAATACACTAACTGTCCCTACTGAGCATATCTCCACTAACTACATAGTAACTGTTTATCAGTTGGTGGGGGATAAGTGCACTATCTGCATATTAACTACTTAAACATGAACTACTCTCAATATATACCAAATCCCTCATCAGGTGTGATGCCCCACAAGCTCAGCTCTGTGTGTTGGGACTCATCTCCAGGACTTTCTTTGCCACAGCATTGTTTCCTTTATTGTTTGCGGTCTCATCAACATTGCTGCTGGAGTACTTCTCCTGGTCACTGCTCTCTGCCTCACGGCTCCTTTTCTGGAGAAGAAAGCAAGAACCAAGAGCAGGACCAGCACTGCAGCAGCAACCCGGAATGGCCATTGCTGCAAGGCAGCCCAGAGCATGACTCCCCAGGAGCTGCCACTCTGGTCCTGGGTTGCCTGCTCCAGCTCCCACAGCAGCCGAATCCTCTGCTGTTCCTGGCACTTGGCACACTCTTCCATGCACAGACATAAAACGTGTCTCCTTCTCCAGCCCATCCTCAACCACCTGCAGGTGCTGGATAAGACTGTGCACAAGCCACACCAGGAAGGTAATGGCGGCATGGCCTACGGAACAAGGGACACGAGGCATGAGGGAGGCTCTGAGGGATACAGGAGGAGGGGAAGTGGGGATAGGAGCCTCAGAGAAGTGGGGGCAGGAAGGAGAGGGAGCAAGGCAGGTGGCAGGCACCAAAGGCCAGCTACTGCCACAGCCACAGCAGCAGCAGCAGCCATCCTGTGCTGTGCCCAAGAAGCTCCTGTGAGGGACTGGACACTGGGTGCAGGAGGGGCGGGACTCCCTCGGATGCCTGAAAATGTGCTCTGGCTCTTGTCCAGCGCAGCCTCCAGCCTGTGTGTGCACTCAACGTTTGCCCAGGCTGGTCTGGGGCAGCATTGCCTGTTACTGGTTTAATTAGGTATAATTATTGGTATAATTAGGTGCCTCTCACTTTGATGTCCCTTGTGATGGCAGCGGTACAGGGCAGGCCAGCCCCTTTGTCCCACCCCAGCTCAGCCCCTCACGTTGGCCTGGAGCACCCACAGCCCTGACACCCACAAAATGCACACCCGCCACTCCAGATTGGGCACCCATGGCTTTCCTTTCAAAACAGGATGAAGCCCCCCATGAAACCTTGTCAAATATAAAACCATATAATGTGACCCAGGCATGCTTTTCTCCTTGACATCCCCTGCAATGAGATGGGATTGTTTCCCTTGGTGCTGACACCTGTGCTTATGAGGGTGCTCTTGGGCCTTTAATACAGGGCCTGAAGTTTGATGCAAGGCCTCAGGTTTGAGACAAGGGCCCCAAGTTTGATAGAAGGCCCCGAGTTTGAGACAAGGGCCCCACATTTGACACAAAACCCCAGATTTCATACAAGCCTCAGGAGGCCACTGGCAAAAGCAGAGACATCTTTGCCACATCTTTGGGAAAGCAAAGGCACTCACAGGCACTGGTGGCACCTGGATATCTTTAAACAGGAGAAAGGGTGTGCTCCAGTGGTGACATCGCCAAGAGATGATGTGATGGGGCACGATGCTGCAGGAGGGAATTGGAGCCTGCAGAAGGGTGAGACAGGCGGAAGGAGTTGCGGACACCACACAGGCCGTGGAGTGCCATCTGCTGCTGTCTGGAGATGAAGTGAGCTCTGTGAAGGGCACAACACTTAGGGGTCTACCTAATATGGAAGAAAAAGCAGGAATGAGCTCAGTGGTGCTGCATCTGCTCTCCCAAGCTAAGGACGAGGGAGGAAGGGGTCTGGTAATTGTATAGATCCACCAGCTGCCTCAGCACAGTCTCAGCACAGACATCAGCCCTGCCACAGCTCTGCATAGGAACACCTTTCCCAGTGATATTTTTCTTGCCACCAGAGCTTAATAATGTTTTGTGAGGTTTTTGGAGACACGTGTCTGCTGCCCTTTCTATCCTGACTGCAGAGCTGTGTGGTGACATTTCTTGCTGCTGCCTGGCTGGCTGGTTGTCTTGGCCCTCCCTGACACCCTGCAAGGCCTTTAGCAGCGCAGAGAGCAGAGCATGGCCACCAAACAGCTTGCAGGAACAAAAGGGGAGCTATAGCTCCCAAAATAAGTGGATTATGCCATTTTGGCCCCAGTAGACCAAACCCAGATCCATACAGAGTGATTCTGAAGCTGTTTCAGCAGCATTCACTGTTTGCACAATCCTTCTTTGCCTCCTCTGGATGGATGGAGCTGTTGCATCTGGAAGTGACCTTTGGGCCACCCAGGGAATCTCAATGGAAAAACAGTGTTTAACACACAGGTGTGTTCTCTCCTTCAGAAGCCCACAACCCCCCAAATCATGCCTTGAATCAGGGCAGGGTTTTGCCAGAAAACAGAGGAGACCTTCAGCATCAGCCAAGGAGTGAAAATCCTCTCACCCATGCCTGACTCAAGGAAATGCAACTCCTTATCTTGGCTTCCTTCCTCCTTGACCTTCCCATAAATGCAAAGTGAGGTCCAGCTCTTGTGTCCATGCCTTGACTAGAGGCATGGTGAGCTCTAGTGACAGGGCTGAGGCTGCTGGATTACTTTACTCTCAGGCAATGCTTGAGTTGCAATTTTTGAACAAGTGCTCCGGTGATTTTTTCATTACAGCATTGTGTGAGTTGGCCCCTCCTGTCATTCGCTTAAGAAAGACTGACTCAGGAGGAGAGCAGGTTCATTTGTCAGTGGGGTAACAGCTGCAGTTAAACACAGTTCTCATTCCCACTGTGCAGCTGACCAGCTTGTTCACAGGCCTGCCCTGGTCACCCAGACACGATGCCATTGCCCAGTCTATGCAGTACTTAGCACTGAAAACATTGATTTCTGAAAAGTAGATGCATCACAGAAATGATGAGACAGTTTCTGGATGGAAAATACTTTGATCTCTTATGCCAGAACCCACCTTGTGCAGTGCAAACCCTTTTCTTCCTCATTAAGAGGGAAAGAAAACAGGAACATTGCTTTTTTTCCCCTACCTGGATGGGTCTTTGGATGTTGTGAGCTCCATCATGGTGTTTCAATCAATTTCCCTGACCCCACCAGCAGCAGGACAGGTCTGGGCAGAATCCATCCCCAGTGCTGGGGATGGGGAATACCAGAGGAGCAGAGCTGGGGCTTGGCATGGGGGCAGGGGTGGAGGGACTGGCACGTTCCAGCAGCACCTGCTCACGTGTGAGTCAACTGCAGAGTGGGAGGCTCTTGAAAGAACATAAGAAGGAAAGCAGATATTTAAGAAATTAGTCACAAACATAATGGCTTAATCAAGAGCCTGTTGGAGGCATTTGGGTTCCATTTCACCAGAGGGTGCTCCAGCCACCAGGGCCAAGATACGGGGATGAGGGGTCTTGTTCAACAGCATGGCTGGTTCTTGACATTCCACACCTCATCCTGTGCCAGCACTGGGGAAAATCCCTCCTGACACATACCTGCCCCTACAGCGTGTCTGTGAGCCAGCCTAGGAAACTGGTCCAGCTGGAAAATAACACAGGCAAGGAGAAAAAACCCCACATTTCCCCCACAACCAACTCTGATCTCTGCCATTGTCCTCACCAGACCCCAGTATCCTTCCAGAAGCGTGGCCAAGAGGATGGAACAAGTTGCTGGGAGGGAAGGGAATTTTTGGCTGAAACTCAGCATGGCCAGAGCTAATGAGCTTAGAGAGGCAGGTTGTCCCACCACCCTGTACCTGGGTCACCATGTTCGTCCATGTGGGCATCACCTCGAGGCCTCCAAAGGCTTCAAAAGAGACAAAACAGGGGTGGCCTCCCCTCCCTTGCACTGCCTGATGCTCCTTTAGCTACTGCTGTTTGTCATAACAGCAGGTCATATTTATATTTATAATGACAACCTTGCTGCCTTGACAAACCAAGGCAGCAGAGGGATGAGATGCTGAAAAGCATTTGATGTTCATACTGTTCATATTTGGAAACTTCAGTGCAAAATGAACATTGAAGTTAAACCAAGTGCATGTAATGAACAGGGAAGAAAGGATTATTGCATGAACAAAGAAAATTCAGAGGGATTCATGTGAACATGAGAATTCAGAAGCTGAAAGGGCTTGTATTAATAGCTGTCTACTTAATTTCAAGTTCTGTCTGGAATATATTCTAGTAATAGATAGGAACAGAGGCACATTGCTATTAGTCAAATTAGTCGAAACATTTCTGCTGAGACATTTTTGCTGTAAGAAACTGGAAATTTTACTATAAAAAACTGTTTCTATATTCTATAAGAGAAACTAGGTTTTCCTGAGGAAAGCCAAAGCTTCACTGCAGCTAAAACTTCATTTTGTCAAAAAATATCTCAGTGGGAAAAGGGAAAGAAGAGATAAGGAAAGGATTTTCTTAGTCTGCTCTAGCCAATAACCACTTTGTGGCTTGATATCTTGATTTCATGACCTCTAATAAAAAGTTAAGCTACAGGATGAGTCCCTGCATGATGAAATTATTTTTTTCTCTCTCTATAAAATGCTTCAGATGATGTTTGGTACAATGCAAGAAATTCTGATAAGAGATACTGTCAATAAATCCCCAGCTGCATTAGGATATCAACATAAAAGGCAAGTATTAAAAAAAAAGTTATGTTAAGAGTATTCAGAATAAAAAAAAATTGGTGTAAACAAAGCTAGAGGTTTGAGTTAGATCTCTAGTTTTGTTAGTTCATGTATTTTGATCTGGCTCAGGAACTGAAGGCAGAATCTGGCCTTTTCAGTGTACACCTACCATTTGATAACGAGGTCTATGAAAATGTGCTATCAAACTTAAATTGTTACTTCTTATCTCTTGCCTGAATGCAAACCCTTCGCACAAAGAAGTAAGACTATGTGGCTACATTTTCCTTACTGTAAAACAAACGGGAACAAGGAGGGGATAAAAGCCACCAGCAAAACCCACTCCTTCTGTTTAAAATTATAGATGTAAGCAAAGAGCCCAGGGAGCAGCCCATATTAGGCAAAGTGCACTCTTTTCTTGTAAAAAGTTTGAAGAATTGAAGGTCTGCTCTCCCCACTTATGAGCGTCAGCGCGCTTGTGTACTGGGAATGAAAACAAGAGGAGATGTGAGGATACGGGAGCGAAAGGAGGGGCTGGCTGCAGGGACTGAGGGGAGGATGGGGTGATGAGACCTGCACAGAAGGAAATCATGGGGCCACCTGGGCTCCAGTGTGGTCCCCGTGGCTGAGCTGGGATCAGTATCACTGCTGCACCTGCTCTGCAGCCAAGGGGGACCTTCTGGGCAGGGCAGCTGTCGGGAGAGTCCCATGCCAGGGGATTGCCCAGGTTTCCCACTTCTGTGCTGCTGCTGTCAGTGATGGGCCATGCTCAGCCCCATGCCTGATGATGCTTTGCTTGGCAGCACCATCAGAGAGATCCAAGGCAGAGCACTCTGCCTGTGATGACACAATCAAAGCTTGTTTTAGCTCTGAGGGCCTCATTGTACAGCACAGCACTGGGTAACCAAGTGAAGGCATGGTGAGTAATCCAACCCACTGAAGCACCATGTAATGCTACACCTGGGTCAGGATCCCAGGTATGGTTTCTGCCAGCTCTGCAGCTGAAAATGTGCTTTCTGGTATCTGGTCTCTATCAAGCTTCAGGGATCAGATTGGTTTATGAACCTGCTTATATTAAGAGCAAACAATTTATCACTGCAGATTTTCCGTGGAGTTGCCTCACTGCTCCTCTGGGTCCACAGCTACCTGCCCCCTAGAGCTCAAACCTCAACCCATGGCTTCTGGAAGCTGTGCAGCATGTGGTGACTCTGTGGGTACCTCTCCCTCCTTCTGCCCTCAAGGCACAACTCAGATCTGGCATTTTAAACCTTTCTTTTTAATTTTTCTGTCATGCGAGGTGGTTTTGATCACAAATATCACATAAAGGGTTCTGGGGTATAATATGAGTGAGAATGGTGCATTCTCTATGCTATACACAATTTCCTTCTTACCTGCCATGGCTTTTGGGTTGGTTACACTATGATCAATAAGGTGTGTTTTTTTCCAGATAGACTCCACATACCATACCATATGTTTAAAATTGCTGCATCAACAAATCAAAGTAAACAACCTTCTCTCCCCTGTGAGATGATGAAAAACATAAATTATGTAGTCTTTAAACAAATGGTAAAGAGTTTCCTTATTAGGCTTCAGGGTCCTGTGTGTGTATATGCCCATTGTAAAATCCTTGTCATTCCTGGGTCTGCAGGTCTGTAAAATGTTCCTCACAGGTTCAATTGAGTGGTCAGCATACCAGTCTTGGACTGAGGGATTTGACATTGACATTGACACACATCTATGCATATAAATATATATATAAATATGAACTACAGTGAAAAGGTTAAAATCTCTGCTGTTTCTTTTGCAAAAAAATCCTTGATGGTGAAAGCTTGCCTTGCTTTCCGGATAAGTTTTGGGGTTTTTTTTCCATTTCCCTTCTGTAGCATTTTCTCCATTTCTTGGCTTACATAGAATTATCTCTTACATTCAACATTTTGCTTCACCAGGTAAGAAACACATCATCCCTGGCTGGGGACACAAGGTTGTCCTTTCCATCTGTGTGAGATCTAGTCCACCTCCGTGTCCCTCGGACAATGGACCCAGCCACATCCTCACCCACTGCCCTTCCCAACCTGCCACCTTCTCCTGGCCACGGCCATCAAAGCACCGGGAAACCAGGAAGGACCTTGGCTGAAAACTGATAAAGGATGCTGAAAACACTGACTAAAATTGCATCAGCAGCTTTGCTCAGTCTCACCATGGCCAGCTGGGCTGTGGCAGACATCTGAGTGAGCTTCCCAGGGGCAGTGGGTGGGAAGAGCCCTGAGGAGCTGTGCTCGCTGCCCCAGGCTGGCCATGGCTGTGACCATCTCCTACCCAAGACTTGAGAACACCTGCAAGTCTGAGAGTTACAGCACCAGCCATTCCCTTCATAAATAATTTTGCTTAAACAAATAGCACCAAGTTCATTGTACTTGTTATGGGAATTATCTTGAATAAGGCAAATACTGAGGTTATCAGAGAGATATGTCTTATCTAAGGCAAATGGCAATTTTTAGGGGGGTCATCACTGTTGACTGATTAAACATGTTCCTGATGGGATGTCTGGCATGTACTTATCCATACGAATGCCTCACTTTTTCTGGGTAGCCTCTGAGAACCAAAGCATGTCCTGGTCTCTTGCCCAACTTCTATTTCCCATGCAATTAATTACCTGTTATCTCAAAGCAAATGTGCAACAGAGGAGGAGAACCAACAAGAACTCTCCAAACTGAGCTGCTGAACCACAGCTGGGCCTCCAAATATTATAGCAACACAAATAAGAAGTGTGTGTAGCCAAATGGACTTGATATTTCACCATCCTGGCCATTCTCCATCTCCTTTCTACAGAAGCTTTTAGCCCACCATTCTGCCATGTCTCATTTGAGATGTAACTGACATTAAAGATAGAAAATCTTTCAAGTTACTTCAGCTGAGTCAATGAACAGCCATCCCAGGATCAAGCCATGAAACTGCAATGTGAGGATGATATTTTTCTTGACCTCTTACTTCTCATGGACTGGTAAGGAACAGTTTATATCTTTGAAAATATAATTAGGATTGGATACCAAGTACTGCACAGGTAAATCAGCAGCATTAAGGCTGTCTTCTACTACATCAGCACCTCAGTTTTCATGACTCATTCAGACCAATTGCTCTTTGCAGCAGCTGAGCAGGTTGCCAGCACTGAGGAGCCCACCTGCACGATTCCCTGAGAGACCTGGTGACATTACCTCTTTTGGAAAGCTGAAAGAATGAGAAACTAGGACATTAAGGTCAAAATTGCTACTTAACCAATTACTAAGAGTACTCACCTCGAGATTTTTCTGAATGTTCCATGTTTCAAAGCACCAAGCAGACTTTGTGGTTTGAACATAAAGACTTTGCACTGCCTGTGAGCACTCAGACACCAGAACATCTGAAGTATTAATGCAGAGCTTGTGCCCTCACAGCCTTGCTGCAGCACAGCCAAGTCAGTGGATATCTCCCACCTCTCCCCTCTCTTCCCACCTGAGCTGCGCCTGTACACACCTGTTCAGCTGACCCATGAAGGGACTGGAGAGACACAAGAGCAAAAAGCAAATGATCATTGCTCTCCAGGGACTTCACTTTGGCTCTTCATGTGGAGGACACCGAGGTGCTATAGAGTGTGGTGGCAATGCATCTCAGTAAAATAAATGAGTGTCTCATACTGTGCACAGAAAAAAATGAGGAATACACCAAAAAACTGCATATGAGTATTTTGCCACATATTTTGTGCAGCTTGCATGAGGGAGGTGCAGGGAAGAGATGATTTCTCCAGGATGTAGGAACACCCTCCTCAGACCATCTGTTCTCCCTCCTCTAACCCACCACCTGCTTTTTTCAGCAGTCACTGAAAGAGCCCCCCAGAGCCCTGTGTGCTCCCAGTGAGCCTCCAGCCCCTCCTGGAGTGCAAAGGCTGAGAGCTGGAGGGAAGTGGCACACAGCACATGAGGAGTGCCCCACCTTCTCTTACAGCTGGATTCACCTTGTGTCCAGGAGCAAAACAGAAGGAAATCACCTCTGTCACTGCCACAGAGCAGGGTTTGCTCCTTGCACCCTGTTTGGCTGCCCATCCCCAGACTGTGGGAGAAAGCAGGGAGTGCATGGTGCATGGATACCAAGTTGTTCACATGCCACAGGAATACTGGCCATGTGGGAGACATCCCAGCTTCTGAATACAGCCTTGGCCAGATGGAACAGGGGCTTGATGAAAACAAGTGTTTGAGTTTAGTTAAGGAGATTGTTTTCAATTAAATGTGTGTTTTCTAAGGTAATGAGTAATTTGAAGGTCCTTTTTGCCTTTTATGTCTCAGCACATACTGGAGTTGACTTCTTTAACTCCCTGCTCTTTAAGCACATCGAGGTAAGATTATCCACATTTTCTTCCCTGATTTTGACACTATCAGTCTTTCCTGGTGCCACATTATTCTTATCTGATTACTCCTGTAATCAGGTGTCCCTACCCACGGCGGGGGGAATGGAATAGGATGAACTTTAAGGTCCCTCCAACCCAAACAGTTCTCTTATTCAATGATTCTAATTTTACCTGTCCCCCTGAAGTATCAGCCCTCACATCTTCACCCTTGGCTTTGAAGCAGAAAGGTTAATGATCTGAAAAAGTGAGAAAAACTTATTTACTGTGAAAAACCAAACAAAGAAACAAAGCAGCTCATGCAAGGAAAGCTAGAGATAAGCATTTAAAAATCCTAAATATCTGACATTTTACCTGCTTTGAGGTTTTTCTGCCTCAATGCAGTTTAACATAACATTAGGGACCTGACTCCTGTTCCATTTATCTCACTGAAATAAAAAAAAAGAATAAATCCATTCTAT
Source organism: Cyanoderma ruficeps (assembly GCA_008694505.1). Lineage (NCBI taxonomy): Eukaryota > Metazoa > Chordata > Aves > Passeriformes > Timaliidae > Cyanoderma > Cyanoderma ruficeps. The sequence goes on along the minus strand of VZDJ01007753.1, from coordinate 44,594,004 downwards.
TCTGAGGAATGAAACCATTTTTAAAAGGGCTGGAGGTCACCAGTAGGCGTATCAAATCTAGGCAAATTTACATGGTGTAGGAGTCCCCAGCTTTTGAGCCACAGTGTAGCTATTAAGTGAAGGATCAGGGGTTCATTATATTAATCTGGCACTCGGTACAAGGTAGCAGGTGACTGGGGAACATGTTTCAAGCAATCACTGTGAGTCAGATTTAACTCACGTTTTCTTCGAGGGCTGCTCACCATTATCTCCCACAGAGACCTTTTCAGGCATCATGGTCGGGGGAATATTCACCAACACACTTCCCTCCTCATTAGATAGAGGGGTGGAGAGCAAGATGGAGCAGGAGGTCGATGCCTGCACACCCACATCCCACAGGAACAGGCTGGGCTCTGCAGGCAGCAGCCCCTCCACAGACCAGCAGATCTTCAAAGCCCCATTTCAGCATCTCCTGCCCAGGGTGGGAACTGCTGCCCATCCCTGTCCTCCCAGGATAACTCATGCTGGAACAGGACCAAGAAATAAATGCTGTTTACTTCTCCACTTCCTCACTCTAGATCTCAGGAGGGTTATGGGGTATATTTTGTTTTTATGTGCTGTGTTCCTGAGGCGCATCCTACATTTCCTGGTCTTGCTTTTGCCTGTGCATGCACTGGCGGTGTGGATACTTCCTTAGCTTTATCCCAGATAAGCTTTTTTATCTGGACTCTACTCTTTATTGCTTAATACATTCCCAAATAGTCATTTGGATGCTGAACACAAGCCTTGTGAAAGGAAGAAAAGAAGTGGAAGGGCACTTAAAGCAGATGTAAAGACCTATTACAGTAACCAGCAGTTTGTTCCGGATACTATATAGCCAAAGCATCGAGAAGGATTTCAAGACCTACCATAATCAGATATTCCAGGCAGACTTTTTTCTGTTATTTCTCTATTCACCATTATTAGCTCAAAATAGTACTTTTCAGTGTATAGGCCTGTACCAGTGCTACTTTTGCACATGGGTTAAAAGAAAGACCCCGAGCACAAGTGCACAGGTCTCCAGTGGAGATGTGAATTTGCAGGACTGTGCTCCCAAGCAGTTCCCTGGCAGTGCTGGTGGCTGGAGGAAATGCTCAGGGAGGAGGAGCAGCATCCATGACCCAGCAGTCTGCCACAGAGAAGAGCTGCTAATGGCATTTCTTATCTCTTGGCAAAAGCTGCTGCTGATTTTAATTTCCATTTCCACCCATTCCCACCTCCTACTGGGCTATTTTGTCTCCTGCAGCAAGGCAGAATAATGTATTTGTGATGCTGAAACACAGTCACCTCAGTGTCCAGCAAAGCAAGCCCTGCAGTGCAACTTACTTAGAAAGTTATTGCCATGATTTCGAGGCATTCTGGTATTTTCTTTGCTTTGTCATCACTCATCCTTCCTCATCCCTCTGCTTTTTGCCACCAGGACTGCTGTCATAATTTCTGGTTTCCACCACAGGAAGAGGCACCTGTAGTGACCAGCTCTATTCTGTGTGTGGCTCAGCCTGAGCCGACACCTGCACAGCTTTTGGAGCAGCAGCCTGCTCCATTAGGTCACAGGGCTTCCTCCACAGGCATGGGAGGACTTGGAAATGATGTAATTATTGCTGTGTCCAGTATTCAGATCTGGGAATGGGGCTTACAGTCCCAAATCAGGCACAGTACCTCTCCAAAGTGCTTTCTGAAGCATCCCATCTTGCAGACCCTGCCTTCCCAGGAGGTCCCCAGAGGGAAGCCAAGGGTTTGCATTGCTTATGCTACAGATCCATGTCCATGTTGTTCGGTGGTTAAGTCAGGCGTGCCAGCTCAATGGATGAATGGAATGGTGAGAGCATTAGGGAGAAGTCTTTGGGTAACGATGACTCTTTTATGGTCACACTATTGTCACTTCTCCAGCACTGAGTGAGCCCCAGCTGTGAATCTCACTGTGTACCGTGTTTTCTTTATCTCCCACAAGGTGTGTGCAAAAGACAGCTCTCCTGGTGCAGCACCACTGCTCCTTGCTATCTTTTCGTGGGACAGGAGGCTGGTAGATGGGATTGGCTACAGAGCCAGGCTTGGAGCCCTCAGAGGGCACTGGAGTTTAGATGTCTGTTCCTTCAGCCTGCAGTGAAGGCAGAGCCTGTTTGCAAATCTGGATTTCAGCAGGGCTCAAAAAGTCAAAAGTAAAGGCATCATGTAATTTAAATAGGCATGTCTGACTTAAATGTTCTCTCAGAAAAGCTTTTCATCCTTCCTCCATGAGCCAGAAGGCAAGGATCAGTCCCCTCTGAAAGATCATCAGGCCCTCAGGGGTGTTTAGATACACTGGTGACAGGCACATCTTGAACTCCTCACAAAAATTAATCTGCTATGGCTGTTATAAGTTAGTTGGGGGTTTGTTTTCTTTACAGCCCAAAACCCCACCTGCTTGGGGTCTGCGTTGGTTTGAGTATGACTGGGAGGCCCAATGTCAAACCTGGGTTTTGAATAGGATCCCACAAAGCATTTGCTTCTTTCAGACCCCGAATATGATGGCGAGTGCCCAACAAGTGAGTCAGTGAGGTTCTGTGAATCTGTTTATCAGACAGCAGCAATCATTTGTGGAAATGTCTTTGGTAGCAACAGAAGAGTCTATTTGATGGTAGCACTGACTAATGTAAATGAGGATTAATTAATGTTTTCCTGCAGTGATGTTGGCACTGATAGTGCCTTATTCATGTAATTTAATTTCTATTGACAGGCTGCTAATGGAAATGGATAGCAATGGTTGTCTCTTCCATCAGGCATGCTCTGCCACAGAAATAATTCTCCAAACTGGCAGTTGGACTCATTCATTGCTGAAAACGTGAGGCAGTAAAAGAGGATGAGTCAGAAATGGGAAACAAAGCAACTTATTGTCTAATTCACAGCAGTTGTCTCCCAAGTGTTTGAACCAGGATAAATTTGGGCGTTCAGGTCTTATTTGGGCTTATCTGCCCCGGAAGCCCAGCTTCAATTTAGGCCCAAAGCATGGACATGCAGCTTCACAGTGGGAGGGAGCATGTTCCAAGTGGGATATGCCCACAGTCCCACAGCTCAGGGCACAGGAGGGGAGAGGCTTCCCAGTTCCCAGTGTCCGGCAGCCCAGCACAGGGTCACGGAGGAAGGTTCTAGCAGGGTTAATGTGCACCAAGTCACATCATTCCCTCCCTCTGGAGAAATCCAAAGCTGTCCCCACTGTGAACAGGGCCTCGGGAAAGCCACTGGTGTTATTCTAATGCAGTAACCAGAAACAACTGCTGGTGTTCGGGGATGGTTTGAGTTCAATAAAAGACTCAGGTTGGGACACCCCTACAGATTGAGAAAAAGAGTCTTCTGGTTTCCTTCCACTGTTCAATTCCACAATGTCCTGAATTGCTCCCCTCAATGTTTGGAAATGCAGTTGAAAAATTGCTGCTCATGAGAAATCATAGAAGTTGGAAAGCAGAAAAAAATACTCTGATGGAACAATATCTTCCTTCTTAGCTAAGTAAGTAATGTACAAAATCTAATTGCCTTGGGTTAAACCATGACACTTCTTTTTTCAGTTTTGTGTAATTAATTTTGCATATTGCTTATTTGTTGAGCAAAGATATAATTTCCATTTCTCCTTTTGCCCAGGAGATGAATTTCTAAGGGACCGCAATTTTCCCCTATATAGAGGAAGCTCCACACAAGGATGACTGAAAGATCTCTTGGGAAACTGGGAAATCACCATTCCATCAGAGCCTGACACATGCCATCACCCCTCTCCTTGCAGAACTGAACGGCAGGGAACCATCTTTCAACACCTCTGTATCTTCAAGCCCCACCAAATGTCTGACACTGAAGAAATTTTAGCTATCGAAGGTCTTCCTATGATCACCCTGAAATATTCATGACCACATTTTGTCATCTTGCTTATATCACAGTCAGTAGAAAAACACTTTGAAATGCAAAATGTCCCTTTTCATAATAAATGGTAGGGCTGGAACAAGAGCAACACAGCAACCTGCCATGAGCAGCCTGGAAACGAGGCACAGCAGCCCCAGGAAGAGCCCCGTGGCCAGCAGCTGCCCCACAGTTCTGCCTGTCCCCACATGCAAGGGCCTGCAGCTCTCCCTCTAATCTGATCACTCATTTACCTGCTCACCATTAGCATTTGCCTAATCCTCATGCCTTCACGGCACTCCATCCTTGTCCTTTCAAAGCAGAGCCATAACCTCTCCCCTCCGGGCATGCTGCTGCTGCTATCCCCATGCTCTGTCCAAACTGGAGACTTTAGTTTGATGCTTCTGCTGTGGTCTCATTGCAGCAGCAGTGAGGAGAGTCTGGCACCTCGGAAAATGAGATCTGTGCCAGCTAAAGTCAAGCATCCAGAAGCAGGGAATACTGAAGCTGTGAGGGGCTGTGATGCCCAAGTGAATCACAGTGGTACTGCCTACATCAAAGTCTGGGTCTGGGTGAGATCAGCAGGGCCCAGCTGTGACCTGGGTGGTGGCAGCAAAGCTGTGGAAGCCCAGCCTGCACAAGCCTTCCCAATGTCCTGGTAGCTGAACCCATTGCTGCAGTGTAATTTATTCCCCACTGCCTTCTGGGATCTCTCCTTGCTGCTTTGGGTGGGGAGGAGCCAGCTGTGTGGATCAGACTGCCTGGGTGCCATGGTGGCACAGTCAGATGAGGAGCCAAACTCAGGGGCAGTCCCCAGCAGGCCATCCACACCGGGCTGGGATGCAGTGGTGTTCCCCATTCCTTCTCCAACTGATATCCAAACAAAGATAACTGTGCCAGGAGTTGGGAAGAGGAAACAACAACTCCCCAGCCCCATATTCAAGGCATCCCTAAGGAAAGCTCTCTGCATTTAAAATTGAACAGATGTGGAAAGATTTGGGGGAAGAGGGACAAGAGCACAGGGCTTTCTTCTCCTTGCCGTTAAGCAAGGCCAGTGTTGTATGGAAGTGTAGTGACCCATATCAGACAAACTCACATGGTTAGAGAAAACAGGCAAGTTTAGAGCTCTAAAATCCCTTCTTTGGGTTTGAAAAAGAAGTAGCAATTCCAGTCTAGGCACAACCCATGGATTTTAATTTTGTTAATTACTCAAAATAAGTGAAGAGAAGGGTTAGCACCTGCATAGAAGGGAGGACTGTTAACAAGGTGATAAGGTTAAGGGAAAAAAAAGGCAAAAATTACTGCCTAAGGAAGGGAGAAAGGTTAGTTCAAGGCAAGACCTAAGGAAAGGTGTTAATAACAGCATTCAGAATCCTCAGCCTTTTGCAGTCAGCAGAGCTATGGAGCCTGGCTCCCAGGCTCACCTTCATCTCGCAGGTATTTCTCCCCTTTGCCCTCCCTTCCTACAAGCCCCTGCCTGCACAAAGTCCTGAGCGTGCCAGCTGTGACCGGACACCTATTGTGCTCCCTAAGGGGCAGAGGGGATGGTGTTTGGGCCTGCCCCTCTTCTGAAATGCTCTAATTAGGTGACTACAGAAAGTGACTTCAGTCCACCTCCTGCCCCCTCCCCGCCTGGGGCAGGGACCCAAGCAGCAGTCCTGGCCCCTTTTAAAGGGAATGCCAAATGAGGAGTGTGCACTAGGACTTCTCTTTCCTCTTTCAGCATCTTACAGCCACATGCTGCAGCTGCTGCCTGGACTGGGGTCCTCACTGCCAACAACATCCTAAACCTCAGTGGTGCTCTGGCAGCAGGCAGGGGCAAGCAGGAATTCTATCCAGATCAGGAGCAGGGGGTGTGTAGAAGAGTGGTGAATGCATTCCTGTACTGGACAGGAACTCCAGCTGTGTGCCATGGGATGCTGGATGCTCACTGCTCAAGGCTCCCAGTCCATGCTCTGGCCATGCCTGCACGTGCTCCTTCTCCATGAATTTGGCTGTGCTTAGAACTCATTAGTTGATTTTACAGGGCTGCCTGAAGTGGGTGCAGCACCCACAGGACACCACAGCTTGGAGATCTTGTGCTGAGGCTGAGCATCAGCCTGGTCCTGCCTGAGCAGTGGTGGGTACCCAGCAGCACCCCTGTGAAGGTGTTGAAAGCCATCACCCCAACAGAGACACTGCTATGGAGGCTGGGCAGCTCTGTGGTGGGCAGAAGAGGTTCAGCTGTGGTGCTTCCCCTTATTTTTGTCACCCATATCCCTTGCTGAAGAGCAGACAGCAGCTCTGCAACAGGTGATGTCCCACTGGAAGCACAGGGTTGCCCAGAGGCTGGCAGATACCACACTCCAGGAACTGAAATGGCTGCACAGATGATGTGATCTTTTCTGAAAGTCACTTTTGCACTGTTAGGTGGTTCTACTTTTTTGGCATTGACGAACATCTTAAAAGCTAGTCCCACACACATGATCCCTGAGAGGCTGGGCACTGAGCCTCTATTTGCAAGCTTCAGCATTTTCTGCTGGGGTACCAATAATTTCTTCCCCTGCCCTGTGCATTTGCTGCTTGATAAGTCCATGTACTGACCTCTGTGAACACAGTCATTTAGATCATCTGTCGAGGGGATGTGACTCAGGACTCACTTTTTGCTGGATCCATGGGGAGCACGTAGCAGTGTCTGACAAGCACACTTGCTGATCTTCTGATAATAATACCATGTCATCCTGCATCTTCAACACTCCCATCCCACACAGGCTTTCCGTATCTGTTTCACTTACAGAATACAGTAATTATGTGTTCCACACATGAAGTTATGATGGCAGCCCAGCATTGTTCAGCTGGCAGTGTTTCAGCTCTGGTTGTAGTCTACTCTCGCTGCCCGAGAGGTAAACAAACAGCCTATCTAATGAGTACCAAATTCTGTCAATGCTGGTAGTTGCTATGGTGAGAATTCCCAGCGTGACGCTGCAGCCCTTGGTCACTCCAGGCAGAAAAACGTGGGCGTTTCGGATCACAACACTCTGTTTACCAAGGTAGCTCTGAAACACATAGGAGGGCAGGGGTGGAGGCTGCTGGAACAGGGAGCCTGCTAAGGAAACTGCCAGAAACAAACACTCATGGATGGGAAGATTTAGGAATAATCAGAAAACCAGCTCAGGTCAGCAGCACCAGATTCAGGGCTGGCTCAGAGCTGCTCAGTTGCTGTTGCATTGGTATTTTTCAGGGCAACCTGGAGCATGCAGGGATCCAGAGCACAAAATCCCTGGGCACAGCAGTCAGCAAAGGCACCAACCAGCAGCTGCAGATGGAGAATATCTGTGCTTTCAGCCCTCGGGGAAGGCTGTGCAGAAGAGATGAGAGGGCTGATAGCACTTCGCTTGATCTGCCTGCTGCATCCTCGCTGCTCCAGGAAGATTGCAGGCTCCGGGGCTGTCAAGCCGTCAACTTTCACTTGGTTTGACAACAAACTCACTTCACATACATGGTTACACTTAAAGAAAATAAGAGGAAGAAAAAAAGAAAGCTGTTGGAGCAAGCGATGCCCACAGATGCTTCCTCGAAGTAGAACGTTATTTTGCGATCTGGCACCAACATTTTAGCAGCCTATAAAAGGTAAAGTTGGTACTACAGCCAGCCATTTGTACTGTACAAATAAGAGCTGTGAATATATTCTGGAAGTAATGTCAAAGAGGACCAGATGGGAAATGAGCAGCATTCATTCTAATTTAACAAAGACAGCTAACCCAGAATCTGCATTAACATGTAGCATTTTTCATCTGCCTCCATTCAGAACAGATTCTCGGTATCATTTCCAAAGAAAGGAAATTGAAGGAATACTTACTCCTTGGTGAATTACTATTCTCTCATAATTGGAGGAGTTTGGCATCCGAAGCCAGGTGTAATATGTTTTCCCTGGAAATGTATGCAAGGACACAATGCACCCACAACCCCCTGCATTCGGGCATGCAGCCAGCTCTGTGTGTTTTGGTCCATGCTGGATGGATCCAGGGTTTCAGAGGCCTTGAGCACATTGCTGGCCTGCAGAGAGAAGTTTTACAAGGCAGGGCAGTGAGGGGAGGCTGTACCAGGCATACAGAAGGTCCGATGCCATAGCTGGAGGTTCTCTCTCCAGCCCCAGGTCAGTTTGCACATTTCAGTGACAGCAGGTCTGATTCCTTGTTTCTTTGCATGAGGGCAACATGGCTTGTGCATGACATATGCTTTAGACACATGCTTTGGGGTCTGAACACAAATTCGAAGGCTAACAAATCCTAGATGTAGATTTAAAAAATGCAAGCTCATTTTTGACTCTTCCAGGATGCATTGAGTTCCCTGTTTGAGGGGAGGGATCCCAGGGTACAATATGTTGAAGCATTTCTTCGTGTGTTTAGCAGAACCTCTGATCCTATTTTTAAACAAAGCACTATTTCCATTCCCTCTTTTTTTTTCTTCCTTAAATATTTAGAGAGAATTAACCACAGAATACAAGCCACATCCTGAACTTCTTTTTTTCCAGCATAAATTCGATTTTTTAATTCAAAATTGTTCATTACTGGAACCTCTCTTAACTTCCAAGTTCCTTTGTGTAACATTTCTCTTTTTGAAATCCAGAATTGCTGCAGTTTCCCCAAGCCTCCCACCCTGACACATTGCAAAGCCAAAGTTTTATGCCATTCCACTCAGTGGAGCTCTGCATTTAAAACATGTCATTAATTCACAATGAGCACACAGGTATCAGCTCTGTTCTACAGCACTCTTCCCTTCTCTGGGAGAAGTGCATAGACACAACCCATGCTGGCTCCTGGAGCTTTCTGCTGCTCAGCAGTGTTTTCTCAATACTTTTGGCATCCCCTGGGCCACATTCTGCCCCATGAGCAGCCTGTCCTGACCCAATCCTGGGGAGCCCTGCTGCAGAGACTCTCTTTTAGTGACAGCAAGCAGAATGAAAGCCTGAAAACCAGTTGAGGTCAGACCAGATCACCACCAAGTTCCTGACTGACCTTGAAAAGCTGATAAAAATGCACAGCTCTGGCTGCAAGTTGACACTGTACACAAAATGCTTTTTGTATGGCTGCAGTCCTGGTTTAATGGATCCCTTTGGTCCCTCAGCTTTCTCTACGCAGAATCTCGTTTGGAGAGACTGCATGTAACTCCTGGCCAGTGATCTGCGTCTGCACAAATCCTCTCCCTGGCTCTCTCAGTAATACTGATAGTATGCCCATTTGGTATGCAAAGGAGCCACTTTCAGAAGCAGAATAGGATCTCCAGCTTCCCAGGGTAAGCTTTGGCCCTCAGTCCCCGGGACGGTTGTTCTGGCTTTGCTTGGTAGTAGACCCTGTGCACCACAGACAGACCGAATCCAGTCCCTGGCTGAGGTGTGCAGCCAGCACCGAATCATCCCCACAGAATCATCCCAATCTCTGTCCCTGCTGCTCTGGGATTCTTCCCCTGCAGCTTCTGGTCCAGGGTCACTACACTGCCATGTGTGTGCTGTGCAGTTTGCTGTGAACAATGCAGCAGAGGCTGCTGGAAGTGGTGGGAGCCTGTTTCACTCCCTGCTTCATCTCTGCTCTGTGTGCTGAGCAGGTGCAAACCTGGTTATCAGTGACAGAAGCAAAGCACAGGCTTTGAGGCTCACTCATTCATGGCTCTGAGAGTTTTATAAAGCAACCCTGAACAATATGAGACTGCTGCTGTGTGAGTATTCTAGGGATTGTCACCACCAGGAACAAATACTCCTGGAAACAAAATCTGAACCTGTAATTATGTGCAGTGCAGTGCACCAAATCCTCTACAGCCCACACCTTTTTTTTCCTTATGCTTTCAGCCTCTGCAAAGCTAAAATGCAAGTTGTCCCCTGTTCATTAGGGCTGGAGTAATGACTTACAATGGTTCCTGAAATCCCTGGCTAGGGCAAGGGAAGCAGCATGAATTTTATAGGCAAGAAAGACTAATAATCTTTCTCCCTTCCTCTAAAATCCTCCCTCTCCCGGAACAAACACACTTTTTAAAAGGCTTTTAAATAATCTCGTGTTCCTTAACAAAATTACAGCAGCAGTTTCCTCCTTTAATAGCACTCTTCTTCTTAGTAATCTTGTTTTAGCTACAGTTTTTGATGGAGAGTGCTGGTAGATGAATCATCTCTCACCCCTCTTGGTTATTTTGCCTGGCTTCAGGAAGAAGGAATTCTGTTTTGGAGCAAAGTTTCCTGTTCAGAAGAGGAAGCTCCACTTACATGTGCTTTTAACTAAGAGTGAGAAAAAATTTTATTTGAATGGTTAATTGGAGCATAAATAGATGAATTGTGAATGTCAATCTGATCCATCCCAGTGGATGGCATGGTCCTGCCTCCCAGCCACTCATCTCAAATGAATTGAGCTGCCTTCTGCAAGCTTGAGGTCTGCTCCTGCACGTCACCTTCTTATGGAAAGTGCTGGAAGGCACTGGCTGAACAGACCTGAGATCCCAGTGCTAATGGAGAGAGGGGCACAAGTATTTTAGTTTAAGAGCTATGATATGGACAATGACTTCTCTGACAATCTCAGCCATAAAGAAGCCCAAAAAGATTTATTTTGCAAAGTGTAAATGGCTGGAGGTGTCAGTGAGAGAAGAGGTTTGCATGATCATGTAATCAGATCAAATTGCACATTGAAGAGCAATTCAAATAAATTCATTACTAAGTGGAAAAAATACCTATAAGAATGTTGTAATTATTGCCTTTTTAAAATTTCCTTCTTTAAATCAGTGTCACTGTGTAAGTGACACTTACATATCTTTGCACTGGGAGAGCTTCTCTTGTGCCTCTCTGGACTGGCAGGATGCTCACACTGGGACATCCCAGTGACCATCCATGACCACACCGGGTCATGTTCAGCTGCGGCAGGTACAGCTCTGCACTTCCTTAGGTCTGACTGCTCTACAGCAAATTGTCTTACAGCTGTCTCTGCGTGACAGAGGATGCTAACAAAAAGTAATTCCTCCTCCTCCTCCAGTGCTGGGTGGATTTTCCAGGTCATCAGAAATAACATTATCAGCTGCTGTGAAAGAGCCTAACATTAGTGACGAGTGCATGAACCCTGCTCTACTGACAGTGAGTAGGATGCTCTCAAAGAAGATGGAATCATAATTTTAAAAGTCATATTTTTTTATTCCCTCATCTACCATACTCTCCATCTTACTCACATTTAAGTTTAGCAAGGTGTGAGCTGGTCAAACCCAGCCACATGGCTAATGTGGAGAAAGGAATGCCTTTGTATGAAGAGAAAATTACCATTATATCTATGTAAATACACCACAATACATTGCGCCATAGCAATTTATTGCATAGACAGATGTCTGCTTTCCTCCCTACTCACTGAATATGTCCTTTCCACAAAAAAACCCATTTTATTGCATTTTCCCGAATTCTGCCACCACCTCTTAACAGGAAAACAGCACCTTCTGGTCAGCAAGAGCTTCTGCTCTGACAAGTGTTCCAGACACAGGAGAGAGATGTCAGATCTCCCTGGTCTCACAGCAGATTGTCAAAGATCCCAGTGGTTTAGTCTAAATCTAGATTAGGTTTCAATTAGGGAAACCGCTAACTGCATCTTGGATAATTTCCTATGATTTTTCTGTGGGAATCAGAGATCTGATGTGTTGGCAGTTGTCTAGACTCAACATATCCAGAGTGGTTTTCTTAGCATTGGCCAGGCTAATTCATGGATTAAAGGAGGAAAGGAAAATTCCTTCCATGAATAAAGCACTAGCTATTTTGGTCACGAGTGGCATCAGCTACTTATAACTCTATTCCTGGAAATGAATGCATGGCTGTGCAGGTGGTTTTGGCTTGCTTGAACCTGGATGGATGCTCCAAGAGAAAGAGCTGGTGATCAGAACTAGCATTCAGTGGAAGACAGGAAGAGGATCTCTGTGCCCTGACCTGCTGAATTAATGAAATCAGGATCCACAAGGACTGATTTCAGAAGTGAGCAGGTACATACAAGCATCAAGTATTTGGGTAGAGCCATTATAAATGAGGGGAAATACCATTACTCATTAGAAAATCATTGGAGGGCTGCTGAAGAAGGTAAGGGTTTACCTGATGGAATCATACAAACAGCAGAAGGAATAAATAAAAAGAGATTAAAATCTTGATACATAATCAAAATGAGAACTAAGTTTGACCAAAGAGAGGAACCACTTAGCTCATCCAAGAGGAATGCAGCTTGGGTGAAAATGACCATGAAACAACATAGTTCACAAGCCATAGGAAAGGAAAAAAGGAAAACAGCAAAATAAATACAATGGACTTCCAGAAACCATATTTCAAAAACCTCACAGTACTGATAAAAAGTCTCAGAGAAAAGAGAATTCAGGAAGGTTTGCAGCACCTTAAAGAAACAATGGTAAGGGCATCAATTCAAACAATCCCAGCAGAGGAGGGAAAGCAGCTTTTGTAAGAAACAAACTATTTTCTTAAAAACATGACCACTTCAGTGACCTGTAATGAAAGAAATGGTTTATTCAGAAAATGGAAAAGAGATTTACTGGCATGGGAATGTAAATGTATAGGCTGAAAATGTAGGGACCAAACAAGAAAAATCAAGATGCAAAAAGAAATACAACCAACAGGTTCAAGACCACATCAAGAAAACATAAAATACACTATCAGGGACGTAAAGGCCATCTATCAGAACAACTATCCAACAGGGAAGAAAAGCACCTGCCTTCTTCACCACAGCTTTCAGTAAAAAGATCACTTGTACCCAAATGGTTTGCACAGTTGGTGCCGTGGATGACACCAAGACGTCAGTCTAGAAGGAAGAAAGAATAAGAATACTTGCCTTGATTACATATAAAGTGCTTTGACTGCTTGTTAAAGCAATCTCAAGGCTGTTAACAGCTCTCTGGGATGCCACAGAGAACCAACAAGGTGTCAGAATACTGCACAAGTGAGACATAACTCCTTTTTGGAAAAGGGAGCAGTTTAAGAATATGGCACAAGGCAACACCATTAGAATTTCCAGAGAGAATTGGAATAAAAAAATGTTCTTTAAGCATCTGGAGAATAACAAGGAATTGAGTAATGGCTAACGCAAATTTGTTAGATCACCTAGATATTTTTTTTCTAAAGATCCAAGACAAAAAAGCTGCTCAATGGATGGCAAACCAAACTGAAGTCAACAACACTCTACTGTTGCAAGAAAAAAGAAGAGAGAAAGAAAAAATTATTTAAGCAAACATCATGTGGTGTATACAGCCAGGAGTGATTTCTGCCTGGTCTGTGATGTGTTCCTCTCATCTCATCCAGTGCTACAAAGATCTCACCGGAAGACTGTGTCCAGTCTGGGGCACTGGGTTTTAATTTAATTGAAGAACCAGGGCAGAGAGACTAAAGTAGGATCACACAAATGATGAAGGCTTCAGAAAACATGGTCAACAACCATGTAAGACGCAATTTTTTTTTTCAATTGTAGAGAAGAGACATCGGAGACAGGCACAAAACTAGTCTTCAAACACATAAAGGGTAGCAGCAGAGAGAAAGGGAATTTGCTGAGCTCCACATCTATTGCAAAAAGGTCAAGAAGCAGGATCAAAATGTAGTGATGCAGCAGCATGCATTTTCTGTTGGCTAACCATTAGAACACATTATTACAGCTAAGAAATTTCTATCTGAGGATGTTTTTAAATCACCTGTTATACAAGAAGCAGGCACTGTTTTTCCTTCCTTGTGGAATGGGATAAACTAGACAATCACTGGATATCCCTTCTGACCTTGCTCTCTGTGATTCCTGCACCAGGAAAGCCATGGGCAAGCGTTTCTTTGAGGATGACTGCAATGAACCTGAGCAGCAAGGGCTGGGTGTGGGTAGCAGACACAGCACACAGCATGGTTCAGCCAGTTTTGAAAAGACTTCTCTGATGGGTTGTTGTCTGAAAACCCACAAAGAAGATAAACCACTAGGAGAGCAAGAACTTTGCTTTTCAGAGGGTGGATTGTGTCTCAGAAGTGAGCTGGGCTGGTTTTCTAATTTCGCTTTCCCAAATGACCAGTTGACACCTCCACCCTCACCCCAGGTGCTCCTGTTTCCAGCAGGGCTCACACACAGGTAGTGATGAGTTGGGAGTAACCCTCAAAGGCTGTGTTCAGTGGTTCGCCTTCACTATAACAATGTTGCTGGCCTTCAGTACCCAGCTGCACAAACTGTGTCTAACTGTCTTCTTGGGCCAGACTCAGCATATGCTTCTGCTGGCAGAATACCAGGCCCCCAAAGCAGAAAGCATGCCAGGCTGCAAAGTTAAAATGACAGGAAACCACCTCTTTTCTGCTCTAAAGCCCATGGAGACCAGTGCCAGATCAGAGCTGGGCAACCACTGAAATAGAAAAGGGTGCTGCCAAGATCTCAGCTCCTTTCCTGGCACAACTTCCATCAGGCATAACTTTACTTTCCTAGTAATAGGAAGGAAAGAGGACAAGTATAAGCACTACCTTATGCCTTCTCCACCTTGTCTTCTCTTGGGCTGTACAAGCAGCTCTATCCTAATTAAGAGAAACCACTCCCAGGTCTTATACTGGATGATATTTGAAATCAACATCTTTGCAGTTTAGATCTGGTTTGCTTCCATGAAGAGCAAGCACATGCATGTACCCCCTTATAAATGACATTACATGAGCCATACAAACCCAACGGGACTCTTCAATCAAAGTCAAGGGGCAAGATTTTTCTTTACTCTGCCAAGCCCAGAGCAAAACTCAAAATATCTTGCTTCAGTCAAGTTACACAAAGAAGACAGAAGGAAAATTCTTCTCTGCTGGTTGCCCTCTACCTCTGTCCCTGAGCAGTATTCTCCATCCATATCCTTAACCCTGGCCCACAAGGCTTCACATGGAGAAAGAAGGAGAGAAATTAATTCTTCACAGCTGGTTCTGTCCTGCAATGCCTTGTTCTCAAGGACAGGCAGCTGTAGCCTTTCTGGCCACAAAGGGAGGGTTAACTCCTACCCTGCCAATTTTCAGATGGATAGCATCCAAAGTGATCTTCTTGCCTTTAGCTTTCCCAAGTGGACACATTCTGGCCTGGCTAAGTGAGATGTATGCCCATATGCACACAGATAAATGACATTCCTATACCTCTAAGGCACATGGAAAAACCCTACCACTTCCTAGCTGCTGAGATCCTCCAGGGATATTTTATGCAAATGATTTAATAAGCATACTTCCAAAGGATTTGCATGCAGGCATAACCTTAGCACAAGTGCACATCTAAAACACAAAAGCTAAAATCCTGGCCCAGAGGGCTGGAAATGAGTGAGGAGGTGCAGGATGCCGGCACTCCACCCTGCCTGGAGCTGGTGGTGAGTGCATCCCTCCCCAGCCAGAGGGACCAATGTTCTCCAGTCCTGTCCCCTGTGCAGGATGAGTAACTGCTGGCTGCATGCTCAAACTCCAGTTAAAGTCAACCAAGAGTTTTCTCAGCCTTACTTTCACCCTCTGTCATGCACAGCCCCTGGTTCCCACTTGCTACCATCATCAGGAGTTGCCAGAGAAAAAAGAAAGCAGCAGCAGGAGGAAGCAAGGGAGCAGCAATGGGAGGATATTTATGTTTTTTTTAATCTGGATCTTGGCAGCCCTTGTTTTGGTGGGGAGGGAGCAAAAGAACAGCACCTCAAAGCTTGTGCTCAGCACAGGGAAATTTATATCAACCCCCCCGAGCAGTAGGCAGGTGTCTGCATGCATGGGACTGCATGGACAGCCCCGAGACCCAACACAAAGGCACAGGGACCCTTCTCTGGGGAAGGTGAAGGGACAATGACCCCACAGAGGAGAAGGAAAGGTCTTGGCCTCACCCACTGGAAAAAGGATGGCTGCTGGCGCAGGGTGCAGCCAGATGCAGGATGGCTGAGGGAGGCGGTGGGTTGGGTGACAGCAGGCTGGGCTGCAGGTGTGGCTGTAAGAGGAGACACTTGCTTACACTTGGCAGCCGGGGCCTCAGAGCAGGCCTGGGAGCGTGCAGCTCATTGGGAATGAGTTATGGAGCCAGCCGCCTCCGGCATGCCTGCTCAGAGCCGGGGAAGGCCAGTCCTGAGAGCTGTCCTGCAGCAGGGCCCAGAGCCCAGGAAATGCTGGAGGAAAAGGGGCAAACTCTGACACTGCATTCCTGGATGCAGGAGTTTGGTGGCCTGTTGGAAGTGAACAAGGCACCCAAAGGCTGCACAGGGCATTTTGATTTTCATCTCACCTAAATTCATCCCTCTCCAAAAGCTAGAAAGAGGCAGCCCTGGTGGGAAGGGAGGGACAGTGCCAGAGGCTGGACTGCCCTCCTTCAGGGCTGGTCACACACGAGTCATCTGATGCACATTGACCAAGCTGTGAGGGATGTCTCCTCTTAACCTTGCTTAGCATTCACCTCCAGGTCTGGCCACTAGGCTTTTTTAAAAGCTCAAAGTTCATTTGCTAAGAAATAATCTTGCTGCATTACCTGAAAACCATCACAATCTGTGTGTAACTGTAATGAAACAGCTTTCCAAACCTGAAGGAGAGCAGAGTGAAATTCCACAGCAATCAAAAAATAATAACCACAGCAAGAGAACTAAGGAGCTCAGGCTGAAAATGGGGCTGCAGCACAGAGAAGAATAAAATGAAAATTTCCCCAAGCAGAGAGAATGGCCGGAAATAGCTGCACCTTCCCTCTCTGCTCCTGTGAAGTCAGGTTACAGTGAGAAAAGGCATTTTAAAATGGCACCAGAGTTTCGGAGTACTGTGGAATATTTACAAAGGCAAAACCAAAGCAAAAAAAAAGAGCACACAGTGTGCTCAAGGTAACAAAGAAATTCTATGATACAGCAGGTAACTGAGCTTGGCTCTGTAGAGACTTAGCATATGCTGTAACTACTGGATCATCTTTCTTCTGTATTACATTTGCTTAGCTCAGTGATAGAAATATATGTCTTCCTCCACAGGCATATTGACCGCACAGTGCTGAAGGTAGATTGTGGGGTTTTATGTTTGTTTATCATGAGAGATGCAAACAGAATACCTGTCTTGCAAAATATTTTGGCTGCCATCCACCACAAAATAATCTTTAGGCAACAAGCTCGTCTAAGAAAATCCTTCCCTTCAGCCACCAGAAAGAGTAATTTAAAAAACTAAAAAGCATTTGCTCGTACATTTGGAAGCCAGCAAGCAGCTCAGCTGGGCAAAGAACATGGGCCTAGTGGAGTTTCTGATTAACAAAATGTAGCAACTTTACTATGAGATGTCAACCCACCATAACAACCCTCCCTCAGCCCTCCCCACTTTCCCTCTGCCGCCTTCTAAAGGTGGTTATCCCAGAGGTTATCTTAACCAAAAAAATGCTTGAATGCAGTTATCTTGGGAGGCACACTTTCAAAGAGAGGACACATAAAATAATTAAAAGCAATATTCACCTCTCCACTTCAGAGAGCTCCTGTTTTAGCTCCAGAGGGATGAGAGGGAAAGTAGGGGATGCTTCCTGGAGAGCAAGTAAGGTGAACCAGGACAGCAGAGGGGTAGGCTCAGGACAGTGGGGAAGATAGGAAACTGGAGCAGATTGTGGCAAGTGGGAGATGTGGTGGGGAAGGAGAAGCAGGTCTGTAGGTGGGGAAGCAGGAAAGCAGGCGGACAAGAGGATTTTGGAGAGCGGCTGGCCAGCTGGCACATATATAGCAGCTGCTGCTGTGTCAGCCTAGGAGAGTAGCTGCAGCTGCACGCTGGCCATGAATAGCAGAGGAGCAGCGTGCCGGCTGGCTGCTGGAGGGACGGGGGCAGCGGGGCGCTGAAAAGGCAGGGGGAGGCTCTCTGAAAGCTTTTCTGCGCAGGGGAACTTGACAGCCCTTTGATTTCTGAGCTGTTTGTTCTCCGATCGTCCACTCCGGTGGATGATCAGTAAGAAAGAGTTAAATGGGGAGAGGGGGGAGGGACAGAAACACTGGGAAAACTTAGGTCCTAAATGCAGATCTGGGCTTTGATACTGTATCCCTAGCATGCAGTTGTCTGCATGTATAGCTTTCATAGTTGTCAGCGGGGATCAAAATCACAGGGTGCTTAAACGAATGGAGAAATCTCTGCACAGTTACCCTCATATTTGCTTGAGCCACCACTGGAGGAGGACATGATCCACCACTTGGCCATCTGTTCTGTGTGCCACACATGTCACTCTACAAGCCCTCCCGTGTGAGCTCCTGTGGGGCTGTGGGTTCACACACCCTTTGTGCCTCCACATGAACATGGGTGTGCACACCACACGCACTATTCCACAGCCATATGTGGCTCTACACAGCTGTGGGTGCTCTCTGGGGCCGTGGGCGTCCCCAGCCTCAGTGTTCCTCTGGAACCACGGGTGCATCCACCTCACACACTCCTTCACAGCTGTGGCTACACACACCATGCATGTTCTTTCACTAGCATGGATGATCCCGTGCTCTGCTCTCCTCCATGGCTACATCTGCACATACCATGCACCTACATGGCTGCAGGCACAGCCAACAAGTGCCGTTGTCCATGACTGAGTGCACACTATTTCTCCACAGCTGTAGGTGATCCCCCTGAGCATTCCTCCACAGCTGTAGGTGATGTCCCTGAGCATTCCTCCACAGCTGTAGGTGATGCCCCTGAGCACTCCTCCACAGATGTAGGTGATCCCCCCTGGGCACTCCTTTAGGGCTATCAGTGATCCCACCCTGAGCACTCCTGCACAGCTGTAGGCAATTTCCTCCCCAGCACTCCTGCACAGCAGTGCTAATTCCTGCATTATTGGGGTACTCCAAGCGTTCCCTGGCTGTACGTGCCCTCCCATGCCTGTCTGCACACTCTCTGGGTATTCTACACGAGCATGGGCGCACACACCACCTGCCCCCTCACCAGCAGAGGTGCACCCCCCCTCCACCACGGCCGTACGCATCCCGTGGCTATTCCTCCACCCCACACGCACCGACACTCGGGTGCATATCCCCAACCCGCGCTCCTCCGCTCCCGCGGGTGTCCCGCATATCTCATCCCCCTCCTGACGGACCCCGCTGCGGTCAGGGTAGGGCGGAGCGAGAGCCGCCCGCCGCCCTTTAAGAGCCACGGCGGGAGCGGCGCTGGCCCCACCCGCCGGCCGCGGGGCCGGGCCGTCCCCCTCATTAATATGAAGGCAGCGGCCGCGGCGGCGAATGGGTAATGAAGCTGTCACTCCGGCACCTACTTGTTGGGTGTCCGCGGAGCCGAGGCGCACAGAGGGCGAGCGGAGCCCGCGGGAGGGGAGCGGCGGCGGAGCGCTCCGGGCGGCCCCGCCGGCAGCCCATGCCCTGCGCCCCCCGGCGCGCTGCGGGCGGCTCCCCCACCGCCCATGCCGCGAGCGGCCGCCGGTCCGTGGCCGGTGGGCTCGGCGGGCTCCTCTGAGGCGGCGGCGCGGAGCAGCAGCGGGAGCAGGAGGCATGCGGGGCGCCGGCCGGCCGAGCCGGGCCCCCCGCGCCGCCGCGCTCGGCCTGGCGCTGCTCCTCGCCTCCTGCGTGCAGGTAGGGACGGGGCGCGGGGGGCTGCGCTCTGGCTGCGGGGCTCCGCGGCTGCCTTCTCCGTGCTCCCTTTGCACCTTGCTCGTTTCTTATTTATATTTATGTCCCTAACGCTATCCGCGTGTGTGTGTATATATATGTGTACACATATGTATGTTACTGCGGCGGGGTTAATCCCGCAGCCGGCGAAAGTTGTCGTGGGGAGCCGGGGACCCGCAGCACCGCGCTGCTGTTGCTGCCCCCGGCCGCGGTAGTAACGAGGCTGTCTCCCCTTCGGTTTTTATTTTTAGGTGTCCCGGTCCACGGGCTATTTCGAGCTGCAGCTTAACTCAGTGCGGAATGTAAACGGCGAGTTGTTCAATGGGGAATGCTGCGATGGCATGAAAAGCCCCGAGAACCTGGACTGCTCCCGGGACGAGTGCGACACTTACGTGAAAGTCTGCCTCAAGGAATATCAGGCCAAGATCACCCCGGTCGGACCCTGCAACTACGGATTCGGATCTACCCCCGTTCTCGGTGGAAATATTTTCTATTTGAACAGCAACAAATACTCCCATCAAGGCAGAACCCCCGAGACGGGCAGGATTGTTATTCCCTTCCAGTTCGCGTGGCCGGTAGGTTATTAATCGCGCTCTCGTTATCACCCTTTTTTTGCGTGGTGTCCCCCCGCGCCCGCTCCCGTCGGTGCCGCTCCCGCTCCCCCGTTATTGAGCGGGGCCAGCTGCCGGGGCGCTGCCTTGGGCGCGGCCGCCGCTTCCCGGGGCTGCGGGGCACGGCCGGCGGCGCGGGGAGCGGGGGGAGGCAGCGCGGCGGTGAGTGCTGCGGGAGCTCCGGGGAGCGGCTGCGGAAAGAGCCTCGGCCGGTCTGCGAGAGGCTGTAAGCAGGAAAATCACAATAACGGGGAGAACCACCTCCCCGTCCCCACCCGCGCAGCGGAGCCCGACGGCGCGGCCGCGGCGCGGGGCTGTCCCCGGCAGGGGGCGCTGGCGGCGGGCGCAGCGCGCGGGCTGGGGCGCGTGCCGGGGCGGGGGCGGGGCGGGGCGCGCGCCGGGGGGTCCCAACACCTGTGCGGGGCGGGGCCGCCTCACCTGGGCCGGGCCCGCGGCACCGGCGCCGCCCCTCCGAGCCCAGCCTCGGCCCCGCCGACACCGCCGGCGTGCCGCGGTTCTGCGTGTCCGTGTGTGCGGGACCGCCTGGCCGTGCCCGCTGGGCCCTGCCCTCCGCGGCTCGGGGGTTTCGGTGTCTCGCCCCCGCAGCGCGCTGTCACCTCAGCCCCCGCCCGCCTTGTGCGCCGCACACAGAATAGCGTGGGTTGGAAGGGCCCTTAGAGCCCATCTCGTTCCAACGCCGCTGCCGTGCGCAGGAACATCTTTCGCTAGCCCAGGTTGCTCAGAGCTCTGTCCAGCCTGCTTTGAATGCTTCCAAGGATGGAGCATCAGCGGGGGCTGTAGGCTAGTGCTAGTCCTTGTCCTTGGAGACTGGATGCATCCTTCTGCCTTTGGGGGTGCTGGGTGTGGAGAGTGCCCGGCGCTGGGGAGCGGCGGGAGGGAAGGCTGGGCTCCCTGCCCGGCTGCAGGCAGGTAGGATCCTGCAGGGAGTTTCACAGCTGTTGCCCTCAGCCCTTCTAAGTGGGCCACGGGCTGGAAGCTGGCAAGTTGCGAGGTGCTGAGGAATGGGGATGGTGTAGTGCCCCAGCTCGGCGGAGAGATGCGTATCGGAAGCCTCGGTACCTGCGGATTGCGTTTGGCACCTGGTGACTAACAGCTGAAATGGCCCTTGCTGACCTCTCGGTCCATAGCTGGTGGGATCTTGGTTACTTGGAGAGTGCTTGCGAGGAATGGTTAGGGACAAAAATGCTTCATTTGCATTTCAAACTAAAGGAAGCCAGCCTACAGCTCACTTTCTGTGCTACCAGGGACCCTCCAACCTGATGCTCATGATCTGCAAATTAAAGACTGACTGGGTTTGCTGCAGTTAAATGTTTTAAAACAAAAAAGGTACAACTGATAAATTTTACCATGGAGAGGCAACTTAAGTTCTGGTTCCCAGTTGGGGTGTTTTGATGGCCTTTGTTGGTCTTGTGCCCTCTTGAACTTGAAAATGTTCCTCTTAATGAGTGTAGTCAATACAGTAAACCCAGGGTGTTTTGAACTGTGTTCTTAAGTTATAAGATCAAAGTGAAAATTAAGATTCTTTCTCTTCTTTATTGGCCATTTAATACAAACTTGATGAAATCGTAAACTCTTCAGCAGGAGATTTCAGTAACATTAGCGCCTCAAACTTTGTATGTTATCTGCATGAGGAAGTAAAGGTAACTTAACTCATGCTTTTATTTTGCCAGTTTCTAGTATTGCTACTTGAAACACAAGGAGAGTTTGATAATCCTTGCACTGCAGGTCCCTAAGCCCAGCCTTCTTTGAATTTTTCTCTGTTGGAATAAGCACATTCTTACCTTGCAGCTGCCGGATATTGTTGTTCTGTGCTCACCCAGTCCTAAGTAAGGCCTGTTTGACTTGCCTCTTGCAGGTGAATTAGCGCAGTGTCTCCAGCCCACACTGCCCTGTCTGCTGCTGTTTCTTGTACTGTTGCCTCCAGCATTTTAAGAGAATTTAAGTACTCAGGCTATTTCTTCTTTCCACCATTTTTTCCTGCAGCTGTTGCAAAGTGGGCTGTAATTTATTTGAACAGTGCCACTGCAGCGTGGTGGGTGGTTAGCTGATTTTTGGAGGGTTTACTGAGTGCTGTCCCAGCCCACCCTGGGTTCTAAAAATAAGCTGTGGAGTAGTTTTCCTTACAACAGTCCGTGGATGCCTCTATGGAAAGAAGTCCCTCCTGTATGTTGCAGTTATATCTTGAACTCTGTGTGTTCAGTCTGTTGATGGGGAACATGGCGTCTTTGTCAGAGCTGTGTAAAAGCTGTGTAGGCTTTGCAAGGAGAGGCTTAATTGTAGTGCTAGTTTATCATGAGGGGTTTTTGGAGTAGATTGAGTTCCTGGGTTATGTTTCAACTCCCTGGGGTATTTTCAAAATTATCCTTAAATAGCGTTCCTTCTGCATTTAGGTTTGCAAATGAGAAACAACAACATGAGCATAGTCTTTTCATATGACTTTTATTTTTGCTGTACAACAGTAATGAAGTTACTGTTTCTTTAATAGGATGGGAAGGAGCTAGAGTAAAGAGCATTGGAAATTGTGTCCTTCTCTTATGAAACAAGTTTGCTTTGGTGTTGGCAGTGAGCAAGGATTTTTTTCAGTAATTCTAGCTTGGATTTTTAAGCTCCACACTGATGAAAACCAACATGAGTATATGCAGACTTCTTGGTGAACCTCATCTGAACGATAACTCCCTCACTTAGAGACTAGCACATTAATGTATAAATTGCTGGGAGGAGGGGGGAGGAGTTTCTTGAAGTCTATGTGATGCTACAGTGTCCCAAGCTAGCAGTAGCTGTAAAGAAAGTAATTTCTTGAAAAGTGATTTTTTTTACTGATTTTCCTTTTAAATTCTATGGGGTAAAATTTTTCAGTTTGAACAACTGTCTCTTCTGTAGAGCTACAGTATTGGAGTTCAGTGACTTCCAGTGTTTGAAACAGTGTCAGTTATCCAGCTTATTCCTATTTCCTGTCCTTTTTTTTTGATATCATTAGTCTGATCTCCGATTTGCAAGAGGGAGCTTGGGATAGTGCCAGAAAGTTCTTAAAATTGCTACCTTGGGATACATCATCCACAGAAATCTGGCAGTGGGAGAGGCTGAGGAACAGCTAGAACAATACAGCTGTCTTCTTCACCCACCTACCTCACATTTTTTTCTTTACCTCCTGCTGTAAAACTTGAAGCTTAATGCCTGTTTGAGATTGCTAACAAACAAATGATGCAATTAAAATTTATGTGCAACTTTAAAACAAAGAAGACAGAAGAATTCGAGTAGCTTTGAAATTGATTCTGATCAGTTACGGTTCAGGCTTGTTAGTCTTGAGCATTTTTTTTCCCTTGCACAAAGCTTTTTGTTCAGACACTGAAGCTTCACAAATACCTGGCACATTAATATTTATCAATAGCCATTGGCAGAATTTTAGATTTGGGGTTAATTGAAGGTTGCCTCTGAAGATGGTGTTTTAAAGTTAGTCATTCTGCAGGATGGGTTATGTGGAACCATTTCTTGTACTCCTTTGCAAGATGGCACGAAATGGAGTTGTGTGTGGTTTTTTCCCCCCACCCTGTTCTTTCCCTCAGGGAATTCAGAGTTTTTCCTGTACTGTAAATATTGGTATGGCATCC
Source organism: Cyanoderma ruficeps (assembly GCA_008694505.1). Lineage (NCBI taxonomy): Eukaryota > Metazoa > Chordata > Aves > Passeriformes > Timaliidae > Cyanoderma > Cyanoderma ruficeps. The sequence goes on along the minus strand of VZDJ01007753.1, from coordinate 44,570,348 downwards.
ATTACTTCAGTTAATTAGTCATATAGAGGAATTGTTCTGACTAGTTGTGGATGTTGAAATCATGTATTACAGTATGCATCACTAGCTCCTCTCATCCCCTCTGTTTTTGAGATCCTGCTGTCTGTGACTGACAGTGCACCCATGGGTGGTGTATACTCTGAACTCCCCAGGTGAACTTCAGCTTTCAGGGTCTTGGAGATAAGTAGCAGAAACAAGCATTTTCACCTGGCTTTTTCCTTAGTGCTTAATAACCAGTCTGAAGGAGAGGTGGCAGAGGTCCAGGCAGCCCTTGGAAGTTTCTTGGATAAAGGGTGCCTTCCCCACTCGGATTAGGCAACTAATTGTTGTTTTTTTTTTTTTAGGCACTGTCTTTCCTATTTAGAGTGATTGTAGCACCTCTCTCTAACCCAAAGTAATGTTAACTCTCAGGTAGATAAAAAATGCCTATGATTTTAATGTCCAGGCTGTGAGCTTCATCCGTGTGCAGTCCATGTGTGGGTCTCATCCAAATGCCTGGAGGGGTTCAGTCTTCATCTAAAACATACACAGGAGTGTGAACTTTACGAATATGTAAAGCTGTTGAGAGGATGGCTTGGCTGCAGCAGTAAATGTTAGATTTCTTAGAAAGCAACCTGTCCCCTCCCCTGCCAAAACTCGAGCAGAAATACTTGACCTTGCGACTTTTATTGCTTAATGGGTACAGCATTCTGCTGTGGCCTGGTTAACTGTAGGATTCTGCATCAAGCTCTTCCTGTCCTTTTAATTTGGGAGATGAAGGTGGTTAGGGCCCTGGAAGACATCTAGCCTTCAAGCTCATTATCTGGGATCCCTGATGCCTCTAGGGAACTAGATAGCCTGGCTGTAGGAAATGCTCTTGTCTATTTTTGTTTGGCTGGTAGATCCACAGTTGGTCTACCTCCTGTCTCAACACAGCCATCACTGCTCTCTGATGAGGATCTTGAGGCTTTGTAATGAAAATATCCTGTATTAGATTACTCTCTGCTCTCTGATAGAGTAAACATGCATCCTGTCATCTTGGATGACAACCCATTGGGGCAGATATGCTTAAATTAGGTTAAAGTTAGGCCATATAGAACTGGAAAAGGAAGTTGTGCGTGGCTGTACTAGAGGAACAGTAGGTATGTTTTTCTTACGAAAAAGATTACAGTTTGACAAATGAAACATCAGGGGAGACACACAGCAAGCTTTACCTGTAATTAGTTGTTCTTTGTTCCTTTGAAACTCCTTCTTAAGGAAAGTGCTTGCAAAAGCACAGTTCCAAGCAAGACCTGAGGGCAGGGAATAAGAAGTGGCAGCAAGACCTTATGCCAAAATGTAAAATTCACCTGGTAGTGATGGGCTATAATGTACATGCATCGCACCTTGTGAGCACAGGAAATCAGCATGGAAAAAATTAATCTAGTTGATGGCTGTATATTGATGATCAGCATAAATGTTTAATGTCTTATTTACCATTTTTCCCCAGCTGGAAGGCTTTGTTGTCTCTGCTTGACTTTGCCTCCCTAAACTTGGTGCATGCTTACTGCCTCTGCCTGGTGGGCTTGTCAGCAGACTGGGACTCTTGTGGAACTGCCACGCCAAAATATTTCTTAGTTTGCCAAAACACCTGCAGTCCCTGTGCTCTTAAAGCCTTCCCCTGCTTGTTGCAAATCATGAACTAATACATTATGAATCAGAAAACATGGACCCATGTTTCCCCACTTTTGGGGAGGTAGATCATGGAATTTACATGCTTTCACCTGCTCAGTACTGTATTTGACTCAAAGCCTTTTTGATCAGAAATGAAAGTTTGAGGAAACGGTGTATTATAAAAATGATATCCCTTTGGTCTCAAGTGACACAAATGCAAAAGGTAGTTTACAGGTTTTGTTTTGCTCTTTCCTAAAAGAAGATAATGGGATGATGTTTTAGTGAGTGACTTCAGCAATACTGGGAAGTGACAACTCCAGTTGATTTCAATAGCAGCTGCAGGTGTCACCTCTAAAAAAGAACCAAGGCCTTAATGGTGACCACTTCAGAACCACTCTTTGAAAAAGGGATTTATTATTGGCATGCTGTGTGTGCCAGCAACTATTTGCAGCTTGCCCAGAATAGAAAGTCTAAAGACTTAAGTTTCATGTAACTATAGGAAATCTATCTTCTAATTTTAAGCAGAAGTGCTCTTTGCACTCTTAATCTTCCATGCATTCATGTCATTAAATCTAGAATTTCTTATGTCTTTGAAACAAATATGCCTCAAAGGACAGTGTTCTGCTAACTATTTAAACTTTATACCTTGAAGTTCTGGGGGTTTTTTGAATGTCACAGAGATGGTCAGATAGTAAAGAACACTTCTATTTATACTCCTTGAAAGTTTCCTTAAATAAACATGTGCTTATTTATTGGAAACACTGAGGCTGAAGTCAAAACTTGCAGACGAATTCCCTCACCTCCCAGCCACTGACAATGCGATTGCACACCTCTTGTCAGCTTCCTGATCTTTATTCCAGAAGGTGCTGCAGCCAGCCTATCTGTGAAATGCTACACTCCTAGCCACGCAGCTGGTGTGGGCATTAAATCTTTGACTGAAAATGGAATAGGCATTAAAGGAGTCAGGATTACTCTTACACGAGAGGATGTGAGGTAGAAGCAGAGCGTGTTTGATGCACTGCAGTGCAGTAGAGGCTTTGTAGCACTGTCCCTGGGCTGTTTAAAGATATTCCACATGCTGTTTTCTCAATTAAAAAAGTCTGCATAGGAAGGGTTTGCTGGAGACATGACCACTTGTACCTTTTAATCTTTAAACAATCAGGTTTATCTTGAACGTAGCTGGGGTGAAATTGTAATTGGTTTGTTTTATATCGGACTTGTGATGTTTGGCCTAATTAGGCTGTGTTCCCACTGTATTTTGGGGGGCTTGAGTGGTCCTGTGAGGTTCAAGTGTTAGTGTAGATGTTGAGGAGCTTTGTGTGGCACAAGCTGCTTTCTGTGTTTAAAGCTACTGCTTGTATTTCTTGTGCAAATGCAGCTGGCTTTGAGCACTATTGGAGGTTCACTGTTTTTCAGCACAAAAGCTGCAAAAAAATTAAGCTTTTTTCAAACAAGTAATAATGCGTAACAACTACATTTTCTGGATTTAAAAAATGCCAAAAATGGCGTAGTGAATTTTTAGTATGTTTGTTAATACGTATTTTTTGCCACAAAGCTTTTATTGTATGAGATATGAGACAGATGTGTAAGGTAAATCATGATTTTGGTTTTTAACCTTGAAAACTACTTTTGTCTTGTTCCCTGTGAGACAGTAGCTGTTTGGCCCCTCTGAGTAATGCCTTCAAGTCACTTTGTGTAGGTGAGATGAGTGGAATTCATCCTTTTTTTGTGTAGTCTGACTCCTTTGCTTGTTTTTCCTTTAGGTGTTGCTTTGTGTTGGCTCTGAAATACATGCTATGAACATACTTTAAAAACTACCCTAAGTTCATAAAACAGCTATGATCACATTGTATACTTAGTCATCTGCAGGAGCTTCAGGTTATTGTGTGCCAGAAAACTTCCCTCCCTGCTCTTCTGAAAACAAGCCCAGTGTTTTGTCAACTCTGTGTGGGTCCTGCTTGCCTTGCCTGCTCTGTTTCAGAGCTGCTCAACCTGCTGAAGAGACTAGAAAGTGACCCTGCCTTTTCTGCCAGCACACCCATTTGCCTTCCCTTGTTCCTTTCCAGTCATAGCTGCAGTAATTCTCTGATCTGGAAGGAGCTTGAGGGCATCAGTTTGGAGAGGCTGCTTCAAGACGTGAGGAATAAGGGTATACTGGCTGTGCTTCTGGATGTTCATCCATTTGCTTACCTGAAGGAGCGTTGCTGCTGTTCCTTGGTACTGACTCCACCATTCCCTCCCCCTCTGCACTGTGATAAACCTTCAATGGGCTTTTTTGCTAGAAATCTGCTCTGGCTTTGGATGGTGGGTGTCTAAAACGGGTCAGTCTCTGGTCAGAGGTGACTGCTGGCAGTCCTGCTGTGTCCGTTCAGTGCTTTTGAGCTGCTCAGCTCTCACAGGAGCAGGAGGTGTAGCCTGACCACCCCACCCTGCCCTTGAGAGCATCCCTGTAGCTGAGAGCATCCCTGTCTGCTCATGTGAGACACCACTGACCTGCCTCCAGTGGGATGGTGGGGTTCCCTTGGAGCTGCTCCTTCCCCTCTGTGCATCCAGGGAGGAGAGGAACAGAGCTGAGGAGAAGAGTGTGATGTCTCTGATGTAGATCACCTCGTGTCAGGGAGGGTTGGCCATCCCTGACATGACCAGTCTTTTGGTGCCTTTGCTTGCTGTACAGGAAAAAATACTCTATATAAATGATTGAGTGCTGTCTTCAACAGGGTCTGTCATGTGCCCATTGATACTACAGACAAGCAGTGATGCCAGACTAGGACTGAACAGATGAGTTTATTTTTTGATTACTCTAGTGCTTTTGCCTCTTTTTTTTTTTTCTTTTCTGGTCTGATGGCCAGACTGCTCCAAGATAGTTAATTTTAGAAGTCCAATGTGTGCAACATAGTAGACATATTTCAGCATCACCAAAGATTTAAATACCATTGAGCTTTGAGAGAAATGCTTGCTATTTACATGAAATGTCTCTACCACTGCTTTTGATATCAAACATTTTTCTTGTAATTATATTTGGGGAATGATTTATAGTTATAAAATGTTGTTTAAGAGTTGAGCTATACCTTATGCTCATTTGTTAAACCATTCCCAAAGGCATTCTTCATAGTTGTAGCTAGCCTTTAATTTGAATAAATAGGAGAAAAAATAAATATTTATTTTATTATTACTGTTTCAGACATTAAATAAAGTGGAAAAACATATTTAACACGAGGATCTTCTGATAACAAGAGCTCTGAGCTGAATCATGTAGTGAGCCTGGATTTTATCTGTGGTTGCAGTGACTGCTCCTCAATAGAAAGCTACATTAGATGGAAGGGGCAAGGCATTTCAAGGCTGAATGACAATCTTAGTCTTACTTGATTAGAGCTTGCAGAGGTTGCTAAGAAACAGCCTAATAGTCCTTGAGTAACCAATTATATGCCCCTAGGACAGATGCACCGGTGCTCATTCTCTGAAGTTGTTTTTTTGGTTGTTGGGTTTATTTTTTAAATCTGAGATAAGGCCGGAGTATTAGTACACAAACTGCAGCCTGTTTACATCCTGCTTTGGGCTTGAAAGTCCTGATTATATATATATTGTTCCCAGCAGGATGTGTTCTGGTGGGCTTTGTTTAGTATGTTGCAATTTGATTATTATAACATTTAAATTATTGCTGCAGTGCTTCCTCTAGTTCCACATAGTCCACTGTGTCTCTAGTCTCTCCAGTACTTTCTAGTACTGTGAACATACCATCTGAAATGAAATTTTAAGCATATAACATTCAATCTGGATAAATTTTACATTTTCAGACTCATAGTGAATCTTCATACTGATGCAGTATCCTATGGTAGGCAGAAAAATGTCCTTACCCCTTCGTGCAAATTGGAGAGAATTATTGTATGAGCTAACAGTTAACTAAAGCATCAAACAGGGTTCTTTCCTTTTTTCTTCCTTTTTTTTTTCCTCCCTGAATATGTATGATTCTGTTTATAGCATTGCAAAGTTCAACAGTCTACTTTAAGACAGAATCTACACTTTTAATGTAATAGGTCCTGGATTCCAGCTGGAGAACTTCAAATCTAATTAGGGAACTTGTTCATACTTGGAAGACTTGATTGACACATGCTTCAAGCAGTAAGTTGAGAAATATTTAAATAGCTTAATTATTGATCTTTAATTAATCTACCAAAGTAGAATTTTTTTAGGAATTTTTTTAGGGTGTGGAATTTTTGGTACTATTTAGTGTTCTTCCTACTGAATGAGGACAATTTTAACAGCACTGGTCTGGTAACCTGTGCTACTGCTTCATAGTTTTAGTTACTGTTCCTTTCTCTTTTTTTTTTTAATAGTGGTGATTTTGATAGTTCTGACTCTTTTATGGTACAATGACGTGATTTTCCTTGTATCAAAACATGGAATTTGTACTGTAACTGGCTACATGCAATCAGCAAAGTCTGAAAGTCAGACCATTATTTGGACTGTTAAGGGCAGGTATATCCATGTGCTGCCCCTCAGCAATGACTGGTTTTTGCACACCACAGTGACCTGATAGCACCTTTGTGTTGGTTATTAACTGTTGTTTAAATCATATATTTGTATAGAGGGCAAGAATATTTTAGTGTTGTGTTTGGCTGTTGGATACCTTTGTAGAACACGGTATTTTTCCATGATTCATCCACACGTATTGGTGCTTTCTCCTATCAGAAAGTGAGGAAGGGAAGGAAGGAGGGAAAAATGAAGTGTTTGGACTTGCACAGACATGTAAGGTGTTGGCTGTTAAATATTTAGTGCTCCTGCAGTGCCTTCTGATGTTTGCTGTTCAGCTGTGATAAATTCAGGGTTGTGGAGAGACTACCAAACTACAAACCACACATCTCTTGTACTGCAAGAAGTGAAGGTATAAAGTGGTTGCCCAAACCCAGCTGGTAGCAATTCTTCAGAGGTTAATTTTCAGAATCCAGATTCCCTTTGTCTAACACTGTGTGTCCTGGACTTGGACTGAGGGCTGTCAGAATGTTAATTGTCACAAGGCTTAGGCAGAAGTACAAACTGGTGTATCACCAGAGCTTCTCAAGCTGCTCGTATCTACTCCCAGATCACTGCAAATGTAAGGTAAACAAAATAAGCTTTGGCTGACAGCAAAGATAGTCCTGGCTTGTGGCAGCTTGCTGTCAGCGATGATTTGTTTGTCCCTAAGCCGTTAGGATGGATTGTAAAGATTTGGTTCTCTGTGAACCTTCAGCTTGCCAAGGAATCTGGAGAAAGTTGGAACAGCAGGGAGTCGGTGGCAAATGAAGTGCTGAAACTGTGAAGTAGTCACTGGGACAGATTTTTGAGTTATGGCTCCAGCTTTGGACTAACAAAATTACTCTGCCTTTTTTTAGTGTTGGCCCACTTTCCATGGCTTTGTTGTGTTCTCTATTGATACTCATCCTTATGAGGAAAGCTATAACATTGTTACTCACCAGAGGAGTAACTAGGGGTCAGCAATGAAATAAACTTGAAGACTTGCTGACATAATCTCCCTTTCGTAGCTTCCAGATCCGTGTCACTGGGAGGAGAAGGGGAGAAAATAGAGAAGCATTCTGAATTTACGTGCTTAGAGTAAATTTACAGGGCTTGTGCTTACTTTCAAAGGCTGCTTCATGTACTTTGCTACCCTTGCTACAAAGTTTTCCTTCCAAAGGTGTGCCCATTTGTGGTTTTTGTCTGATTTGTAATAATGTAAAGCTATATCAGATCCCCTCCAGTTTACATGAATCTGAAAGAGATGATTGGATATTGAAGTTCTGATGCTGCTTTGTTACTCTGGGATTGATCCATGTCTTGGTTGTCGTATATTCAAATAATTGGAATTGTGGGTTACATGTGCTGTTTTATGCTGTGTTTCTTTGCTACTGTAAGCAATTAATTTTTAGTAGTAATTAGTCCAACATAGTGGTTGATGCTGCAAATGTGATAAAGGTTTACTGTAGTCACAAAGTACTGTTCACAGGACTCAGTCTTGCTGCTGGAATACGATTGAAGCATTTGTTTCAGGAATGTGTTTATAAACTTAGTTTTTTCACAGCTAAACTCTGGCTCTACCATGTATATTTAACTGTGTGTATAATCCCTGTTTAATCATTTATTCAAGTTCCTTGCCTGTGTTGATCTACATGAAAGAACTTGCACCCTCTCTTAGAGTGGTGACTCTTATTTTTCTGCTCAACTTATTCCTGTCAATTTACAGAGAACTATAAGAAGGTGTTTTATTTCTAATTGCTTCCCTGCCAGCCTCTTTAGCATGTGCAGAATTGCAAACTGAGCTGGTGTTTTGCTGGGGGCTGAAATGAAGAACAGCTTAGGCATGTTGTCCCTTTCTTATGGATTATTGACACTTCTGTTGTGAGCCGTGAGCAGGTCTACACTCTGTTTGATAAGTCTCTTGTGGAAATGGGAAGTTCAAATTGACTGAAACTGTTGTGTGGCTCAGTGTAGCACTAAAGCAGAGACATTTGTGTTTCTTAATGTTGAAAAGGCCTGTGGTAATACCTATGCTCAGAAACAAAGCCATGGGAGAAGAGGAATGGGTTTTGTTTGGAGTTCCATGAGGGTTTGATCCATCAGCTGCTGCCATCACTGTGGCTAGTGGAGTCTTTGTTTCGTGTCCCCTTTCAACTGTGGCTGCTGCTGCCCAAGGAGCTCTGCAGGTGACTCAGTTGGGTAGGACTGATGAGGGAATTGGACTTAGAAAAACAGTGCCACAATCCCTGTTCCCTTAGGAACAGTGGTTGAGTGTGGGCCTCTCCTCTTCCTAAGGCAAGACATCTAGAGCTCATTAACTGGAATTGGTTTTGTGGGCATTTGCTTTTTCAAAGACAAAGGGAGAGATTGCAGTGCTATCAACAACTAACATTATTTAAAAGGATTAAGATTAAAACACTGCTCTGTGTTCCTGGGGCCTTTGCATACATAGAACTTGGGGGCATATCTGGTTTTTTATATATTTGCTTACCTTCTTAGTATGCATATTTCCAATACAAAAGAGAGTGCATGCAGGTGTTCTGTGTTTAGAAAAATAATTAAAGTATGTTATTACATAGTTAGTTTAATTCCCTCTTGACTTGAAGTTGAAATTATAATGATGCATGGCTTCAAGTGCCCAGAGGACACTAATATCCATGCCACATGGAGAACAGAGGGGAGGGGAAGAGCAGTATTAATTACTAGTTCATCTTTGAATTCTAAATATTAGCATAAAACAAGTCTTACACTAACCATTAATGGGTCTTCATGGTTGTTACATATACTTCAAAAGAGACAATCTAGCTATATTTTCATTAATGCAACAAGAAAGCGTGTGTATAATGGGCTTAATTTATCTTGGACTTCTTCCAAAACTTTAGGAAAAGAATAAGACTAGGATACTTGGCTAACATCAAGTTTGTCTGAAACAGTTCAAAGGTGGTAGCAAGGCTGAAAGCTTCTGCTTAAATCTAATAGAGTGATGTTCAGATGGTCCCCACTGTCTGCCTGGTTCTGTACTTGTACATGTCTCTTTATCTAAAAGTCTTTTTTCTCTGTTCCCTAATTTCATCAATACTTTCTTCTGTTCTTTGCTATTGGATTAGCTGGGTGGATTTCTGGAAACTCCTAGTGCCAGCTCCAGCTGTGGTGGAGAGGACTGGAGCTTATTAGCTGTGAAGTCATGAATGTATCTTAAGATGTAGCTGGTTTATTTCCTGTAACATAATGATTGGGAAAAATGTGTGTTGACACTTAGTCGTATGATCCTCTGTCTAAACCAGTGGATTCCGATTTTTGGGTTTTTTTGTCCACTAAAACTGGATACTAGCAAAGAAACATCTACTGGAATTGCTACTCTGACCTTGTATATAATTTCTGATTTAATTTCAATGTCTAATGTCAAAAATCAACACGTTCTCCCTGGATAGGATGGAAGGCTGTTATTTAAGCTTCAAGTGTGTTTTCAGGATTTATGCACATGGGGTCAATTTCATTTTCCTTTTTGCTGCTTTTGCTCTAGAACTCACAAAGAGGGAAGTGTAACTGGGGATGTTAATTAGGCTCTCATGCTTGAGAGAGAGGCAGAATACAAATTGATACTTGTTTGACAGTTCTCAGGTAGGCTCCTAGGATGCTGTCTCTTCCTTTTGTATGGTTGTAGTGTTCCAAACCAAATCCTATTGCTCTAGTTGGTAGCTGTTACACTTAAAATAGTGTTGGTAATTGCCTGGTTTCTCTACTACTTAATTTCTTGTATAGAGGACATATCTTGCTAATGTAGAAGAATATCTTGCTAATGCTATTTTATATTGCAGTACACTTTCAAGAAACATCACTGGGACAGGCACAGTAACACCCATGTCAAAGCATACCCAAATATTTGTTAACTTTTAGTCAGACTACAGAAAGGTTTAGTGTATATAGATATCTTGGGTGAATTAGCAGAGGGGAGCTGGGCCTGTAGAAGGGATGACTAATGGTTCTTCTATAATTGTTTTGTATTCTGTGCTCATCATTAGCTCTTATCAGCTACTTGAAACAAAGCAAAGTGATGAGCAGGGCGGTTTAAGACTGTTTTCAGGTGGCTTTTACCTTGTGTTCATGTCATTCTTCTTTATGGTGTCAGTTTTTCTTTCATAGTGGTCATGTGTAAACAGAGTATCGCTGTGCTCAGGCTGCTGGGACAAGCTGTCCTTTTTTGAGGCCTCTTTTCCACATGCCTAAAGCTTTTTTTATGGGATGCTAGGCCTCTGCCCAGCAGATCTGAGGATCAGCTCCAAGATGCTTTTGCCATGTTTTTTGTTGCAGATTGGAATAGAATTGGTGAGCTGGGCTTCCTTTACCTGGAAGAAAAGCAGTTTCACAGAGTTCTCAAAGGGTATTGAGTTTCTGCAAGTCTTTTCCCAGGACTTGTTGGAGACCTGCAGGAGAAGGTCTTATGTGCTTACTGACAACAGCTTTAGAGACATTTTTTTCCTTACTGGAGAGTGTGAAAAAGTTCAAATGAAAAACATTTCTAGCAGTTGGTTTACCTCTATTATAGGTATGGCTCCACAAGGCTTGTGATGTCTTAATTTCTGCTTCTCTACTCCTGTTTATATTGGTCTAAAATGTGCTTCCTGTGGTCACTAAGGATTCTGATCTCTGCTCAAATCCCGAATCTGTGTTTTCTGAGATCTGGGCTGAGCCTGTAGCAACTGTCAGGGACACACATATTGAGGCACACCCAAATGCCTAAAAGGATGCATTTACTGTTTCCATTTTTCAGGAGTACTCCAGGGGTCCATGCAGAGTATCTAGAAGCATCTTTTGGAAATCTAGCTAATTGCCCTGGTTTGCTCTGAAGAGACTGGTTCTTGCAGTAGTTTGTGTCTGGGGTCCTGTGTAATGACAAGGATTCCTTGTGTGATTTCAAATTGTGTTTTATGGAGAGCAGTGTTGCATTTGGGGTGGTTCAGTCAACTAGGGGAAGTCTTTGTAGCAAGTCTGTGACTGTTTTTTACTTTTTATTCCCTTTCAGCTTTTAAGTCCTAACATTTTTTTTTAGCTGTTATTTCCAGACTGTCACAGATGCTCTTGCCTTCACAGTTTTCTGTGCCAGTCATGCTAAACTAATCTTCGCCTTTCCTATTCTTTTCTTCCCCTAATTCTCTCTGGAGAATAAAGATGATATTTTGAAAGGTGTTTTGTTCCTTAGACTGATTCCTGAGTGGCTGAGAGGCCCAGCTTTTAATGGGGGAAGCATTTCTTGCTTACTCTTCAGCTGGTATGGAATAGCATGTCTGACTGGTGTGACACTTGGCTCAGTGACACACGTAGATGGTGCAGAATCACTTTCTTAGTGGAGGAAGGTTAATTAGGAATAGCACTAGCCTTCATCTGTGCCTTCATCATGGAAGCCAGTAGGGGTTGGTTTGGCTAGTGTAAAAAAGCTAAAGTTTGGAGATGAATTGTAAAATTATTTCAGTTATTTTTCTGTGTAAACCTTTGTCTTCTCCAAAACAAGTAGTGATTTTCTTATAGTTAAAGCAGGTTTTTTGGATTTTTGTCACAAATGCGTTGATGAGTTTTTGTGTGAAAAATTGCTATGAAATCATTAAGCCTTGTATTTCACTTGACACTTGTCAATCTTCTTCTAGTGAAATAAGTGCTTGCTGTATTTGAGCATTTCTGTTGTCTTGCCTTGAATGACAGTATGTTCTGCTTTATGTCACCTGACTTAATCACTATTAAAAGGCTGTCTGGATTACCTCGTCCTCAGGGGAAGTTTCAGAAGCCTACAGTCCTCTAAAACCTTTATTCTAAATAATATCTCCCAGTTAGTAGCTTTAGCTCGACTTGTCTTTTTTTATCTGAATAGCATTTGTTGCATTTACTGCAACAGGTACCTGACTGAATAGCATGCAGCGCTGGTGATTGCTGCATTTGTTCTATTTCATGTGACATTTCAGTATTGCAGAAAGGAGAATCTTGATTAGATTCTTCAGTTATGTCTTCTGTCTTGGTTTTCAAAGAGGAGTTCTGAAATATAATTATAAATATGATTCAGAATTGTGCTTTGTTTCTCCTGGCTTTCTTTTCTTCCTCAAACACTCCTTGGTCACGATTTTGATTATCCTGGGATTGATGGTAATGGGTCAGGCAGGTGGGCAAGATTCCACAGTGTAATTGTTTTATTAATTTTAGCACTGTCTTATTTTAATGTTAGCCATGAGAAAAAGTGAAATACTTGCTTCAGAACCACACCTGTACTGGAACTGGCGTTCAGGGAATGTAAACAAATGTTTGTTGAAGGTTGAGGGTAAGAATATAGAAAACTGCTTGTCATTGTCCCTTAGCTTTGTTTTCAACCTGAGTGCCTCAGAAACAGTTGTGGTTGGTCTCCCCAAAGTATTTGTGTCAGTTTGCCTTTGGACCCACAAAACTATTGAAACCACTTTTCCCTTGGGTCACCTGTGCAGTGTTTTGCCAAGTTCTGACTAAAGTGCCATCTTTTCTGACTTCATTTCTTCTGGCCATGACTCCTGTTAGCTTGCTTTCTTACCTTTTAGTTCTTGCCAAGACCATGGAAATAGATGATCTATGCCTTACCCATCCCCAGGGTCTGTTGCAGCATTTAGGCTTCTGTCACATACTCCTGTTGTGGGAGTTTCCAGGCTGAGGAGTTTTGGCCAACTTTCATTTCTCTCATGGAAATAACTCGATTCTTTGCTCCTTCTTCATGCATTTCTCTGGACCTTTGATTTCTACAGTTCCCCCTCCTGGAAGATTTTTGTTTTTCTGTAACTTCTTTTCCCATCCAGGCTGCTCTTTTCAACAGACTTCTGAATATTAAGTAGCCAAGACATGAGTAAGAGTGGGAGGCAGATCTCTTACTGTGATCAAAGAACTTGTGTTGAGTTTGTGAAGGGAACTTGCTTAGCTGGGGCAAGCTACACGGCTTTGGTGGATTGAAGGAGTAGCTGGTTATAGTTATCAAAAGATGTATTTAGTGAAACCTTGTTTATCAATACAGATTTGCACAAAAGAACAAAGTCACAGATGTCATTAACCTAGGGTTGTGGTAGGCTGTGAAAATTAGTTTGCATTCAACAAGGTTGGATGTTAAAATGGGATTTGCAACACTGTACTCCTACTACAACAGTTGGTTCCAAGAATTCTGAAAGATACCATGGAAAGAGAAAAGAGTAAGACTGAGAAGTTGTTTAAAGACAACCTAGAATGTAACTAGAATAAAGTTACTGGTCATTCATCTAAGCATTAAACTTGCTTATTCCCTTGGGAAAAAAGCAATCTTTCCTCCTTGATGTATTGATTTTTTTGTAAGGTAATGCTTTGTTGAGACTCGTGTCACAGAGGAGGTGCCTAGAAATGGCATAGGCAGAAGGCATTTGCAGTAAAATAGAAAGAAAACTGACAGCTTATGGCGTGGATTGGTATTAAACATTGATATTCTTATTCCTTGCTGGAAAATCTCAAGAAAGGCAAGTTATCATGGGAGTCCTGAATAGCTGAATTTTCACTGAATTTTTTTTTCTTTGGTTCTGAAAGTATATGGAAAACAGATGATTTCTAGGTCAATCCTATGGTATTTGCTGTAATTTAAGTGGTCACAGTTGGCAGCTTGGACTTCACAGTTGGAACTTAATCTCCCTGAACACAGCAGAGATGTGTAGATGCTGGAATCAGGGGAAGGGGGATGGATAGGGTGGGGATGAATAGCAGACAGCTATAAAAAGCAGAAGCAAGCATTACTTCTGTTCCCTTGGACTAGCATTACTGCTATGTGTGTAATGGTGAAAGGCACCCCTTTAAAATAGGGAGGGGATCTTCTAGGAGCTGAGAGCAGATGAGCTCTTTTTCAGATGAAATCCTCACGTGACTGCTGTCTGGTCGCATCTCCTGCAGGTTTTTTAAATGTGAAGCTAACAACTTACTCCTGGTGCTGTGAAAATGGTTCCTGGGGTGCCTGTTTCCTTTTTCCTCAGGGATGCTGCTGCCCTGGCTGCAGCAGCTGTCTGACAGGTGCTCTGAGAGGTCAGGGCCAGTGCTGAACCGAATGTGCCATCTCTGACTTGCCATTTGTCACGAGGTTGACTTGGCTGAGATGTGCTTTGAGTTCCTGTCTAGGGTGCTAAGTTACAAGAAAGTTGTGGAGTCTTTATTCCCATGGTTTAGCTTCTCATATGTAGATGGATCTCCAGAGGGCTCTCACTTTGCTTTTATGTGGTCTGAGGTTGAATGTATTAATGTCCTGCCTGGAGGAGCTCTAGTCTGTCATGGCATTTTGGGCTTTTCTGAAAACCGGTCACTGTTTCCTATAGGCATTAGCTAAAGCTAGTATGTGACTTGACATGATTTTAAGAACTCCACAGCTGAAATGTTTGCTGTCCCATGATATATAAAGACCCCTTCACATTGAGAAACTCCTGCTGCATTCTGCCACTGCAGGAGGATCAGAGTATCTTCAGACTTTCACCTGAAGATCTTACTACAAACGTGTTTTCTGGTAAGGTATGTCAGGATCCTGGTAGTTTGATCACTCTGGAGAGAAGCACGCTGCTCCTGTTTCATAGAACACTAGGCACTGCCAAATAGGTGTTGTAATACCTCTTTGAGTTCCTCCTTCAAGTTGTTTTATGTTTCAGATCCAGCTGGTTGTTGGTAGGATTCTTCCACCTAGTTGCTGGGTAATTTTCTTTACTTGAAGTGAGTCTCTACCTGGGTGTTAAATTTGATATATTAATTTCAGGACTGACTCTTATTCACCTGTTGTTTTTATTTGTGCTCTTTCTGCAGTGAAATGATCTTAATAGTCTAGATTTCCCTCTGCCACCCCCATATGCACACACAGTTACACACCCCTCCAGCTTAGGTTTTGCTTAGTTTGGTGGAGGAGTGGAATGAGTGTTCAGACTCGTGTAGGTGGAGATATCAGCCTGTTGTCTATTATCCATGGTAAAAAATAGCCCCTCTCACCCCTCCCTGGTTTTGCAGACTTCCTAAAGATTGTCAGGTGGGGCTAATTCACAGAGTTCCCCTCACACAACAGTAGGGCTCCAGAGTTTGTAAACATCATCTTGCTTTTGTGACTGGGCCAAGAGGAGTATAACTGCAGTAATTGCTCTCAAATAGAAAACTTGGACTTGCTCAGCTGCTTTCTGCTGATGATGTTTTCAGGACTCCAGCCCAGCCTTCCACTCATAAAAAAATTGGGTTGCTTGGCCCTGTTTTCCAAAGGGAAGGCTTTTGTTTAGGACTCACTATACTCATTCCTTAAATTGAAAATGAAGATGTAGAGGGTGGTTGTCTTTATGATTTTGCATGGTGGATGGTCTCTGAATTCAGCAGACAAGCTTCTTGCATGCAAGTGGCTGAAATATCCTTCAAGTTTCAGAAAAAGCCCCTTACTCTGTCTCCACGTTTCCCCACAAATGTGGAAGATTTACTCGTTCAGTAAAGGTCCTTATTATGACTTTATAATGTTTGTTTCTAAAAGATAAACCTGCAGGACTGTCTGTCTGGCCTTAAATTTGTATTGTGAGTCCTAGATCTTCCCAGAATCTTTTAGTTTTTTCCTTATTCACTTTCCACCTCTGGGTTATTCATGAGGAAGTTATATGAACTTGCTGCAGAGTTCCTGGGGAAGGAAATGGAATATGCTTGCCTTGAAGTCAGCTTTTTCCATGGCAAGCAGGCTGCCTGGGGGAGGGGGGAGAGGTGCTGAAAGAAAAAAAGGGGAGCAAGCCCCCAGGCCTGTGCTTGTCTTGCTTGACTCAAAGTTTCTTATGAAAGCAATTATGAGAACTGACTGTGCTGATCAAGACTTAGTGGACTTGGCTGCAAGAAATACTGGTGGTGGCTTTTTCCAGAAGTTACAAAAATTAGCCTGCAGTAAGACTAGTGATGTGCTATCCATTGTTTGGACAGTTGAAATGTTTGAGTACAAATGCTTCCTGTGCTTGATTGAGGTTTGAAAAGAAACGGTATTTACTGGAGTTGAGATCCTGCATTTACTGTGTGACTGTAGAGCAGGAAGATAAGGTGGGCTTGGGATTTGTTTAGGAGCCACTTTTTTCTACTTCATAGCTGATTCTTGAAACATTTTTCCATGTAGAGAATCCAGTCAGTCCTTTTATTCACATGAAATTAATAATTTTTTTTTGTCTGTTAGCATGGAAGCTAAAATAGAATGTTATTAATGCAGAAAACTTCAAGTATGGGTTTCAGTCACATAAGTTTTCCTTTGACATTTTCAGACTCTGAGTTGGAGAATCTAAGTTCTATATCTGACTGAAAATGCTGTCATCACATTGATCATCTCTCTTGGGATGAAAATTCTGACATGACTGGTTTGCCAGAAACACCCTACCTTTTGAATGTTGATTTGCAGATATCAAGGTGACAGGAATAGTTCATGAAAAGACAGTGCCAAACCAATATTACAGGTCTTGTTTCCCCCTCCCCAGAAAAGGAGGTCGCTGGGATAGAGTATGGGGAGTGTTTTGTTTAGTGTAAACAGTGGAATAATGCTTTGAAGTTGCTTGTGTCAACACCAATCCTGAGGAAAAAAACACAACTGAGGCAGCATCCCCAGGATAAACAGACTTAATTTGTATCTTTCCAAGCTACTTGGCATATCAGTTTAGTTAACTCCTACGAAGTGGCTCTTGCATAAGCTCTGCTCTTCTGCAGAAGTGCATTGATGCTCTTCTGACTTGTAGCCTTTAACAACTTCTAAGCTTTGATTTGATGAGCACAAATGATGATGGTGTGTATTTAATTCTTTCCAAAAAATAAACCTAATCACCAGAGTCAGTAGAATCAAGTCTGTTTCCCGTCCTGTGTGTTCCATACCCCCATCCCCTCCCCCTCAAATCTGTGTCATGGTCACTAACAATATTTTCTAAATATTTTGCTAGTACAAGTTCTAAATATTTTGCTAGTACTGTTTGAAATGAACAACAGATACTACTTCACAAAGCTTTTTGTCTATATCAGAGCAGACTGGGATATGCATGTTCTGCTGTTGTATTAGCCTACAGCAAGAGTTGTGTGCAAGGTAGAGCAGGTGTGATGTGTCTGTGTATTATATGTAAGGCTCATGATTTTGGGGCATTCTTAGGATACTTGTGTAATGTTTTTTGTTAAATTTATGCATAAACTTGAGCACACGTAAAGTAACATTCTCAGTGGAGAACATGTTCTTAAATAACTTTTAAATGAGTCTGTTCATATTAAAGATACGTCAAAAAGTCAAGACAGTGCTGGATGATGTGAGGAGGTTAAAGATTTGCTGATTTAAGATTTCCTTAGGTTCTGGACAAGAGCTAAATTAATGCAAGTTCTGTTGCTGTTTTCTGTAAAGAAAGATGTCTGGTGTCAATCTCTGCTATAGACGAGTTACTTGCAGCTGGTGTCAGTAAATGTGTTGGTTAGTCTGTGTTAAGACTTTCTGAGGAAGAGTGCAGGTGTGACTAATGTCAGCTGATGGCAGAGTTTTCATAAAATGATTATTGCCAGTATGAAGCTGAAAATATTTCTATCCATTAGTGTTAGTAAACTTCCGTGCTTACTCTGGTTATTGGGTAAGGTCACACTCAGGATGAGTGTATGGGTGTTAAAATTTCCACTAATAAATCATTTTGGTAGTAAAATGTGTTTCTGATAATTGATCCATAACTGGGAAGCTCTTAGTGCCACATATTATCAACATATTTAGTAACACAGATGCTTTTATGTAAGTTTTCAGCTGTCGTTTTAAAGTGGAGTACAAAATTCAAAGACATGTAAGCAGATCTAGTGCAAGACTTGATACATGTGGTAGTAGTGGGCAGGACTCTGGTTTTTTGAACAAGTGGGTTAAGGATCAGTTTTCTCTTTGGAGATGTAATAATTGTAATGTGGTGATCCATTGCACTACCACAGGGAGGAATTCCTCTTTCAACTTACTGGCCAGCTGGAGATAACGAAGGCTGGGTTGGTAACCTTAACTATCTTCTCTAGAGGTAAAATAGCCATAAAAATCAGTTTTACAGTTGTGTTCTTGCTGTGTCTGTTTGGGGTTTTTAAAGGCTCTCTGTAACTCAGCAGAGAGCAGAGGTTGCACAACTGAGAACTGTCCCAGCTGAACCTGACAGTTCAGTAAATACACATTTGTCTATCAATACTGTGTAGTGCCATTTGATTAACATCTCTAATCTCCTGAAAGTTTGACTGCAAGCCCTCCTGAAAGGTTACACTCCAAATGCTTGTTCATGTGTGAACTGCCAAGTGCCAGCCTGGCCAGCCATAAAAGTAGACACAGGGAAGTGAAAGGATTTAAAAGTCTTTGTCTTGTCTTTGTTGTGTAGGTTCTTTAAACTTAGTACAGGTGGGCTGTGGTTCTTGATGGTGACTCCACATTTTGGAGGAGCAGTTCTGCACCAGACTCATAGTTGCTCATCATGTACTATGAAGTTTTTATAGGATTGTAAAGCAATATTTTCTGCTCCAGAGACTATGCCAACTTAGACCATGAGGTTTGCCACCAGAGCTGTGGGATTTCTTGTTTTAAGCATCTTAAAATGGGTAGAATGCCTCTTTATCCCCATTCACACTGTCCAACATGATCACACTGAACGGTGCATTGCGTGGAACTCTTTACTCACAAAAATTCCTTAGCATCATGAGCACGGATACAAATCTGCTTTCAAATGATGTGATGGGAAAGTATAGATGACTGCTAGGTCTGTTACCTAAGACAGCAAGTCTGTCTTAAATTTTTTGCAGCCTTTTGTGGGCAGTCAGATGCAACAGGCAATTTGCAGTAAGAAAGACCAGCCCTTACATAAGTAAATGGACATCTGGAGGCACTGGAACACTGGTCTAGGCTTCTAATACAAATCAGAGGAACACAGAAAAACTAAGGGCTATGTTAGTAGGTAAGTTAATAGTGGAAGGTGTGGATAACTTTGGATCTTGCACTCATTGGCAGAATTCTGCCTGGATTAGTTCATAATTTTGATGCAAAATAAGGAAACGGAAGTTGCCAGAAGATGATGTTAGGGCAGTATTATGTAGAACTTATTTTCTCAACTAATCAATGGTTTTTTCAGGTAGCAGTTAGGAAGAGGGGTTGCAGGTAGTGTTTTCAGAATGCAATACAATCCTATCTTGCTTCCCTAAGTGCTGAGACTGGGCAGTGCAGGGAGTTGGAGGGTGAAGCTACTAAAATGCTCCTCTAATGTTTGTCTTTAAAAATTGGGTGGAGTTGAGCTGTGCTGTCAAACCTCAGAGACAGAGCTCTTTGCTTTTTCAGCTGATCTCGCTCAGTTTTCCATTTCCAAGGGCAGTACAAACCCAACTATGTCTCTGTCCAGTATGATCACTGCTGAGCTCCCTTTTCCCTTCCTTTCTTTAGTCTAATCTAAATAGTCACCACTAAACCTATTTCTGTTTCAGTGATGTAAAATAATCTTCCCTAGTACATGTCTGAAAATGAAGACACAGTAGAAAGGCTTGTTTTCAAAGGCTGAGTTGTGGTTTATGTGTTAATGTAACTGAGCAGTAGGAAAATAAGTACTCAAGTACATTTCTGAGTAGAATGATCTCTACTATAGTCATGGAAAACCATAGAGAGCCCTTCTGCACTTGGGGTGTTGCTGTTCTAAAATGGGGAAGTCTCAATGTTACGATCAACCCTCCTTAGTGTGGAGTTGAGGGGTGTGTAAAGCACATAAGGAGCTAGCTCAAAATAAAAACACACATCTCTTGATGCAAGAGTAAAATAGTCCTAATGCCCCTGTGAAAGATGGCTGAATTCTTACATAATCCTCTTCCAAAGAGGGTCCTTGCAATTTCTTGGCTGTGTGTCCCCATACCCATGTGAATTCATAGATCGTTATTGGGCTGTGAATGGTGCACACATTAGGGCTTGGCTCTGCGTGAAGATGTGTGTAAGAGGATTTCAGGATATGGTGCAATAACTCTTTTCTGTTCTTGATGTTTTTTCCTTGATTTTGAATGTCTGTGAGGATCTCAATGTTACTTGAAGCACTTGGAAACCATCAAAGCTGAATGGTTTGACAGCTATTCTTGTTCAGCTCAAAGCAGTTAAAAATTACCTGTACACATAACTTTTTTCTAAATAAGTTTAGTATTTGAATATCAACATCTGTCCTACGTATTTGATCATAAACCAAGGAAAATGCCTGAAGCCTTGGTTTAGTGAAGTAATGCCTTCATTTTTTCTAAATCACTTAGGAACTGTCTGAAATCATGGGTTTTTTCTTTCCTCAGGGGAAAGTACAGTACCAGGTGTGCTTACAGTAATAATTGTTTCTGCTGTATCTTTGGTAGATCTGGTTTTTTATGTTACCCTTATGAGAAAGTCTAAATTTTTGATAGATGCAGGATGAATTGTGTTTTTCTTCTTTAGATATGTTTTTCTGTAAAATAGATCAGGTATAGACTTATCTTGCATGTGCTTTCTAAACGATGACTCTCACTCCTTTTTAGAGGAGATGGTTCAGTTGTTTAAGTCTTAAATATCCCAGCTGTTTCCCAAGGTTCTGAACCTCATTTCATTTAAACCTTTGAGGGCTGCTTCTGAAAAGGATTTTTGTGGCTAAGCAAAGCTGAGAATTAGATGCAGTGGGAGGAGAGTAATAATAATTCAGTCCTCGATGTGTGTGCATGGAATGTTTTTGTTTTGCTGTTAGCGTGGCTTGTCCCACAATTTTTAATGCTGTTCTATTTCATGCTTTTGAGAAGATACCTTCAAGGGCTTTCACATGACAACAGACAAGTGAAATTTTCAACTGCTTTCAGTTGGCTTTCTTGTAGCAGTAATATATGCTTATTTCAAATCAGTTTGTCTGGTTATAGCAGTTTTTTATTACTGTCTAATTGGTGTCTTGTTTTTTTTCAGAGGTCGTTCACATTAATATTAGAAGCATGGGATTGGGACAATGATACAAAAGCTGGTGAGTATTTATGTGAAGCTTGGAGTTTGTACTTATTCTTTGCTGTATGCGTGCAAATTGTGGAGGGGGAAAGTTGTATCCTGCTGCAATCAGCCATCCCTCCAAATCAGCTCTTGGCAGACCTGTTGTCTGAGCAAAGGGCATCTATAAATCCAAACAGCAAGAATTGGGTTAGGAACTGAAAAGTTATTGCTGTATAGAAAACAGAATGGACAGTTGTAAATAAAGGGTGTAATTAACACATGACTCCTGATAATTAACTCTAAAAAATGTTTACAAATTATGCTGCACCCTTTTTTTTAAAAGAAAAGGAAGATAATCTGTAGAGCTGCACTTCAAATTCTCCTCAGTCTGCCTGTGATCATGCTGTGCAATGATTTCCATGGTCATGTGAACAATGAAACATTCTTGCTCCCCATAAGGAAAGCATACTTCATGTTTTTGATGAAATTGTTCTAAACCATGGTATGACCCCTTCTCTTTCTCTTCAAGTACTGAAACTTACCTTGCATTTTCAGTCTGTGTTAATACTCAGTGTCAAGACAGGGTTATTGATCTGAAGTGAAAGCAAGATTATTTTAGAAATACTTCAAAATCATATGAACGTGCTCATTGCTGTAATGCTGCTAAAGCAGGACTCCAGCTTGAAAACTGCTCTTTGTAAATGGTGTACATGTATGTCTTAGAATAACCACTGCTTCTGGCTACAGGAAAATAATGAACCTCAGACTTGCACTGTGGTTATTGATGGACTATTTCATTTTAGTTGGGATCAATGTAGAGGAAGGTAAGTGTTTGAACATTAAGATAGTGAAGAAGTTATATATGTCCCAAATCATCATCAGATTCTGTATCAATAATGATGAGTTTTTAGTTTGTTCCTGAACCCTTCTTCTGTTAGAATTTAGCTTATTTTGTCTTGTTTAACAGCTCCTTTAACCTTTTTCTATTGTCTGTTTTCTTTACATCTCTGATACTAATGTAGCTGCTACCCTTCAGTTGAGTTTGTCCACA
Organism: Cyanoderma ruficeps; assembly: GCA_008694505.1. Lineage (NCBI taxonomy): Eukaryota > Metazoa > Chordata > Aves > Passeriformes > Timaliidae > Cyanoderma > Cyanoderma ruficeps. The sequence continues at coordinate 44,548,224 of VZDJ01007753.1, read as the reverse complement.
GCCTTCTTGAGTGGCACTTCCTAAAGCTGGGTGTAGTACTCAAAATGAGGTCTTGTGTGCTGAGCACAGTAAGCCTGAATCTTGAATAAGTTTAGATAGCCTATATAGTAACAGATTGGAGGAATCCTCTTGAATGCTTTGTTTAAAATATACTGTGTGATGTTAATTAATTTAAATGGTTTCCAGCTTGGGAATAATTTATCCAGGTGCAGCTAGTACAGCAAATATTAGAATATTCATGCTGTAGTTGCAGAGGACAAATCAACTCATGAGATGGTGTAGAAAGAACTGAAGAGAAGAGACAGCCTATTCTGCAAATCATCTGTATGAATTCAAGTGCTTAATTTGATTTTTTGATTAGCTTCTTAATAAATAATAGTATTGTAACTTTCTGTTTATTTTGTAGAATTTGCAGAATCCTCTTGCTTTAAACCCCAGATTTCTTTGAAATACACTTGATAAGAGGATAGTCACCTCAGGCTTGTGTTAGGTCTTTGTTATGCTTTTTAGTTTAACAACCTCTAACAAATCTCTTTACTTGCAAGTTTTTTTTCCCCCTGAACTTCAGGCAAACAGGATATAGAGTGTCTTCTGGAGGCCCAGTGTGCCATCTCCTTAAATTAACAGTTTCTATGAACTGTGGGAAGAGTATATAAGTGTCAGATTACAGTTTAGTTCTATGAGAAACTGCTGGTGGAAAGTGAACTTCCCTTTAATTTAGGCTGCCAGGGAGGTACTGCAAAGCTGTATTGCAGCTGAAAGCTTGAAGGCTTGTCAGGTGGATTTAGGAAGGCTTTCTTGGCCTGTAATTTGGCAGAAGGGTAGCGAAGTGCTTGTCTTGGTTAAATGTTTCTGTCATCTGTTTTCTGATTCTATGATAGGGATGTGTTACTTTGCAGTGCTTCAATTTAGATTTGGATATGGGATTCATAGGAAGGATTTCTCAATGCTGAAGGCTTTCTCTTTTTTTTTTTATTTTGAGTGATCTTGGCGGTGAGTCCTCCAGTAGGTTTTGCCTTGTGAATCTGTCAAGATGCAAAGATGCTTCTCTTGTATTTTTGCAAGTACCACTGAACTGCCAGACAGGCACAGATCGGTAAAAATTTCACTTATCAGAGAAGAGGAAAGGGAATTCAGCAGCTCCTCCAGAGAAAAGACAGTATCTGGTCTTGGAGGGGTGAAGTGAATGTCTGTGGAAAGCGTGACTCCCTGTCCATCCTGAGTACTGTGCTGATCTGGGGATCAGGTTACATGTATCTTCTGTTGCTACTTGTAAGATAGATTAATCAAAGTAATTGCCAGAGTCTGTTTATAAGCTGATTAATTAGTTCTAGAGTGTAGCTTTTGCTTTCCTTTAATGGGGATGAGTAAGGCTGAAAGTTAAATGTAGGGTCTGTGTTCCAGCTTGGACTCTCAAGTGGGTATTGAAACCCAAAACCCCCCATCCAAAACAAAACAACCTCCCCAACAAAATAAAAAACAAAACATTAGCAACAACAAAAATAAACAACAAAACCCAAACAAAACAACAACCTAACAAAAATCCTCTCCTAAAACTTAGAGAGGCTTCCAGTGAACAACTTGAAGGTTCTAGAACATTTGTCATTGCTCCCTCCCTCTGTGTCCAAGCATCCTGCATTCTTGCTCTCAGTGAAGGCAGGGGGACTCGGAGCTGCCCTGGGAAGTGCTATCTCAAGAGCAAGTCTGCCAGGGCAAATGTTTATCCTGTACAAATTCTTAGAGGATCCTTCAGCCCTGATTCCTGAACTACTGCTGTTTTCCTCCTGTGGGCAGCAGGGTTGGCTCGGGGGTAAGCTTGTGGCAGTGTAGTGTTACCACTTGTTTGCTTTGGGAGGGTGGAAGGAGGAGGAGAGGAAACTGGCTTAGATACAAAGTCACTGCAAAGGGCCTGGTGGCTGTCATCTGTCATTGCAGTTCCACTTTCCAGGTAAGTCACTGGGCTGGGCAGACTTCAGCAGAGGTCTTGGCAATGCTCAACCCAGCCCTGCCTTGACATAGCAAGCTGACATCTTCACATGTGAAGTAACTTTCCATTTGACTCTGTGTCTACTGCAGGGGTGCAGTGGTTACTTTCCTCCTTCCCATTAGCCTGTAGGAGACCAATCTGTCGATAATGCTCAAACAGATGCTGAAGAGAACATGCTCCCTGAGATGGGCACCTCCTGCTCCTTTGGATGTGAAGTTCATGTGGTGTGTTCCCTCACAAACAACTACCAGCATCACTTGTTGTGCAGCCCTGTGGGCTTGTTGGGAACGCCTGACCTCTGCCAAGAGTTGGGGTGCAGATGGGCAGTCTTCTCATTTGTATATTCCACAGTTAAATACTCTTCAGATAAGGCTTTCTCTTCCAAAATTTAGATGCTCTGGGGGCATTCATTAAAGAACTATCTTTTTTGCAATCATCTCCTTTTATGCAAGCATCTGTACCACTATCTGCTTTTCTAGAGCTGCTTGTAGAAAACCCATTAATCAGGGAAATTGCTGGGGGGTGTTTGTGTGTGTCTAAGTTTGAATAATGAATGATTTTTTTTACCAATAACCAGACAAATTCAGTTATGCTTTTACTGAGGGCTAAAGATAATAGGTGTGAATCCCTAAGGTGAACTTCTGTGGCAAAGTCAGATGCAGGGAGTAAACTTGTCTCATCAAAACAGGTGAGAGAGTCTGAACATCTTCAGACACACTTTGGTATTGTGGGGGAGGAAGGAGAAACCTTGACAAACACGTTCCTCCCTGTGCTTACAGATCTCCCTGGAAGATGCACCCTCTACATAGGATCAGTGTTAAATTTGAAGTTAAACAGCTTTCATACTTGCTCTGGTACTTAAGAACTTAGTATTAGAAATGAAATGGCTTGGAGCTGCTTCCCTCACGCGGTTTGTGGCTCAGGGTAAATTATTTGGCTTGCTTTTGCAGGCTTTTAAGCCCTGCTTATACTGATACAAGCTTGGGTAAAAACCTTAAGACTCTGAATACATTCCTTTTTAGAAGAGCTTGTGAAGATAAAGTTTGAGTGTTCAAAAAGAGAAAAAGACTACTTGGGTTATTTCCCCTGTTCTTGACCCCTGGTATCAAGAGGTCTGTTCTGCATAGGTATATTTGTAGTACCTGTAATGCTTGTTCCAGTTACCTGGGTCTCATGAATCTCCATTAGCCTGAAGATACCTGATAAGAATTTTATTATATAAGCCACTCCTTTAATCTCAGGACCTGTTCTTCAGTCCATCTAATGCACTTTGAGGAAACACCTTCACAGCAGTGGCTGCTACAGCTGTTTATAAGGAGCCTGTGTTGCTTATAGTAGGAAAGCAGCTCTGTAATGTATATTTGCTATTTGTTCACTTTTCTTTGACCATCTGGTGATTCAGCATGTTTTGCTTTTTAGTTTTTCAGATCAATAGTCATTGGAGGAAAATAAGATTATTAAAGGATGCTGAGATCTACCCAGGGAAGTGGTGGTGTCACCATTCCTGGAGGTATTTGAAAGACATGTAGATGTGGCACTTGAGGACATGGTTTAGTGGTGACCTTGGCAGTACAGGGTTAATGGTTGGGCTTTGATGACCTTAAAGGTCTTTTTCAACCTAAAAACTCTGTGATTCTATCTAATCATTAAACTTTCAATGGTGACTGGTGTGATTAATATCTGGTTGGTCAAAAATAAAGTACAGGCAGCTTTTTCTATCTTGCATGTGCTGCTGGATGACAGAGGAGCTCATGCGCAGGACTGGGAGTTAAAGAGGAGGGATAGGCTTCAATGTGTCCTGGCCAGCCATGAAATGTTTTATGCAGTCTAGTCCAAGCAAGCATGACTTACAGCTTATACATGGCTGTACCACTTTTAATAATAAAGCAGAGAGATACTGTGAGGTCTTAATAACTGAAGTACCTTTCAGTGCTTAGTGAAAAAGGGATATTTTTTTTTAAATTTCAAGAGGAAACATTTTTATAGAGACAAGCTTGGATAAAAGATGCCAAGAGAGCAAGATACTTTGGAGAGCCTGATACTTCTGTAACTGTTCTTTTCTCTAATATTGGAGGGGCTGAAAATTGTCACTTTAGTCCTTTTACATGCTGAGGGGAAAATGCCACTTTACTAAGAGACGCACAGTATTCCTCTAAATTGTCAGTAACATTCTGGTTGAGAAACAGTCACTCCTTGGATTTTGTTTTCTAAACATGAGGTTAATGAGTTCTAGAAAGCAGCTGGGTAGGTAAAATGCATTTGCTAAAGGTGGTAGCTTAGTATTGCTTGCTACCAGCTTGGTGTGCTCTGTATTATTAATAATTTGAACTTCAGGCTTTATCTCACTATCATCTCAGCCTCTTGCTGCATGCAAGTTTTTGGTTATTCATTTCTTTTAACATGTACTTTACATAATCTTTATTTAAAGAAAATGGCTGCAGAAGTTCTGGGCTGACAATATCATAGCTATTTCATAACTGTGTATGAAATTCATATGTTCAAGTGAAGCTTCTGTACCTTTTTCTCATCCTTAAATAGAATTTTTAGTTCCAGATGCAGCTTGCAGTCAGCTAGAAAAGCTGTCCAGCAGGGTGGTACTCCATTTGAATGGTGAACCCATTAGAAAACTTTTGTCACTAGTGTTGCTCGCTGTCTGCTCTTACTCCCCTCATTGAGCTTTGATTATTCTCAATATTTGCTGAAGCAATTGCATAATTTCATTGTACTGGCTATAATTGTCTCACCTCTTGGTATTTAAGCTTCTATACAAAGAATTACATGGATAAAGATACAAGATTGATATTCATGTCAATGAAAGCACTTTGTGTTGGCAGTTTCTATAATGTTACAGCCTGGAATCCTCTTGTCCCCTGGGATATGTAATTCTTTTTGCAGGTTTGGCCTCAGTGAGTGGAGCCTGGCAGTAGCAGAGCTGCTGCTTTCCATGGGGACAAGGCAGGATGCTCACAGTGTGCTGCAACAGGGATCACAGTTATCAGGAGTTTCACTGGGGGTGAGGATAAGGAGGATGCAGAGCTGAGAATGGCCCTTGACAATACTGGGTTCACTTGTTTATTTCTTCTCAAAACGTCAAACACTAGCTGTGCAGTGTTCTGTGGAATGGTTGTTAAAGATATTTTGGCTTTATTTTAGAGAGAATGATAAAATGGAAACAAGCTAGTTTATGTATATAATGCAAGCCTGCCAGAGCATTCACTATTGCTCAGTAATTTTGCAACAAAATGAGTATGTTGTGTTTTGCTTTATTTTTAAAATTATACTAGTAGCAGAGAACTTTATCTCAGCTATGAGATTATGCAGATCTTGCAATTTTATAAGAACAAAAAGGAGGCAAGAAGAGCCTTAGATCAAGATAAAGCTGCTAGTTGTCAGCATGTGGGTGTGGTATGTTTGGCTGCCTTGAAAAATAAGCTATTTCCTATGGATTATGTTCCAGAGTTTTTTAATGTTTCCTTTGGGACACTTTTTTAAATTTGCCTTCCTGTAATGAACTTTGCAAGGCAAAGGAAAATTCAGTTATACAGTAGATCTTTATCATCTTAACATTTTCTTTGCTTGATTTTTCCCTTAACCAGCTAAGTACTTCTGATTGGATTCCATATGTCCTTGTGTGCTATCAAACTTAACCCTCTGTTGAATTTACCTTTCTTTCCAAAAAGGTGAAAACTTGTTAATAGAGCGAGTGGCACATGCTGGCATGATCAACCCAGAAGATCGATGGAAGACCCTACAAATTAATGGTCCCGTTGCCCACTTTGAAGTGCAAATAAGGGTGAAATGTGACGAAAATTACTACAGTGCTCTCTGCAACAAGTTCTGTGGCCCTCGAGATGACTTTGTGGGTCACTACACGTGTGATCAAAATGGAAACAAAGCCTGCATGGAAGGTTGGATGGGAGAAGAATGCAAACAAGGTAGTATGTTTCTGTTGTCTTGGATTAGCCCTGGTGTATGTAGAATAGATGTAAACTCCACTAGGTATTTCTGTGGTGTCAGTGATGTGGCATATTAATTTTAGCACTTACAGACTTTGTCCTTTCAATACAAATCTTTAAATAAAACATCCTCTGTGAAATGTGGAGCACAGGATACAGTGTTGCTTCTGGTGTGTGCTGTGAATGTACCTAAACAAATTTAGTATTCAGGGAAACATCCTTTTACTAATTGACTTTATTCAGTGGTGGTCTTCCTTCAAAACATAATGATGTGTTACATCTGTTAATGTAAGATTTTATTGAAGTGATATCACCACTTACACAGTAGACTTTATCCTGTAAAAATGCACCCGTATAATACTGTTTCTGCAAATGAAACAGTTTTAAGTGCAAAGTGTGCAAAGCTGAAAGCTTTTTGATCGCTCTTAATGGGAACAGAAATTCAAGAGTAGTTGTCTCTTTTAATGTACCACTCAGTCAAATCTCTCTGGATTTTGCCTTCAGTAAGTAATTTTAGTGCTAAAATTATTTGACATACTCTTCTTTCTGCTAAGGGCTTTTTGGTTTTGTTTTCTGTTCCTTTTCAGTTAAAAGCTTGTCAATGGTGGGGAGGACCATTTTTAGGGTTTACTCAAAGTCATGCATCACATAAAGTTTGGAATTTCCAGCATAGTACCAGCCTTATACCAGGTTTTAAAAACAACTGTATTTTATAAAAGTTTTACTGGTGACACTTTTGCTGCAAAGCTTTTTGGCTGTAATGGTGCTGTGTCCTGTGAAATAACTGTCTGGAAGGACCAACTGTTGGAACGTGGCAGAAGGCAATCTGCTTGCACACAAACAGACAGGCTAAATGACAGGAGCTCTACCTGAACAGCTCCAGACTGCTGCTGTACTAATGGATACCTGGCTGATGCCCAAATCTTTTTGTGTCTACAGCTGTGTGTAAACAAGGATGTAATTTGCTCCATGGGGGCTGCAGTGTACCTGGGGAATGCAAGTAAGTCTGCATGCTTGAGTATCTTCTTTTTTTTTTTTTGAGGGGTGAGCACTGATCTCTCAAGTGTTCTGAATGTATATTGCTATTTTTTAAGAAGTCTGCTTTAAAATGGAAAAATTCTGTACAAGAACGTGGATGGAAATGGATTTGAAGTAGATGTCATGTGTGTAAGAACTGCATATACTCTAAACTGTTTTGTGATGCTATTCTATTTTTTTGCCTATATAGGACTAAACAGATTTGCTTTATGTAGTTCAAAACTGTGCCTTTATCAAATGACAAGTCTATATTTTGTTATTATTTTCAAAATCTTTAGGATTTTTAATCTCTCTGTGTTTGTTTCTCTCAAATGAAAAGGACAGCTTGCTCTTTGGTCTGTTAGATGAGGAAATGCTCACAGTCCTAGAGCACTCAATATATGTTTTGATCGCCAAAATATAGTACATTTTGCTGTTCCAAATAAAAAAGGGTTTTGGTAATAATAGAAATACAGTAGCAACTGCAACCTAAACTTTCTACCCCAGGTTAATTTTTTGGTCCCTAAATATGAGAGAGCAGAGTGAAATGTTCCCTTCACTCTGTGTTGCAGCTTAAGTAGATTGTGATAGCAAGGGCAGTTGATTGTTTTCCTGTAAAGGTTCAGGCATTCAATGTAGTAGGTCAAGGGGAAATGAGTGTTATTTTTACACTGGCTGTTGAAGAAATGAGACAGGTCTACTTGCAAGTTTGGGATCCTGTGTAAGTTGTTGAGTTTATTTGTGGTCAGAGTGGTGTGCACCATTGTAAGCGTGGATTCACACGGTGGTTCTTCATTGAGCTGTGTTGAACCTGCTTGATTGGAATGATGTGGAACTGAGCTGTGGCTGCCAGAACCCCTGAGAGCTGACAGATACCACTTTGTGGCAAGCTGTGACAGTTTAAGGCAATTTGGCTTTGTCCTTTTGACTACTACAGCCTCCACAGAAGTGGCAGAAATGGGATGCACATAGTCCAGCCTAGCTGGGCTTAGAGTTGAGTTGGGGTTGAGGTGCCAGTTTGTGAGCTGTAGTAGGTGACATGCAGACAAGTCCCATCTTGCTGCAGAGTGTCGTGTTTTTAAACATTGGTGGATGGCAGATAACAAAGCAAACCTTAAATCATTGCAGCACAGAGTGGTTTCTTACTGCCCTGAAACTTCTATCAGATACTGCTGACTTCTTGGAAGGTTTGTTCTGTAGTAGCTCTCTGGTCTGACTGAAAACTGCAAATTTGAACTAAAATTGAAACAGCACTTCAGTTCGTGTGTGGTTTTGCTTCTCAGGCTATAAAAATTCCTTTAAAAGATTTTTAAGGGAAGGTGTTTAAATGGTAGATTCCTTTTTTTGTAAGAAAATATTTATAAATAAAGTTATTTGTGATTTTTTTCTATATCACTAAATATCTTCCTTGTGATTTCAAGTACTGGGTACTCATACTGCTGTTGGGTGTTTTTTGTTGTAAGTAGAGGTTGTGGTTGAGAGCTGGGCCAGTGTCATTTCTGCCTGAAGAGGAAACATTCCTTCCCCTGAGCCTTTCAAGAATGTATTTGTTCCCCTTGAGAGCCTATTTTAATGAATTTTGATTCACGTAAGGGTTTCTGTTGTCCTGTAGGTGTCAAAGCAGCATCCTAAGAGCCTGGGAATATTTGCTTTTTGAATCCAAAAAGTCTTTCACTAAATGTATAAAAGAAACAGATTTAAGAAAATACAAAGCAGAAATTTTGGTTGGGTTTTTTTGGGTTTTTTTTGGTNTTTTTTTGGATGGGAGTGGGTGAGTGAGAGGGTTTGGTGCCATTTCCTCCTCAGCTTCCCTTTCTCTGTGGTACCAGCTGTATCTGAGAAGGCAGAAGCTGGAGCGGGGGAGGGAAGTTTCAAGAATGGAATATAAAACCTTTCAAGCTGAGAGATTGGGTGCTGTTACCTTTTCCAAGGTGGCTGTCCACAGGTGATCTCACATGGCAGAGCCTTTCCTTGCAGCTTGGAGCTGATACATGAAGCAGCATCTGGGGTTGTAAATCCAGGTGTTCCCCTGCAACCTGCCCAGCTAAACTGAGCCCACAAAAATAACCCTGAGTCTACTGAAGGGCTCTGTCCAGGTGTCTCACTATTGTGATGGGTGGATTTTCTTAAGTTTAAGAAAGTATTGAGGGAAGGAATAGTGAATGGCATGCAGTTTACCTTGTTTCTTGATGCCTGTCTGCTCAAGTCAGATCTGTGGTCAGCAAGCTGCAGGGAGAACAATAGCTTTTCTCTGTGTGGCCACTCTCTGTAGTATTGCAGAAAGTTCTTAGCTATCTCTTTAATGGTGATTTGGTAGCTTGAGTGGGTTTAAAGCCCACAAGTTTTAAATTGTGTCTTTAAATTGTACTCTGTCATAGTCATTAGACTATATTGGAAATGTTGCTTTTAACCAGAATGGATAAAACCTTCTGTAGAAAAATGATGCTGGCCTAAAAATAATTGAGGCTTACAGACATGACCTTTATCTTCAGAAGTACAAAGGAAGCTGTTATTTAAAAGAAACTGCTATGTTTGGTGCTATTGAATTTTAATCTAGATTCCTTCATCCTGGTTTCTGGACGGCTGCCACTGCAATTTAACAGGTGAAAACAATGTCCTTTTTTAATTCAGAAAGAAAATGAAAATGTGAGAAAAAATATGGGTGTGAGGTAATTGGGAACCAGCTGGTGCCAAAAGCTACTCAATTGCCAAAACTTGCAGTGCTGTTAGTAAATAGAAAAGCTGTAAAATGGTTTCCATCTTCAACTTGCATGAACGTGGAGGTAACCTAGGCAGAGGCTTCAAGGCTTCAACCAAGGTTTCAAGAAAAGATCTATCCTCCATTTTTTTATGTTCCAATGTAATTTAGAGCAGTTCTTGGATTAAAAGTTACACTGAAATCAGAAGTAGCTAAATTACCTCAGACTGTTAATTAAGGCTATGTCACTGGTTCTGGATGTGCATCATCTGTTGGTCAAGTTCATGCACCCATTTGCTTTGAGAAAGTTGCAGTATTGAGATTTTTTCCATTTCTTCTGAGTTTCTATCAAAATGGAAAACATGTAGGGATGGCCTGATGTCTCAAAATGACCTGATGTAGGCCAATGTGGCTGGGTCTAGGTGATGTGTTTGTCATTGTGAAGGCAATTCAGCAAAAATAAAAATTTCCTGAATAAAGATGAAAAATACATCCTTGAGGAAAGCAAAAGTAACTTAGCTAAGTCTTGCGAGGTTGGAAACGTGCCACCATCCTGACAAGAAAACAAACCAGTCTTCATCCACAGTGCATAAAGAAAGACAATAAACTTAGGTCTGTAGTGGCAGGCTAAATGAGCTTTTTTTATTGACTTCACCAGGCCAAAGTAGTAGGAGGGATTATCAAAGACACAACATTGCAGAGCCTTGATGCTGGTACTTTGTGTGTTTTTACGTCGCTTAAAGTACTTTGTTAAATTCCATTAAGCTGTCTAGAGGAGAATGAAGTTTGATCTAATGGCTTGTATCTGTCTTGGGTTCGATGACCTCATGGAATTAGCAAAGTTGCATATAGAGAAACCAGCAGTGAAAGTCTCTTTCCTTGATTAAAACTGCTGACCTGGGTATGTTTGGTACTACTCATAAACTGTAAACTGTCACTAGGCTTAACAGCTCAATCTTTCACTTCCTTGTTATCCAGAGTGGCATGGCTTTGGTTGAGGTCCAGATATGCCTCATATCTGGCTTACATTGTCATAGCTCTGCCAGGATGATGGTATTTTCAGAAGTCTTTCTAATTTTCCTGTTGCCTTTGCGTGTTTCTTTCTCATCTAAAGTTAAACAAAAGGAGTCGAATCCCTAACACTGCTCATCTGGCATTCTGGAGCCATGGTAAGAACTAGGCCTGGGAAAAGCCAATCTTGCTTTCCACAACTGATACAAAAATCTCTTTAGAATGTACAGACTAACTGAAATGAACTAGAAATGTGAATTTCTCTGTGTGAATTCTGTGCAAGGTGGAAAAAGCAAACACATTTCTTTTACAAGAACTTTTAAAATAAATTAAGGTTTGTGTGCTTTGAAGTGACTTGTTCTAGAACTATTCACGACAGTTTTAGTTTTGGTGATTTTATTTTTGTTTGGTTTTTCTAAACATGTACCTTATTTTTGCCCCATTGAAAAGGTTTTCTCAAGCTTTCTGTCCAGTGCCATGCCTTTTGTAGTCACTGTGTTCCCCTTCAGCAGTCCTGCAATGCCTGCAAGATCTATGGGCATCTCCCAAGTGGTTTTGTTCCCTTCATCTGTCACTTTATGGGCCAGACCCTGCTTAACTGTTATCCAGTACTTTTATTAGAGATGAAGAAAAGCTGGAGCTGCAAAATGAGCTGCAACCAACCTGGAGTATTTGTGACTTAAAAGTGTCCTGGAGAGTCTTTGTTAAATCTTAGACTTCTCAGAGGCTATCCAATCTCACTGATGTCTCACTTGTGATTTTCTGATGGTTGGGTGGATAACATGTTTGACATCAGCACTGGGGAACTCTGTCTAAACTTTTTTAAAAAAAAACCCAGCAGCTGGATTCTTGTAAACTCAGTTTTGGGTATAAGGTGATCTGGTAAGGCTTTTTCAAACAGGTTGTTATTGAAAGACTGTAGATGACTAGCAAAGGTCATAGAGAACTGAAAAAAATAAGTAAATAAAATCCCTGCTTCTAAAATTGGGGGAAAGTAAGAGGTGGGAATCTTCCACAGGTGTTCCAGAATGGAATTATGAGGAATCTCGTAGGCTGCTCTGAGCAGTAAACTAGAAAAAACCCTTGTTTGGACAGCATGGTTAGCTGCTTTGGCTTCTGTCCAGCTCGATTCCAACAACACTGGGCTGCCCATGGTCCCTAAAAAGTGTGAGGCTTCTGTTTGGCCCCGCAGGAATGCACTTGGTACCAGGACTGGGATATCTCCTGTCTCCTCCTTGGTGTAAGGGATCCTACTACACTTTCAGGTCTCAAAGATCTTGTAAAATTCTTACCATTGCTGTGTCTTTCATCATGTTGAATTCTCTTGCCTGTTGTTATAACCAGCGTGCTTTTTTTTTTTAATGTCCTAGTGGTGAGCCCTTAGGGAATGTTGGCAAGCATTTCACAAAAAAAAGTACACACACAAGTAGACACCTTAAGTTAGACAAAGGATCTCATATTTTGAGACAAAGGATCTCATTTTTTGTGTCTTTATTGGTCAAGGAGATCAGGCATGCTCTGCATGAGTGGGTTGGAGGGTACAGAACATATCCTAAAGGTGGATCTGCATCCAGGAGCTGTGAGTGGGTGTGCAGGAAGTAAAAATATGTAGTGCTTGAACTTGTGTCTACAGCAGTGTGGGGAGTGCAGCTGAACTAGAACAGGAGATCAAAGCAGCACAGAGAACTCAATATCATACTCCAAACACTTCAGGACTTCAACTTTTAGACTCTCTAGTCTGTTCTTGTGGCCCGAATGCCTGTTTGCAGCTGGAACACATTGGGTGTGCTCCTGGCATACATTGTCTGATGTTACCTTAGTTTAACCTAAGAGGAATCCAATTCCTTTGTTCCAAAACAGCTCTGTGATGTGAACCAACACACCGTCAACAGGAATGATCAGGCAGTTCAGTAAAAAGCATGTTCCTGGTGTGAACTAATGCAAATACAGGCACGCCCTTAGAGCCACTTATGTAAGTTAACTGAGCAATGTTTTGGTTAAAAACTTTTGAACCATCCCCTCTTTTAACTTGCTCTCAAAATTCTACATAGTACTGGAGTGAGACTGTTAGCTTTCAATAACTTCCTTTATTAGAGGAGAAAAAAACTTCGTAGGGAAAGTTTTGTATTTTTTGGTGTGATAAGAATGCTGGGGGTGAGAGGAAAAGATAACAAACTTTCAGGTGATTAAATTATTTGAGCTCACAAATAGCTCCTTTGCAATTCACAAAATAATCTTGCCATTTTTGAAGGTAAGGAAGTGGGCAGAATGTTTCTTTGACAAGTATTAGTGAATGAGTACTGTACTGCTTATTAACATTGAATCCAGAATTGTAGACTTTAACAGCTGGACAATATTGCTGCCTGCTGTGCAACAAGTAATCTCCTAAAAGTTTAAACAGATTTTCTTATGGTTATTTTAAGTAAATAACTAATATAAAGCTATTGTTCTGGCCTATGCAACACCATCCTGTTCACGTCACTAGAAAATTTAGTGGTTTTCTATTTAAGAGGGTTATTTCTCCCCCACCCCTGAATGATGCATTTTACTTCTGCTCTTAATGTCACTGTTTTGCTTTGTTTTCCTGTATTGAGTGTTTTGGCCCCAGTTTCCACTTGAAGCATGATTGGGAGAGGCTCCTTCCAAAAAATCTGCTTATAAAAAGGTGTATGAATATCTCACAGTGATGTTCTCTTCACTCTTTGTATGATGTGCAATAAATCAGTGAGGTGTAACCAGTGGTATTTAAAGGTTCATACCACATTGCCTACATCCTCCTTAAGATTTTTTTTAAATTTATTTTTAGGCCCCATATTCTTGCACTGACTTCAGGAATAGACTTCAGTTTGATGGTTTAGGTGTATTTATGCATGAAGTGCTGACAAAGCTCTGTAAGTAGCTTTAGAATAGAATTTATTTAGGTATCCTCTCATTCTCATGAATTACAGAGCTTTTTTTAAGGTTAGCCCGCATAGATTAGTGATTGGATGAGATGTGCAAATATGAAGTTTCTCAGCTGAACTTTCTGCACAGAAGGATCAGGACTCTGGAATAACCAGAAGTGATTGAACCAGGAGAATAAACAATGTGTGAAGATGGTACAAAAGAGCTGAGTTTAAATTGACCATCATGGGCACTCTGACTTTTGGCTGTGTTGAGAGAGGCATCCTCCTTTTGGATAAGGAGTTGTTAATCATTCAATGTGCTGAGGGGCCATGGTTCACAGACCATCAGGTCTTCACCTTTCCACATAACTTCTATAATTGCCGTTGTAGGATTTGACATAAATTATGGAATCTGGACAACCTTTCCAGGGTCATCTAGTCCCCTCTTTGCCCAAGGGGCAAAGATAGTTAGACCCATAGACCCATCTAGTTAGTTCCATCTGATTTGGAAATGTTTAATTTCAACCTAGCTCCTACTAATAATTGTAGCAAACTTCCTCAGCAGAACGCAAAGGCCACTGTCATCTTTTTCCTCCATTATATCTGTTTCAGAAGAACATAAGGAGAGCATATTTCTGTAGAAAAATCTTTTCTTGGACTTGATAAGTTTAGTTTTTGAATGACCCCAGGAAAAATAAAAACCTCAAATGTTCTGTTTCATGTTTTTTTTCCCCACTTTCCCCTGCCTCTGAGTCCATGCGTACCTTTGGTACCTTTGAACTGTGTGTAGTGATGAGTGCTTTTGTAGGGTTCCCTGATGTTAAATTTACTACTGAGATTTACTGTAGAAAGTCCTTCATCCTGAAATTTTGCTCTTTGAAGCCCCATTGAGCTCAATTATTAGGGTTTTTTCTGCTTGTCAATAACAGCAATGTTTTTTCTGCACAGTTGCAGTTTTTCTAAGCTGACGATTGAAGGGTTGTCTAGAATTTTTGCTAATGTCAACTCCTGCCGCCCCCACCTCTAGCCTTTTGTTGGAATTCTCATTTTTCTATTGCCACCGGACTCTCATCTAAGGAAAATGGAAGCTGTGAATTGTGTCTTGTAGAACTAGCAGATCTATTCTCCAAGCTGTTGGTTTCAAGATAACCAACGATTGTTCTTCTGTCCCTGTTACACTCTGTGTTAACTGTGACCCAAAGGGATGCTTTGGTCTGGGAGCAGATGCCTGTGCTTCAGCCTTCCATCAGGAAGTTACTAAACTGTAACAATCTATTTATGGTTCTTTGTACTGCTAATAACCCAGCAAGGGCTAAGATTAAGCCAGGTCTGATTTTGTTTTGCATGTCCTGGATTGTGAAGACGAGTTTGAGCTGATGAAGTCAGCAGAGGGGAAGGACAAAGGAAGTAGAATCTTGATTCCAATAAGAATTTTCTTTGTCTGTTGAACAATGAGAATCCTTATAGATTCTCTATATTTGGCTTTCTTATTTTGTCAGATGTGAAAAATTTAGAATTGCAATTACTTGATTCTTGACTGGGATGGGAAGGCAGGGGAATGGGGGAGCGGGGAAGAAGTAACTTTAGTTCACTATTAGCTGCACTGGCAGTTTCCTTTTGGCTTTTGAACAAGTAGTTGGTACTTGACGAGGAATTCTGGTTTGGGTTTTTGGGGTTTTTTTTTTCCCCTAAATGATGTTGAATTTGTGTTTGTACCATTTGGGATTCTCATAGTGAATCATTAATCATTTTCATCTTTGTTTTTTGTCTTGATATTTTTGTCATAAACAACCTACCCATACCGATAAATGACATACAACATACCCATTTCTGGGTTAATTTACCCTTATTGATCCCATCTTGCTCTCAGGGTGGGATGAGATCCATGTAAACATTATCTTTTTAGAAGGAAGTGGAATTAACACTGCTCTAGCACCTGTTAATATAGGATGCGACCAGACTTCCTGTTCAAGAGGAAATCCTAATTTACTCTTCCTTGTAAACTGAAGGCTGATCAGCTTACCACATAGTAACCTTTTGACTTGTAAACATTGTGTTCCTTTGGACTGCTTTTAGCCTCTAGAAATTATTTCCCTCAGGCTTGGTGGTAACTTTAAGAGTAAACTTTGACTGTGTTGAATATCATGAAAAAGCAGCAACCTTTTCTCTGCTGAAGTAATTTTAATGTCATCAAGCATACCTACAAACTCAAGTAGGTGCTTTAAGATGCCTTGAAGTTCTAGAAGGTGGCTGTATTTTTCTTGCACTCTTAAGCACCTCTGCAGTGTTAAACAAAGAAACTCATTATCCATTGGTTATGGAGAATAAATTGAGTTACTGTAATTATTTGCTTTGTGATGCAGACTTTCAGCTCTTGAAAATGCTTGTTGTATGTGGGTGGGGAGTTGGCTCTGGCTGGGATAGTCATGGTGAATCACTGGCAGTAGTGCCAGGTTTGGCATGCATGAAGATTTGGGTTGGGGCCAGTAAAGTGAGTTGCAGTGCTTTTTTTATTGTTTATTACCATCCTCTGAAAAGATTTTTCTGTCCTTGAGGAGGAAGGAAGAGATCAAATTTAGCAGGAGCAGTATTTGTTTCCTCTTGTTGCTGCTGCAGCCAAAGAAAGAGGCTTCTAAAATACGAGTGTTCTCCAGGCTTCTGCCAGCCCTGCTCAGAGGAGCCATGGAGGCCTCTGGGCTGGGGAATCAGCTGAGGCTCTCCTTGGAGATCTGCAGCTGGGCGCTTTTCAGGGCAGGAGCAGGTACTGGGGCAGGAGCTCAAAGCAGTTCTAGAACTTCCTATGAAAAGAATGGTCTTGCAGAGATCTGCATCTAGATTCCTTGCTGCCAATGTAAATAGTCAGGATTTAAATACTGTGCTGCCAGCACAGCTTGTTCTGTTTCTCTGGGGATTGATCCAGCTTACTGAAATAGTGGAAGGGGATTGATTCACAAGGAGCCAAGACTCCCCATTTATACTTCTCTTCCTTGTCTTTCCTTGCTGCCCCCCCAAAGACTTAATTAATTTTTTGTTCTTTTATGCTATTCAGATTATGTGGATTATAGAATGGTAGTGTCAAATCTAAAAATTGTAGTTTCATTTCTAACGTTTTTTTCCTCCAGGCAATAGGGTTGTACTGTTTTGCATATGCCCAACTCTTCTTCCGTGTGATTTTATGCATCCCTTTGTTGGTAGTATGTCTCTTGAATTCTGTATAAGAAATACGCTCTTAACAGAGAGAACACTTCTTTTGTTGGCCCAAAAGAGCAAGTTTCCTATTTCTTGGTACTTAAAATGTGCGTGAAATATATTTATATGTTTAAAAAAATTATTAGCCTATACCCTTCCTCCTCCTTATAAATTCAGATTTTAATACTTTCCTGTAGCATAAGCAGTTGCTTCTTTCAGCAGAGTTCTGTTACAGATTAACATAAAGATACTGGCCTCAGAAGAAGTCTTGGGGAATAAATTCAACTCTAAACTAAATGAATTATTAATGGCTTTTGTTTCTGTTCTTGCTCCTCTCTCCAAAGAGTACTTTTTCCATAGTGCCAGTAGAAAATGCTGAGGAGATATTGGAATAAATCTATGAAAAAAGGTTTTCTTGAGAAAGTTGTCAAGACTGCTGTCTTTCTGGCTACCCTGGTCTTTCAAGGCTGTAGCACTCTAAAGCAAATTGGCTGTTATCTTGAAATTTCTCTTCACAGAAAAACACTATGGTGCTTGATGCAGTAAGCCAGCAGTCTCCTTCTGAAAATCAATTTTAGCTTTCTTGTATCAATCACAAGTTTTGTCCTAGTGTGAGATGATTATGTGGAGATGGGACTTCTTGTGAAAGAACTAATTCATGTCCAGTTCTCATAACGTGTAGTGCTTGGTGGTGTTTGTTGCCATGGTGTGTAACCATTTGAGCAGGATGAGTTCTCATAAGGATGTTCAACAGGACTAGTTGTGTCCCTCCTAAACAGGATAAAGTTTTGTTATCTGTTGCACATTGAACAGTTGACCTTGTTCTTGAGAATGGTAAGTGTAGTGTTGTAAATACATGTAATGCTGATAATGAAGCATCATGTTGCTAACTTTTAACATGTGAACTTACATCTTAGGTGTCATTATGGTTGGCAAGGACAGTTCTGTGATGAGTGTGTCCGCTACCCAGGCTGTGCTCATGGGAGCTGTAATGAACCATGGCAGTGTAATTGTGAAACCAACTGGGGTGGCCTGCTCTGTAACAAAGGTACTTAACATTAATGTACAGGAAAAATAAGTTAAGTTGCATGATTAACTGATAACTCATTAACCCTTTCTTTTTCTGCTAGTGTGCAACTACCTGAGTGTTTCTGTGCCTTAATTCTTGTGTGGCGGATGGTGCCTAGGCATCAGAAGTATAGGAAGTTCAAGATAAAAGGCTTGGAATTGTCCTGACTCTTCTAACTCCTGCAGTTGTCTCTTGTCTGTTCTTCCCTGTTCTGTGGATAGTTACCCTATCACAGGCTAGCCACTGGAATATGGGGATGATGTGGGTGAAGGATGTTCAAGCCAGAAAGGCATCTGTGTGTCTGACTAGGGGCTGAGATGGTGGGATGTGTGTTCCCTGCTGACTGAGCCTTTTCTCTGTGCAGATCTGAATTACTGTGGGAATCACCACCCGTGCCTGAACGGCGGCACCTGCATGAACACGGAGCCGGACGAGTATCGCTGTGCCTGCCCCGACGGCTACTCGGGAAAGAACTGCGAAATTGGTACTTGGGGGGACTGCCCCTCTCCTTGGGGATCTGCGGCTGCCTTAGCCCCCTCTGCATTCCATCCCTCCTTTCTAGTGCCTGAGCCTGGCTGTTCAAAACATCTCACCAAAGACAACAGAAATGCTGCACTAGTTTCCCTTTAGATAAGACTAAGACTCTTCCTTCTCTTTGACTTCTCTCCCTTAATACAAATGTGCAGTTGGGCTGCAGTCTCGTGAAATAGGTTACACATGTGGCTTTCCCTGTTACCTTAGTCCTTGGTGGCCAGGGACTTGTCTTCTGGCTTGCTGGCAAGCATGCATCTTCTCCAAGCTGGAGACTAAGAAAGTTGGAAGTGATGGACACTTCAGTTTCTACTACGATGTGAGGCTTTGGCCCAATTTTTAGTTGGCTGAATATGTTGACTAGCCTTTTTAATCAACTGAAACTTAATCTTTTAATGTGGGATTTCTAATATATTTGGATTAATAATGAAAGGTTAACTACTATGGAAATGTGCTCAAACCCTCTTACAGAGTCACCTTGAGCTGTCTGAAAAAAAGGTGTCTTCCTAGTGTCTATTGGCAAAATGGAGAGTGTTGGAACCTCATTTCTGATGAAGTTTGGCTTTGACTTGAATCTTCAACAGATCAACAGATCTGTGTCTTGAAAAACTGCTTCCTATCTCAATCACAGTACAAAGATAGCATGTTACTTTTCTCTGTATGTGTTAGACAAAGATCAAAGTCTTCATGTTCTGGGGACAGTTTTGGTCTCTGGAGACTTTTCTTGATTATTCTCACTTTGGAGGCAAATGGACAGTGTGCAGTTTGTAGTTCTTTCATATTTTGCTTCATATAGTGGTTAGTGGGGTGTTCTGTTTCTTTGTCATGATGCATTGTTAAATCCTTTTTTGAAATGTGATATTCACAGCTTCTCACTATGAATTTTGCTGTTCATTGATAGTTAAAATTTTAGATGGAAAGAACCTGGGTTTTTTTCCACTTCACTGCTTGGCCTTAAGTTCACTAAACTATTATCAGCAGAAGGTTTTCAGAGTTAATCAGGATGTAGATCTTTGAACTTCATAGAGCTCTATGTGGTATTAAAGATACCATCAAAACTTGAATTTTGCTTCAGCTGGTAGAACGTGATGTAAAGTTTAGGCTAAAATGGATGAAATCTTGCCACAGCTTGCCTGGAAATTTGTGTGTGGCGGGGGAAGTAGCTTGTCTTTTCAGGTGAGGAGGCAGTAAAAAAGGGAGCCTATACTTACTGAGATCTATGGTGATTTTTAACAGTAGGTTGGTGTGTGAGCTGCTTTAGGTACTGGTACTAAAAAACTTCCTTGTCTTCTGAGAGGGGAAGTTACCAAAAAAGTTATGAAAAGCTTGTCCATCCTCAACCTGATGGTTGTTTTGTGCAGCCTCTGCCATTGTTACAGCCCTACATGGAGTGACAAGGAGCATCACTGCCTGTAAGCCCCTCCATTCCATGCTGTTTCCAAGGAACAGTGCTAGAATAAAGCTAAACAGACCTTTTATACTTGAATTACTACAACTGTTCAGACCTCTGCATACAGCAGATCTGTTTTGTCTCACTGAGTTTAAAAGAAATGCTGGAGCAGTCTGGAGATGGAAGTGCATGGCTGGAAACAGAGTGTTAATGGGGAACTTTGCTGGGATACTGATATAGAGTGGGCTGTCTGTGCATAGGCTTTCTAGTCATTAGGTGGGAAGGATGATACATCTTCAGTGGAATCCTGCTGCATTTTCCTTCTGGAAATCTTAACTCTCTGCAGGTGGGAGAAGAAGGCTCCAAACTTCAATACTGATATCTCTCCACTGCTGTTTCTCTTGTTTACTTTTAGCCAATGCAACTTTTAACTGCAAGTTCTCCTTAATTGGCACTGGAAGAGTATGTAGCAAGAATTTCTTTCTTTCTTTCTCCCCAGCTGAGCATGCTTGTGTATCTAATCCCTGTGCTAATGGTGGAATTTGTCACGAAATTTCATCAGGCTTCAAGTGTCACTGCCCGTCGGGGTGGAGTGGACCAACATGTGCTATTGGTGGGTATGGTTTTGCTGGTGACTGACCTGTTGGGTTGGAAGGGTTGATGCAGCTTACTTGGTGATATCTGGGGTTTGGAATTTGTTGGTAGTCTCTTACTTTTTCTGTCCTTTAACATCTGAGAATTGGCTGAGTGAAAAAAGGAGGGCTCTGTGCAACCCACAGTATTGATTCAATGCAGTTGAGCTCTGTTATCAAAAGTTATCAAAAACATAGCTGGACCATATCCAAAGAAATGCCCTTTGCTTGTCGAACAAAGCTTGTTTGACAGTTCCTGAATCCTTAACCACTCCGAAACAGAATACAGAATGGTTTCATTTTGAGAAATAAAAATGTGAAGGCCAAAGGTTCTCCCCTTCTTTAATAATAGAAGAGTAGATTTGCACAATTAAATGCTTAAGTGTCTGGTTCAGAGGACAGAGAAATGGTTGAAATGTATTTTGGGACTATAACTGATTTACATGTTGCCTGTGATTTGGAACGCAGGTGGCTTGTCTTCAAACAACAACTGCCCTCAAAAAAAAAACCCAAAAACCAAACCACAAACCCCTGAAAATTGCTAACCACAGAACTAAAACTGGCTAAATTTGTGTAGTGATCTAGGGACATGACTTTCAATGAACATGCAAATCATAGGTAGGTCATCTGATCCTTCTTTGATGTTTGCTGATCTTCTCTACTCTGTCTCAAAGATGTGAGAGAAACCTAAGTAAAAACTAGGTTAGAAATGTTAGTCTGTGCCTAAGCTTGTTTGTTTGTTCATTCTCCCCCTTCATCTCAAACTAACTTTGAAGTAGAACCTGTTAAGCCAAGCTTTAGGCTGTGTGATGGAAGGTCTCCCTTTGCCTTTGCAGATATTGATGAGTGTGCATCGAACCCCTGTGCTCAAGGAGGGACCTGCATTGATGGTGTCAATGCATTCGAGTGTATTTGTCCACAGCAGTGGATTGGAGCAACTTGCCAGCTTGGTAAGTAATTCTAAAGCTTTGGAGACCACTGGAGATTATTCCTAAACAGTGAATAACTTTGTGTTTCTGGCATGGTGTTTATTGAAGAAAATGTGGAATATGTGTATTGTTATTGGTATCTTAGTTCCTCTTTAGTAGATTTCAAAGCCAGAAGTTTCTAGTGGATCCGTAACTATTTAAGCCCAAACTTAAGCTTACTTATAATAGTTCTTTTAGAATGCCCCATAACTTTTCTGTTGCAAAATGCAGTGTTGGTGATGGTAACTCCTTCTCCATGGTGGCAGAACAATGACTAAGCTTTGTGGAGCGCAGGGAGGGATTTGCCCTGACTAACAAATTGCCTTTTTGAGTTTTGGTCAAGGGAGCAGTAAGATAACATGCATGTTCTACTATAGGCAAGTGTGCGTTAAAATCCTGTGGTATGTAAATGGTTTCAGTGCCCTACCAATGTTTAATATGAGCTGCTGATGCTTGGATTGCATGGACACTTTGCTTGGGGCTGTGGTAATCTGTTTCTGGGTTTGTTCTTTATTCTATTCTTTATTTTCTCTTCTTTCACAGATGCTAATGAGTGTGAGGGGAAACCCTGTGTTAATGCTTACTCTTGCAAAAATCTCATTGGTGGATATTACTGTGACTGCATTCCAGGATGGACAGGAGTAAATTGTCATATCAGTTAGTATTTCTTTAGTATGTATGTTGGTGGATGTTGATGAGTACATTATGATGAGTGGTAGTTATACATACTTTTACAAGAAAAAAAATACCTGTTGTCAGAATTTTTCTAACTTTTAGCAATGTAAATTGTAAATACTGTTTGAAAATTTATTTTGAAAGGTAATTGGTATTAAAGTGGGCTTAGATGTACACTTAAATAACTAATAAATCTCTTGACTCTTATATGTTTCTGAATGATATATACTGGTTCAATTTAAAATACTTTTAGGTTAAAATGTTAGATATGAAATTAACTGATATTGATACCTCATTTTTAGTACACTATAGTAGAAATATGGAATGTAATTTTTAATTGGATTTTTTTTAAAATAGGGATCTTTTAAGACCTCAAGAATCCTTCCTTTCCATTGAAACATCTAGGAAAAAAACCTTTTTGAAAATCACTTGTTCTGCATTTTTATGCTAAACCTATACTTTAGAGCTTAGTCTTCCAGTCTAATTTCTAATGTTTTGCATATTTTATCCATAGATATAAATGACTGTCATGGACAGTGCCAG
The DNA here is from genome assembly GCA_008694505.1 of Cyanoderma ruficeps. Taxonomy (NCBI): domain Eukaryota; kingdom Metazoa; phylum Chordata; class Aves; order Passeriformes; family Timaliidae; genus Cyanoderma; species Cyanoderma ruficeps. Next base: position 44,525,673 of record VZDJ01007753.1, on the reverse strand, counting down.
CATGGAGGGACTTGTAAGGTAACTCTTGTTCAATACATTCCATGTTGAAAATTAATCATTCTCTGACTGATTATGAGTTTTATAGTTTGTACTTAAAATTTGGTTAAATGAGTTCAAACGTTAAAAATGTAACACTGTACTTGCAGACTCTCTCACTCATTTCACAAAATAAAATTCTGTGGTGCTACTGCTGTCCTCAAATCCAGAGTACAGAAGTTACTTGAATTTTTGTGTACAAGTTTTGTCAATAAACAAATCCTTCTACTTTTTCTTCTTTTCCCTGCTCTGCAAAGGATGAAGTGAACGGTTACCACTGCTTATGCCCTCGTGGTTTCACAGGAAAAAACTGTGAGATAGAAACCAACGAGTGTGAAAGCAATCCCTGCCAGAACGGGGGCCGCTGCAAAGACCTGGTGAATGGATTCACTTGCCTGTGTTCCCAGGGATTCTCAGGAGTCTTCTGCGAGGTGAGGGCAGCACAGACATTACTGCAATGCTTGTCGTGATCTGAATTCTTAAAAGAAATATATCTCTGGGTTTAAGTGGGAGTAACCCAAGGCTGGAGTGTCACTGCCTATCGTAGCTGTTACCTGATACTCTGAATAAGCAAATTTGTTGTGCAGCACCGTCATAGTAGCTGTAATGCTTTAATTTGCAGCCTGATAAACTGCAAGTTGTTATGTATGGGTGTTGGCCTTCCTGTGGGTTTTAAGGCTCCAAGTATTCCTTAGGCTTGAAATGTTTTCCTTTGAAATTTTCAAGACCTGTGTCCTTTTGTTACACTGGAGTGCTTTAGGTTCTCATCCTAGTAACTCTGAGGTACATAATTGAATTACCCTTCAAATAATCCTACTGCTATTGGTAGGAGGAGAATAATTTTATATCAATTATTTATATGATATATAATGGTGATAATTAATATAATTGCTAAAGGCAGGCAGATAGGCGAGTATTTGCTCTCAGAACTTTGAGATCATTCTAGAAACATGGAGGTCTAGTGCTTAAAGGATTCAGATCTGAAATACTGAAGTCATAGTGGTAATTCCTAAAGTATTTCATGGTAAAGTAGATATTCCTCTTTTTTAGGGAGGACATTGAGCTTTTCAGTGTAAAATTATTTTGCATTTAGTATTTGCTTTCTGGCTTTTGCTGATAGTCAAATTCATCTGGGTGTTATGCTTAGTATCAACTGGAGGCATTAGGCTAGAATTCTGTTGGATTTGCTCCAGAATTTTTTTGTGGAGGATATTGGAGTGATCTCTCTTAAACACTGAAGTAATTTTATTCTCTGTTATTTTCATCATTAAAGAAGCAGTGCCCTCATTTTATTCAAAATTTAAAAGGACTGTGGATACCATCCAGTTTAATAAAACTGGTGCAGCGCCTAATAGCTCATGGGCTGTTTCTGCATAAGGATCATAACTTCAGTGCTCTACTCTGGGCTGATTCATACAATACTGTGCAATTAAAGTTTTAGCAAATATGCTTGAAAATAGGGGGGAGTTGGCTGCTTGCCTTGTGTGCTGCAGGAAATATCTACCATTGATTCCAGATGCTAAAGTACCAGCTACTGAGCTTGCATTGGGAAGGGGAAATTTACACTAATGGAAGGAAACAAATGGACACATCTGATAGAGGAGATCTGAGAATCTTTCTCAGACCATAGCTATTTTTTTATAGCTTGCTTTGAATGTTCTGTGTGAGAGCACAAAATGCTTTGCTGAAAATTTTTCTGTTGCCATTGGAATTGTACATGGTCCTTTGAATTAAATACTTAACACTATTAGTGTTCCTTCTCCTTTCGCTAGTTTTGCATTTTTCTCCTATTTAGCTACTGAACTGCTAAAAATAGGGATCAAAACCACTATTGAACTTAATTTCACGTCTGTAAAGTTGAAAGCTGTCTTTCTCCCAAGAGAGATGTAAAGAAGGAAAAACTGACTTGAGGGGAGAAAAGCAATCCTTAAGAAAAACAATTTGGAGGAAAGATACTGTGATGTAAAAATATCCCTTTTGAGGCTGCTTTGTGGATTTTGAGACCAATTTAGGGCATCATGAATCAGTGATCTTGTGTGTCAGTCTAAGGCAGAAAGCAGCGGAATTCTTTTGCAGCAGCTGTGTCTATGTTAAAGTTTGTATTATGAAGGTGAGGTTTAAATTTTGCTCTCTGGATCAGATGGTCAGAGTTCAAAATGCATCTCGTGTAAATTGGCATGGTGATGGTGCTTGTTAAAACAAGGCCCCAAGCAGCTGGGTCTAGCTAGACCTACTTTGAGCAGGAGGTGGGGAGTAGCTGACCTCTAGAGGTGCCTTCCAAGCCGTGTGGTTTCATAATAAATTCTATGTGTTAATTGAGATGGGAAGAAAATTTGCTGTAGGGGATGAGATTTTGTTCAGGTTCTGTGTATTTTAAGTCTCTTACAGACACAAAGCTGACAAGTGCACTGGTATTTAACTTGCCTTGTGGCACTTGGTACGTGGGTGTGAAGGACAGAGAAGTGACTTATAATGATCCAGAGAAGTTGCAGTAAGAGATCTCCTAATGGCTTAAGTAATTATTTACTGAGTTACTGCAAATGTGCTTATTCAGCCTCCTCCAAAGAAGTATTTTTTTAGCAGTGTCAGAAATGCTTTGTATTAGGACAGACTACAGTAAGCTGAAGTTTCTGTCTTGCAGGATGGAATGCAATATTTATGATTCATAAACCTTCTTAAAACTTGATGTTCCTTGTACATTAACTTCATCTGTGTCTCTGGCAAAGCAGATAATGCTGCTTACTCCTGGGAAATGATGCAGCTGCTGCTAACTGTGGTCTCTCTTACAGATGGATATTGATTTCTGTGAACCTAACCCTTGCCAGAATGGGGCTAAATGTTATGATCTGGGAGGAGATTATTACTGTGCCTGTCCTGATGACTATGATGGAAAAAATTGTTCTCATCTCAAGGACCACTGCAAGAACAATTCTTGTAAAGGTACCTGCTGTTGTCCATAAATCTCTCTTGATGGTGGTACGTTAAAAAAATAGAAAAAGGGATTTTGGGGAATAGTATAATGCAGAAATGTTTTTGTTCTCACTTGGACTTCATAAAACAGTGAGGCAGTGAGAGGAAGTGCTCCTCATTTATGAAGAGGTAGACGATAACTTATAGCTAACACAAAATTGTGATTAGTTTTAATTTTTGTAAAACTTCTTTTGAAACTAAGATCTGATTGGTGATACAGATCATTGGTCTAAAGACTACCCTTCTTTTTTCAGTAATAGACAGCTGTACAATAGAAGTCTTCACTAATACCACACAAGAAGGAATCCGTTTCATTTCATCCAATGTTTGTGGGCCTCATGGACGGTGCATTAGTCAGCCAGGAGGGAATTTCACTTGTGCCTGTGACAGAGGTTTTACTGGAACATACTGTCATGAAAGTAAGTAGGAGCTTGTAAAAGATTATTCTTTCTGCTCAAAATTTATTTTAAAGTTGATGTTATGAAGCTTTACAACATAAAATGAAATGTTTAGACTTCAGTAAAGTTGGACAAGGTGCTGTTTCAGATGTACTGCTTGAAGCTGTTTCTTCTGGTAGCAGTCTTTGTAGAGGTTTACACTTCCTCTGTGAGAGAAAATTGGTTTTAGTCCAACTTCAGTGTAAATGTGTCTGTGCCCACTGCCTTTATGTACAATCTTATGAGCCACAGATTTCTCCAACATGAGAATGACAAAGAAGGGACTAAAACTTGTATTGCTGGTCTGGGTGTTTTTAAACCCCTGGATATTCTTGCCAGGTAGGAGTAATGCTCTGGTTTGACTTGCTACATGAGAGACAGAACAGCCAGAAACAGACTTGAAAACAGATGTTTGAGCTTTTCTTTTGCGTGGACAAATGCAGTACTAACTTTGTGCTGCTTTTCCTAGAGACACAAGTGTAGATCACTCCTCTGAGTAGGTGAAAACAGCCTTGAGCAATAATTGTTGACTTTTTGTTTTAGATATCAATGACTGTCTTGGGAAACCTTGCAAGAATGGTGGGACATGTATTGATGAAGTTGATTCATTTAGATGTTTCTGTTCAAGTGGCTGGGAAGGAGAGCTGTGTGACACAAGTGAGTACTGCTCAGTGTTGCAGGGCCAAATGATGCAGCTTTGTTAGTAACAGAGATGGTGGATATGTGCTTAATAATGGGGTGGTCTCTCTGTTCTTTAATTAAGTCTTGTTTGTGGAAGTATTTTCAGAAATAACTTCAGGTAGCTGCTCTAATAGCCTCAGCTCCTTTAATAGGAGCAGAATCTGATTCTTTAGTATAGTTCAGCATTTATCTCAGGAGGAGAGAACTTTTTCTCCTGGGGATAGGCAAAAGTGTTGGCCAGGAAGTGAACTAGGCCAGTTCATGGTTAAGACACCTTAGAGGAAACTGCAGTTGTTTCTTTTTCTGCTCTGAATGAAGCCCCTTCTAAAACATGATGGCAAGGACTTGCTGAGACTTATTACAGGACATGCATCAATTAAGATGTGAAATACAGATTGAGCAGCTTTTGGCAGCGACTGCTGTCAAAAGAGCCTTTTGTGTGGTCTAGATGAAGTTTGTTCTGGAATACTTACGTTCCACCTATTAAAATGTTGGTCTCAAGTGAAAGGAGCTTTCTCTAAAATCCATGATTGTGTAAGTATGTTTAATGTGTGCACATATATATGTATGTGGTTAAGCCACCTCTAATGGCTGTAACTGTGTGTTTTAAAACAGATCAGGAAAAGATAGTCTTAACTGTCTCTCAACCCTTAAGATGTCCTGGGCTGGGGCTCCTTTTCAGGACATTGTGGTCCTTACTAGAAAACTCTTTCTGAAGTTCAGAGTACAGCTCTTTTGAAAAACAAAGCTACTTTAGTGTTTTACTGAGAATCCATACTGAATGGTCCTTTGAAGCTGTCAGAAAGTCATAATTCATGTTGTTCTGTATTAAATCAGTGTATTTTCTGTGCTTGTATAAATATGACTTCATAATAGTTAGGATTGCTGTCTTCCTAAGTAGTACAAAATTTATTTTCTTTACAAAGAGTTTTTTTGTTGTTTTCTCATGGCCTTGGCTGGGCTAGATCGTCTAATTTGAATAACTGGTTTTTTTAGATTTCAATGACTGTTCTCCTAACCCATGTCACAACGGTGGCCGATGCATTGATTTGGTAAATGACTTCTATTGTGAGTGTAAGAATGACTGGAAAGGCAAAACTTGTCACTCACGTAAGTGTTCCTTGCTTTGATCTTTAGATTACCCAAAGATTTATTTTCTTCTCATGGGGCTGGAGTTCCTGAAATTTAAAGTAAAACAATCGCAGTGAAAAAATAGGTGCACTTTTATTACCCCTTCCAGTTTCCCAGTCACAAAATGGAACTTCTGAAAAATGTATTCCTTCATGTAATGAAACAGTTTCGTGAGAGATGTCCTTAGATTCCGTTCTTTGAGTTGTTTATTGTAATACAACAAGCGGAGCAATGTGTTTCTGATACTGGTACATTTTAATACAGAGTCTCTTTAATTTTGTGATTTAAAAGTACCTGTTTCTAACATTCAGCAAGGCCAATGGGAATTAAAACTGCTTTGTTTGTGGTGTGCAGGTGAATACCAGTGTGATGCAAACACTTGCAGCAATGGTGGGACGTGCTATGATGATGGAGACACGTTCCGCTGCTCATGTCCTCCAGAGTGGATAGGAAGTACTTGCAACACTGGTAAGCTTTTAAAATTGTCTCCAGATGAAACCAGAAGAAGCAGAGAAGTGTTTAAATAATCAACTGCTTAGTAAACAGAAACACTGTTCTGGCTGGCTGGTTCAAAGCTGTTCCAGTTGGGTGGTGACTGAAATTTAAGTAATTTCTTCTGCTCACCTCACATGGTACTGATTTTTAGGACGCTGTTCTGCTCTGTCTGCTTATATGGTCTTTTCCATAGCTTCCCTCCTAAGGAGTTTTAGAAAACTTGGACTTGTCTTGACTTTTCTATTGGTCTTTAGAGGCCCTGTGTAAAAGCTTTCCTGGGAACTGAGTCCTCTACTTAGCTTGCAGAGTGACAAGGTTTGTGATCATGAGGTGTATGAGATGGCACACCCAGGAAAAATGAAATTAAGAGGTTCTTCCTGGGGCATTTGCAGAGTTAATGCCTGCTATAGGACGGACCCTACTTGATTATTATTTTTTTTCCTTTGAAGACTGAGTGTAGTATCTGTGGTGCATCTTTCTGAAAATGAAACTTCCATTATGATCAGGAGGTTGAATGAAGATAATTTAGTACAGTTTTTCTATGTTTTAGATCCAGTTTCAGCTTTTAATCGAAACCTGAGCTTTAAATACTAGTATTTTATTGCAAAGAATGCCTCACCGCCTGGGTAACTCACTGCCAAAGTAATAATTTAGCAGTACTTGAAGAATGCTTACACAAATGGGGCAGAAAGGAAGTAATTCTTTTTAAATAAAATTTCATGGTTCAGTTAAACAATTGAATTGGGATGATGGTGGAGGTGAGTGGGAGACTTGTCATGTAATTGAGTATTTTTAGAGATTTTTTTGACCTTTTTGTACGTTTTTAACTGTTGTTTGAAATACTGTATAGGAATGTGATACTGACATATCCAGATGATAGGTACTCTTTGTTTTCTGGGCTAATAGACACCTTTTCTGTTTTCAAAGCTAAAAACAGCAGCTGTATTCTAAACCCTTGCATGAATGGTGGAACATGTGTTGGCAGCGGAGATTCCTTCTCGTGCATCTGCAAAGAGGGATGGGAAGGACGCACATGCACACAGAGTAAGGCTTCTCTCCTTTCTTCCCCTCCATCCCCCTGGGATATTGGGAGTGTCTGGCAGAGAGCTGTTAACTGAAACAAAGCAAGTTTATGGGGTTCATGTGCCAAAATATCTGAATCATTCAGAGTGGGAGGTAGGTAAAGAAGACGATGCTCGAGTAATGAATGAGGAGTTTGTCGTGCTGCTTTTTGCATCCAGTCTCTGCCAAAATAAGACTCTTGGCCTTCTATAAAAATATAATTTTTTGGAAACGTATGTAGAGCAGGAAAACATACTTGCAGAAATAATAATTTTAATAATGAAGAGTTTCTGGAAAGGCAGGCAGTAGTGTATAAGCCATTTTCTCTGAGGACAGCAGTTAACTACTTTGACATACCAAGACAATGAATTGGTTAGGTGGAGTAAAGCCTGCAACTTTGATTTTTATTTTTTTCCCCAAGGTGTAACACTGGGAGTGGAAGGGAAACTCTAAATTTAGAGTTCTGTTTTTACCCTGCCTACTGTTGATGTACATGATAGTTAAACTTTTTTTTTGCAAGTGTGGAAGAAAAAATTGAGTTCTGTATATTTTTCTTATCAAATATAGTGGCTTCTGAACTATAGTTTTATATTTTAGAAAATAAGTTGTGCCACTATTTACACTAGCCAATATTCTTTTTTCTAGACACCAATGACTGCAACCCTCATCCATGGTAAGTACATAAACTCCAGACTTGTACCGATTGTGAAAATAAAAATGATCACAGTAATATGGATTTGCATTACAGATTAGAACTAATTTTACTCTAAGATAATTAAAGCCAGCCTCTGCAAAATATCTTGCAACCATTTTTTTTTTGCTATGCCATATCTACTCCTTGACAGCACCAAAGACCACGAAACAATCTTGAGTTGATTCATGTATGAACAAATAAAAGTATTTTAGTGTAGTCTCCATTGTGGAACCAACCAGTAAATTACAGCGATATGAAGGGAATCACGTGTGATAACATTTGAAGCATTTGTAATAGAATAGAGTAAAAAATGAGAAATCAAAACCTGTTAGTTTACAGTAAATAATTTTAAGTAATACAAAAATGTCCTATTGGACCAATTGCTATGTAAAAATGTGTAAAAAACCCTGTATTTTGGGGAGATAAAATGGGAATATTTTAAATACAGAAGCTTTAAATTTATGGTTGAAGGAGGAAAAAAACTGATGCGTGGATGAAGCAATCTACCTTATCTTTCTCAGTTGTCCACTCTGATGCCATAATCCATGCTTCATGTATTAAAAAAAAAACAAATTGGGAAAACTTTGGGCTTTCTTTGTATTCACTTGAAAGTGCTGTTCCACCTCCTTGAGTTCTGTGGTTGTGCTTCCTCATGCATCTATAGGTGTTGCTGTTTAAATGCTGACTTGCTAAGCAATATTGTTTATCTAGCAATTATGCTTTCGTTCTTGATAGAAATAAATTGTCCCCCTAAAGAGCAGCAGAAGCTTTAATTAAAAAAGCTTTAATTGACCAATGAAACAATGTAGATGGGTTGTTAACTACACTTTTTAATTCCCAGTTACAACGGTGGGATCTGCGTTGATGGAGTGAACTGGTTCCGATGTGAGTGCGCCCCCGGCTTTGCTGGTCCTGACTGCAGAATCAGTAAGTACCTGCATGGGTGAGCACCTGGGTGGTTGTACCACTCTGCACAAATTGGAAAGAACACCTGGTGACCCTGTTTTTACATTAGCTCAGCTGAATTCCAAATAATGAAGCAGAAGCCACCTGTTAGCCAGGTACTGATACTTTGTAAATAATAGCAGGTTGTGGTCTGTTACTGATTTCATTAAATGGCACTGAAATGAGTTGGCTTAAATCACACTCAAAGACTTGATTGCTGCGTTTTCTTGGATAACTGATATTTCTGGGGTGCTGGCTTCATAGAAGCTTAAATTTTACATAATTCTCTGATGATAAACATCTTGTTGGTAAAGATGACATATATCTGAATGTGTTCCACTTAACATAAGAAACCAAAATGCACTGAGACATTCCAAATGGAAACAAAAACCTTGAGTGGAATGCTGGCACATGAATAACAGAAGTATGATAAAAGTCTCTCAAAGCTAGAAAAAAAAGCTGTTACACTGCAATCATTCTGAAGGGTAGAGGCCAAGAAGAAAGGAGGAAAACAGACCCTCAAAGTGTCTGTAGGGGCTTTTTGTTGTTTGGTGTGTTTTTTGGGTTGCTTTGGTTTTGTCTTTTTAAAGGAATTTTACCGTTTTGACTTGAATGGATATATACCTTTTTTTTACTTTCTGCTTTGGAAGATCAGGCTTTGAATCTTCTGTAGCCTCAAGGCTTCTGGGCTTGGTCCTTCCACTCCATCAGTATATGCTGATGTGCTTTCAAGTTGAGACTTCATCCTCATTCTGGCATAGAGAAAACAAAGCAGCACTTCTGGTTGGAGAGCAGCTGCAGCACTTGGGGAAGCATCAGCTTAGTGGTGTCTTGATGCAGAACCAGGCATGGCAGATCATTGTGTGTCTACATCCGGATTCCCAGAGTATATTGAGTATTGAATTCTCCTTGCCTGCTCCTCTTCCCTTTGAGGCTAGGATGTCACAAATGCAAATACTGTGCATTTGTAATGGAGCTGCAGACATTTTTTTACTTGTTTAGACTGGTACAGATGGAAGGAGCAGCTATGAAAAAAATGTCTTTTATGGCTGATACAGAGTTAAGTCACCTTTTTCAGCATACAGAGGCTGGAGAATCTTATACCTGTACAGTGTGAAGACAGGAGGAAAGAGTAGGTAAACCCTGTTGAAATTTAGATCTTAGTGCACTTTTGAAGGAAGCTAAAATAGAACCAAAAGCCCTTCCATATCCATTGGATTGTTTTGCATTGCCTACGAGTGTAACGCTCTCACTACTCTCACTCTCACTACTACCATTTATCATGTTCACTTTCAAAGTCCTGTACTTTAAAATGAACTGATACTGTGTATTGGACCAGAACTGGAGTTTAAACAGTTTCCTCTGGAATTGTAAAGGGTATTCATACCCAGTGGAGGGAAACCTTTCAAAAGATGCTTTGGAAGAGAGAAGTTCTGGTTGAAAATGAAGCAGTTGGTGCCTGTGGCTCACAACTTGCAAAGCTGGTTTCTGTTGCATAGATCAGTATTGATCCCTTGCCCAGGATAACAGGTGACACATTGCTGTCCATGTAAAATGGACCATGCTCCCCTGCCCTTTTCCATTGGTTTCTGTGGCTAAGCCTCTGAATCTTCAAAGGTTTTTTTAAAGAGGCTTTAATGCTAAGTGTCTGTGTATTAAATTAATCTACTTACTGTTTCAAGGTTATTCATGTTCATCAAATGTGTGTTGCAAACTAAACTGTTACTCTTCTGCCTTATGGACACTTGTATTGCAGCAAGTCACTTCTTTGAGCATTGTTGAACAAGATCACTGTTCAGCTCGTGCACTCTGATAACTCCATGAAAGCACATGCTTTTGTATGAAGCCTAAATGACTGAGATTAGTGCCAGAACAGGATGTGGGACTTGTTCTGTAGTTGAATGTGGACAAGGCATTTACACCTTCAGCTGTCCAACACCTCGGCTCTGTGAGATGAGTCAGCATATGACTGCTGTTTTGATTACCAGAACTTCAATTAGGGTGCAATTATGAGAAATCTCTTACAGGTTATTGCTGAAATGGCAGAGGTGTTTAATTACAAGATTAATTCTGTAGCCACACTGTCTTTTGCTTTAAAGAAAGGAGGTACTGTTAGATTACACCTCAGTAAATTATTAATTACCATGTCCTGTGTCCTTGTCACTGAGTTTTACCTATTTTCTGTCCAGATATTGATGAATGCCAGTCTTCTCCTTGTGGATATGGTGCCACCTGTATAGATGAAATAAATGGATACCGATGCACTTGTCCCCCTGGAAGAATTGGTCCTAGATGCCAAGAAGGTATTCCTATATCTGCTATCAGCCTTTACCCAAAACATCATAGGGCACAATGTAGCCAGTATAAAGTTTATATACAGTAGTCTGTTATGTAAGGAACAGTAGCTAGCTAGTATTTTATATTTGGATTTGTATAGTGTTTATAACTTGAAGAGGTGAAGCATCTGAATGTGCTTTTTGGTTGTTTTTTATTTTTTCTTTAGTGATTGGAATTGGAAAGCCGTGCTGGCTTAAAGGAATGACCTTTCCCCATGGCAGCCGGTGGGAACAGGAGTGCAACAGCTGCCACTGTTTGGATGGACGTATTGACTGCACCAAGGTAGGGATTTTGGCCTATTTTCTTAAATTCCTGTGGCTGAAATAAACTCATTGTTCTTCATGCACAAGTTAGTCTTTGTCTTCTCTAAATTTCCTTTGTTTAAAAAAAAAAGTGGCTTCCTGTAGTAGTTACGGATTGTCTTTTATATCGTAAGTTACTGTCCTGCTGTCTACCTACTAGAACAGGCTCTCTAGACCACTTGTTGCAGAAAATGAAATATGAGCTGAAATAAAGGATAAATAAATCACACTGCTGAAGCTTTGTAAACACAGCTTTAGAAGTCCTGATTTTGTGAAACGTGAGTTCCAAGGTGGAGGACATGTAGGAAGAAATTTTTCACTGGGCATTGACTACCTTTTTGTATTGTCCTTCAGTAGCTTTATGAATTGACAGCTTTCAACCTTTGTGTATTTATTGTGGACTAGATACTGGTGGTTTTGTGACTGAGGAAAACTAAGACCAGATTAAGCATGTTGCCTTAAATTCAACTCGTCCATGGGTGGTATTAGGTTTTTTCCATGTGTGCAGTTTCTTCCTGACAACTGTGCTTTAAGAAATCCCTAATAGCTGTACAGTGCTATGTAGGATCTTAAAGGCTACGTGAAATTGTAGAATATCCTGAGTTGGAAGGGACCCACAAGGATTACCCAAGTCCAGTTCCTGAAATGGAGCCGTGTTGGGAAATTTGCTGCAGAGCAGTAATTTGTGGGTACCAGCAAACTGTTACCTTTTAGGAGCATGGTTGGAGTGGTTGTGCTTATCACCAATGTGCATCAGCTCTTAACATATTCAGCATTCTCTGGCAGGGGTCTCAATATGAATACTATGGAAATTAATCTTTGTGGTGATATTTCTCTTTCTATAATCTAGAAGCCTAGAGGACTAGATTAAAATAAATGCTTAAATTTCTGTATAACTCAGTTAAGTGGGACAAATCCATAAACTTCTAAGGAGATACCCCAGTCAGTGGTTTCTCATATTATATTTGCACAGATTTTTATTCTTGTGTCTGTGCTAAATGTTTTCATTTTGTGGAAGAGCAGATTCCTCTGCTGCTAGGACTACAGCAGTATCAAAAGACAGATATTTTTCTATGTGAATTGCTTATTTGGATTTGATGCATGAGAGCAGCTACCTGTAACAGTGCTATGTTCCTTTTCATTTCTAGGTGTGGTGTGGAAAAAAGCCTTGTCTGTTACACAAATACTGGGATAATTCCAATAACCAGTGTCCCATGGGTCAAGAATGCCAGGAGAAGTATATGAAATGCTTTCAGCCACCATGCACAGACTGGGGAGAATGCAGTGCCTCTGAACCTCTGCCTATCAATATCAAGTGTCTGCCTAATTCTGGGTACTTGGACAATGACTGTGCTAGAATTACTTTAATTTTTAATGGAGACAAAGTCCCCCAGGTGAGAATGGAATTCTTAATGTAGTGTGGCAATATATGTAGGGATCTATTCTATGTCACAGCATGCAAGATTAAGGCTTCTAGTATGACTCCTTCCTCTTAAAAGCTTGCAATTTTTATTACTAGACTCCCTTGTCGCTTTTAATTGTGCTTTGTCTAAAGGATGAGGCAAAATTTGGGTTTGTGCTGAATATTTTATCTTCTTGAGTCTTGAAGAACTATTTACGTTTCAAGATGGGCTCAGACTACTAACATAATCATGCAAGCTCAGTTTTTTGCCCTTCATTCCAAAACCCTGTTCTTCACATTTCTGCCCTTTCTTAGCAGCTTCAAGAACTCTGAAGATCCTTTTTACATGCTTTTTTTACTTGAATTAAAATGACACATTCTCTCTTGCTTCTAACACAGGGCACTACAACAGAAAATATCTGTTCTGAAATCCGGTATTTACCAGCCACTAGGACTGTTTCTAGGGACAGAACTCTGATAATATTGTGTGATCCATCTTACTCCACAGAGAACGCAGTGGAAGTTGCTATTGTAAGTATGAGACGTGTGTGTATATATATACAAATGTGTTTTGTTATTAGTTTTTCTGGGGAAGAAGCTGTTCAAGCTTGTTTCACTTGAATGCAGGTGGAGCAATCTGTGGCTTAGTCTTGTCTGCAAAGCAATTTTGTGATCTCACGGTTTCCTACACTGCCAGAGAGCTGAAAATGCAGGTTTTGTTAATGACAGATGGCTACTACAAGCTCATGATAAATTACTCTAAAGACTAGTTCAGCCCAAATTAGTGAGCAGGTGCCTACTTGTTCTGTCAGAAATCTTGGGCTCTTGACCTCAGTAGGGAGATATGGTTACAGGTGGCTGGATTGTTCTTGTGAAGAGGTTTCTGCTGTGCATTTAGTGCATGGCTGCTTCAGGCATGTCCTTTAAACACAAGGTACTAAGTGAGATGTGGAAGAAGGTGCAAGTTGAGTAGATGAAGGTGACTGTTGCCCTGATGAACTAAAGACTTGCTTTAGATGCATTTACAGCTCAATCACTGTGTATAGCTTAGTTTTCAAGAAAGAGTTAATTTTCATGGTAAATGCTTATCCCGGCAGAAGCTGGACTGTCTCTGCTCATACTGTAAAGAGCATGCTGAGCCACCCTGCAGGGAGCAAAGTGTATGGTATTAATAGAGCAGACTGTTATTAGTCCAAGCTTCTATCTAGATAATCCACATGTCTTGAACTGCTCCAAACTATGACTAAGTTTAGTTCATCAGTTTAACATGGAAGTCACTGCCTTTCCTTTGAGGTATGTTAGATTAACAAGTAGGTGTGCTACACCCAGCAAGTCTGACATTGTATCTGCAGTTTGGGTAGAGCCAGCCATGCTGTTGCTGTGGTAAGCTTTTAGAGAACTGTTTGTAGCTACTGTCAGGCAAACTCAACTGAGTGAACTTAATTAAGATGTTGCTAGATCTAAAAAGAACATTTCCATGGTTAAGTAACTGCAATAATTTCTTGCTTTCCCCCTTCACTCCCTTTAGTCCTTTGTCCCACACCGAGATGAACAAGATAACAGCCTCATTCAGAATGCTGCTAATACAATAGTAAATGCCATCACCAAGCGACAGAACAGCACGGTTATGTTGGCAGTAACTGAAGTCAAAGTCGAGACCATCGTTGTTGGGAATTCATCATCAGGTAAGGTTCCAATGCATACCTCCTCTGTGGTGTGTTTTCTGTTCCCCTGCTATCAGACTTCTTATCTTTCTTTACACATTGGAGAAAAAGATGCACCAGGTTGTCTTTAGTTGCTGTTACTAACTGAAGAGAAAGCAGCTTTAAGATCAAGATTCTGTGCTTGTGTGCCAGTTTAAACTTAACCTCATCCCTGACATGATATGCCCAGATACTCTTGCCACAGTTTAGGCTTTGACTTCCAGCCCAAGAACACCTTTCCTAAGGTCAGGAGCTGTTCTTGTGTGCAGTTCCAATCCTGTGCAATTCTCTTACATTAACCTTAAACCAACCTCAGCCCTTGATGCTACTGCACTGAGGCGGTGAGGAAATGGGGAGAGGGAAGGTGTGGTGTGATACCAATCTCTTCTGAAGTGCTCTTGTGCTATTTATTTACCTTAACAAGAATTAAAGATGTCTAGTTTTCTTCCAATACTTGGCCATGATGTAAAACTTCACTCTTTTCAACATATGTTTCTTACTAGTGCGCAGCTGGCTTAAAATGTAGCATTCATTCCTCTTTGAGAGGGTTCAGTGTGATTGGAGACCTTTATCTCTGAATGTTGGCTCTCCAAGAGCTGTGCCAAAGTAAGTGATTGGAGGTTTTGCATGCCTATGTTGCTGCCTGGGGGAGGCAGGAGACGTGCTTGTGGAAGACCGCTGGTAGGCTCCAGTTCAACTAAGCCCCCGAGTGAAAATCTTACAATGGTAGGAGGCTCTCCCAACTTTTTCTCAGACCTCCCCAGCATAATCTTCTGGAAGATCTTCCATCCATAGTCCAAACAATTAGGAGATTGCCTGGTTCTACTTCCCTTGCATTTTCCTTCTAGGAAATGCCTTTCATCTGTTAAAGTCTTGGCAAATGTGCTCTTTCCTCAGCTCTCCTGAAGGAGTGTGCCTGCTTTGTGCTTGCCTTAAACATCAGTTGTGTAGAAGATAAGGAATCTAGCTGGGATTTTGACATACCTCAGCCTCTGGCTTTTCTGATTGCATATTAAATTCTAGAGCTAAAGGGCTGCAGATTACTTTGCCTCCCACCTCAGTAAGATTAAAAGTCTCCCAAAATAGTAGATTAATTTGGGTTCTCTTGCAAAATGGTTTCCAGACTCCTCATTTTAATGTGCATGCTCAGTGTTGACCACTGGCCCTTAGTTCTTTAAGTGGAGTTGTTATGAAGCAAACTGTAACCTGTTTTCTGATTTTATTTGCTGCCCTTTAATTGGTTAAGATGGGTGAAAACCTATCAGAGGATGTGGTGTGAAGCCTTTTGTATTGAGAATCTCATTTCTCAGTGGGATGCTCAAGTCTCCAGGTAGATAGGATAATTTAGATGCTTCAGTGGCTTCCTCTAGCTTTAAGAGAAAGTAGTCTGAATTTGGAATCTGTGCGCCAAAAATTCTGTAAAAAGAACCTGTTACTAATAAGCTTGGATCTATGGTTGCATAATGAAGTAATAGATGTGATAGCAGTGAGAATGCAAGCTTTGTATTCTAATCTTGGAGAAGCTGTTATGAGGAACTCCTTTTATTTTGAAGTATTTCTCCCATTCATGATTTAATGTTAGGTTGCTTATGAAAAATCAGGAGATAGTAGCAGTTACTCATGTGAGCTCAATTCTTCCCATAACTGTTAAAATACAATTTTGACATCCCTTGAGGCCAACCATGTTGGCAGTTTACTCACCCTCATTTTACCAAAAGGAAATGTTTGAGAATGTGTCACATTCCACATAAGAATGTCCTCAGGAGGCACTTGAATGACCATGGTGTTGAAACATTGGTTGTTTTTGTGTTGTCATTTCCAGGCTATTCTGTCAGCTGATGTTGTAAAACTGCTGAGGGCATTTGTTTGGATCAGGCATTAGAGTGGTGGGTTGACAGCATTTATCTTCAGAGCTGTGGAACAATCCCATTGCTCTCTATTAAAACACCTCATCTCTTGTTGCCCCTTACCATGTGAGAGTTTTTGCTTATCAAGAAGAATAAAAAAAAAGGTTGTTATTCTCTCCTAGTTGTACAGCCCTTGAGGAAGGGTGGGCAGAAGAAATCTAAATATACATACGTTTTTCAGAAATATTTTCCTAGAGAAATAATCTGTGTCCATGTGGCTGGGAGAACACTGTAGTGAGGTTTGGATTGGGAGAGTGGAGAAAAGCAATTGGCTCAACTTTGTCTTGTTCATTGAGCAGTGAAGGCTCCTCTCTCTAGGGCCAATATTCTGGTATTTCATCCTGAGGCAGAACAGGAAGTTGCTGAAGGATGCATGACCAGTTTGGTTACTTAGCCCTAACCTGATGTTTTTGGAGATCATTGATACATAAATGTCTGCAGACGCTGATGGTAAAGGACTGTTCTTTCTGATGATAAATGTAGGATATATCTGTGGTGCAAGTGCCAGTAGTTCTAGAGCAACTTAGAGGCACAGTACTCCATTTGCCTGCCTCCTGCTAGGATAAGGGGTTTTTTCCAAGAAAAACCTTATCCTAGAAGGATTACTCAGGTTTTCTGGGCCAACTTTGCATAGATGCTTGAGAAAGATGCTGCTTAACAAAACCAGTTTGTCTGTTGAAGGGGACAAAACATCTCAAATGGAGCTTTCCTCCCTCATCATAAATCATGTAAAACTAAACTAGTAAAGAGCACTTTCAGATGGACCTGGTGCATTCAGGCAGTTGTTATTGTGCTGTAAAGATATCTTACTTGCTCTTAAAAATGATGCAGGGGATCACCTGTAGCTAAGTATGGCTACTTCTCTTGCTAATGTCCAATGCTATATATCTTGTTCTGTTAATGTGAGACTTTATTTCTTTCCATTTGCCCTCTAGATTATTTGGTCCCAATTCTTTGTGCGGTGTTTAGCATTGTGTGGCTGACTTGTATAATCATCTGCGTGTGGTGGACTCGGAAGAGAAGAAAAGAGAGAGAGAGAAGCCGTCCTCCCAGAGAAGAGGGTGCCAATAACCAGTGGGCGCCTTTGAATCCCATAAGAAATCCTATAGACAGATCTTACAGTAACAAAGACATTCGTTACGAATGCAAAAACTTCATATCTCCTCAAAAGAGAACTTGTGATGCAGTAGAGGAGTACGTAGAGTATGAGGAAGAGGAGGATGAAGAGGAGGAAAGAGATGAGGAAATGGACAAATTCCTATCTCACAAACTCACAAAGCCTTTGCCGACAAAGGTGTCTGACACGTCAGAGAGCAGTCCAGTAAAGAAATCCCATCAAATAGGCAAAATGGACAACAGATCTGTAAAAAATGTGAATGCATCAAACTTTGAAGGCAGTAGAGACTAACCTGTATTTGGGATGTAGGCAGACTGCGCCTGCGCTTGCTGGGGAGGGGAAAAAATTGACATCTCCACTTTGCATCAAGGACTAAAAATATCTGGAGTCAAATGTTCATAGTTTCTTTATTTTGCGTAAAAAAATAAATAAAAATAATAAATAAAATTTATTTTGTTTCTTTAGCCTTGTATAAATTATTCAATGACTGTCAGATGAAAAAAAATGAGTAATCTTTGATAGTTGCTATTTTTGTAAAGTTTACTTATAATACACTCGCTATGTGGCAGAGGAGAGGTTGTATTTTCAATATGTGTAAAGTTTATTACAAAAGACTGTACACTGTTTACAGAATGTATTTCTTTTTATTACTTGCTCTAATTTAATGGTGGCTTTAAAACCTCCTGGTTGAGGAAATTGTGTGAACTTTAAACTGCTTTCTTGACTTTGAATCTCTATTAATGGCAGCTCACTGCACTTGTTACGTTAGTAGCTTCTGTAAGATTTTTTTCCAAATTTGCCTTACACACTTTGTAATAGGAACAAAAAAAATATAGAGATCTTTCAACTGTGGTTTAAAAGTGGCCTTTTTATTTCTGTTTAATTACTTTAGAATTGCAGTATTGAAGCATGTGACAAGTGCCTTGAGATTAAACTTTTTCTATAGCAACTGTCAAAGACTGCCATATCAATATAGTAAAATTGTGAGAACTCTAGGTTCCCCAACTGACACAGTTTATTTTCTAATAGTGAAAGTGCTTTTTTGTAAATATGTACATATTAAATGAATCACTCTGTATATTTGATTTAATAAGTTAAATATTTTGGTCTTTTTTTTTTTACATGTCATTCCTTTTAATTTATGTTGCAGAAAAGGAGGTTCTATGGCAGTTTATAAGACTTTTTTTGGTATTATGTCCAGATTAGAAAATGTTAATACAATCAATGTTAGGAATCTGTTGGTCATTTGTATTTACATAGGAACCATAACCACTTATGTGTAAATAGATCCAGAAATGTTTGTTTATCCCCATGTTCAGCCCATCTCAAGAACACTAACGGGTGCATCTACTGTACAGTACCAACATAGAGAGGCATTGTTTTTTCTTTTGTGAATATGTTAATTACATGTGGTATTACTTTTTTTGCGTTTAAATACAGGCCTAATGAAGGGAACAATATTTTCCTCAGTCTTGTTTCTGTTGTGCTTTATTCATCTTTCGCTCTAAAGGAAAAAGGCTGGCAAGCTCAGAGGATGGGAGTACCTCAGTAGAAATGGTTAAATATTATGGAAGGCTTATGCTTTTTTTTTTTTTTAAGGCTTTTATTATTGCTGTTAACTGGGCAGACTATCAGTTTATTTTAATTACTGAAGAAGCATAACACTACATACACCTAGTTACCCTACCACTGAGAGGAACAGATGTCTGAGAGTGTGAACTCTGGCCCACGAACAATGTAAACATGAATGTTTTGAAACCAGTTATTTTATACAGGAATGCAGGATTTGCTTTGCAGGATCATCTGTTTTAGTACATTTTTTTGACATGTTCTTAAAAAAAAGAAACCTTTCAGAAAAGAAACTATTTATTAAAGCATTTTATAATGATGTTTGTTGTAACTTTTTTACTTGTGCTAAATATTCAAAACTTATTTTGATAACCTGGTTAGGAGTTAGCTTAGAAAAGGGTACTATCCTTCTCATGTTCCCCAGTATAATCCTGAGTATTTAAACCAAAACCACTTTTTTTCTGCTACTCTTGTAACTTTTTGTACTGTAATGCTGCTGTCTTCCATAATCTAATAAAATGATTCCCTCATTGTGTGTATGATATTTCAGATTGTTGTTTGCTTTCTAAGCGCCTGGAGCTGTGGCCAGGCTGAGCAGAGGAGCAGTGGAAGCCCAGGTTGAATTCCTGGTGCTTCCCGTGTTCGGAGCGTCCGGCGCTTCGCGCTGCCTGAGGAGGAGGTGCTGTCCACAGGTGCCTTACAGACACCTCCAGCTCCCAAATTGGGGCTCTCCCTGCAAAGCACCAGGGCTCTGTTTAGCTGCCTGGAGTGGGACTGGAAGATCCCTGTGGGTCCCATCCAGCTCGGGATGTCCTGTGTGTTTCACGTGCCTGTTTTGCAGTGGTTCTCCTCCTGCCTGCTCAGGGAAGCTTTGTCTGAGCTGAATTTGGCTTCCTGGGGTGAGAAGAGGGCTGGCTGAGCATGCAGGGGCTTGAGGAGGTGTCCTTTCCCAACTGACTGGATTTTGAAGTAATACCTTTCTCTACTCTGCAGCCATTCAGAGCTTTTACATGTCATGCTCCAGTCTCAGTTGAGGTCTATTACTGTTGCTGTAGCAGTTCCTTCATAGATGATATTTTACCTAGTAAAAGATGCATTCCTGTAAAAGTTGGATTTTTCCTAGTAGCTATCAGTATCTGAGGCAGAATTCTACATTCTAGCAGAGCTTTTATTCCAGTCATCATACAGATAATTTTCATTGCATTTCTTGGAATATTTGTTTGTCTTCATCATGAAAGAAACAACTCTCAGCTGAATCAGTTCTCGAAATGTAGTTCTATCTTTCTCAAAAGGAGAAATAATAGGTTTATATATGTTTGGAATAAGATCACTGCTGTTCAGCCATGCAGTCATGAGCTGGCTCACTGCTCCCAAAGGTGCTAATTCTTCTTCCTAGCACTGAAGTAGCATATAAAGTAAAAGGGGAACAGCAGTGGTCATCACCCACTGTTCTAAACAAAGGGACTGACCCTGTGTCCAGGAGTTGCTCCCCTGTGGATTCACAAATCCACCACAGGCAAATGTTCAGTTTTGTAGTGCTCTTTCCCTACCAAAAACCCAAGAATTGTTTGATGCCTCCTTCATGTGATGAGGGAGTTATGTACACTGAGAGATGTGAAGCATATATGTGCAAAGATGAATAAGGTTAGGAGCATAAACAAAAAGTAAACTTTCTCACTTGCACAAATTAACCTTGATTGTTTTTATGCAGATCTTATTTCCATGCTGCTCTTAAATTACTTGTGTGTCTCCACATGCCTCATCTCACCTTATTCAGTAATTGATTCCTCTTGATTTTTTTTACAGGAGATGCTGAACTCCGCATCTTGACTTCTTGCTGATGCACATGTGCTAAGCATTATGGTGCTGCCAGAATCCTCTCTGTTACAAGAACTGTATAATGAGGCAAACTAATAAATGGACTCTTGTGGTTTTTCTAAGCAACGAGTAGTTCTGGGTTAATTTTTCTTCCCTGATACTCTTTCCAAGACCTGATGTTAACCTGAAACACCTGCTGAGCTCAGTTGTTTTTTGGCCATTTGCTGTTGTCTGGTTTGTTCTCCAGCAGGCCACGTAATTATTCCTCTTCAGTCAGGCTGTGTTTGGATGGAAAGTTAATGTCTCCAGCAAAATAACTCGCTCTGTCCCTGCCTTCTCAAGAACAAGCTGAGGGTTGAAAGGCCTTTCAGTCCCTGCCCTTGAAAGCTGCAGAGGACACCAGTTGCAGTTCTAGTTGTGAGGAAACTTGGACAAAAGGGATGGGGTTAGCACATAACAGATTTGCAGAGGAATTTGTGTTAGAAGTATCATATGTGTGACTGAATTGAACTCCCTCGTTGTTATTGGGTGCTGGTGGGCCATCCTAGTGCTTTGGATGCACTGGAGAAAAGATGAGCCTGAAGAACAGTTCAAGTAGCTTGTGAGCTGTCCTGGGCAGTTGGCATCCCTTGGGCAGTCCAGTAGTGACCTTTAGGAGGTTTCTTGTGGGTGAGGGGAGTAGAGGTTGTCTTTGCCCTTCCTCTATTCTCAACACTAAGGCTGGTGTTTGTATCAAGCTTAGAATATTGCTCTTGCTGTGAAAAAATCATGTGAATCTCTGACTTGCTCAGTTCAGTGCTGCAAAGGAGTCCCTGATTAGCCCTGTGCTCTTATTTCATCACAGGTGGTGGGATAAAGAATGTGCTTATAAAACAGTAAAGGAGCAAAAGGTCCCCTCGAGAATGAGAGATGACTAAATTCTTCCCAAGTCCATCCTTGTTTCTGTATGAATATGTGGAACTTTTTGCTTTTGCTCTGTGTACATTATGGTCTATGTACTTTTTCAGTGTGACAGGGACTTAGTCTAAGTGCCAAAATATCTCTTCTTCAACTACTTGACAGTAAACATGTGCTTGCAATCAAAAGTTTATAAATGAATATCATAGGTGATATTCCTAAGTAGGAAGTTTTGGGTTTTTTGTGAGAATCATTAAGTTTCATGGTTCATTAGGTCACCTTTTCCCTTGGAAAAGGTAGATTGTATCTATCTAGGAAATCTGAATGGTTTATACAAATCTCCTTTCTATATTGTGTTTACTATTTCTAGAGCAAGAAGAAACAATGTACAGGGCAGTGTACATTACAAATGAGCTGAACAGAGACCCACCTGTCCTGCTTCAAAGTTAATAATCTGGGGGTTTCTGCAGGCAATCAGCATGATTTTGTAGAAATCCTTCTCAAGGGATACTTTGCATTATCTTTATGAAAGGAGTACGTAAATCAACTACCTTGAGGGACCAATGAGCCAATATTTTGAAGCTCAGAAGAAAAGCTCCTTTTAATTTTTTCCCTGGCAACAAAGCTGCTTCAGTTTTTGTCTGGATGGAAAAAATAATGGAAAACTTATACAGTATTGAGGAGATGTCGTGTTTTCACTCAAATTAATGTACTCCATCCATATTAGTCTTTATAACCACTGAGGCACAAGGAATGAATGTGCTCTGCTGAAGTCAAACTAAGAATTCTTGGTTTCCAGTGGTGGATAAGGCAGAAGGATCACTTTGCAGGTGTAAATGTGACATTCTGTAAGGATGCAAAACCATGATTAGGGAGGCATGATGTTTTCTGACCTTTGGGTTCCCAAGAGAGGCTGTCGCTTTCAAACGTTCTGGCAAAAAAAAAGAACCACACACCCAACCAAATGCAAATCCTTCAGCCCTCTTGGGTAGGGAGCAACTTGTTAACTTGTGAGTCTTTCTCAGCTGCTATCCTATCTTTTCTCCCACTCATCTGAAGGAGGCTTGGGTTGGAGGGGACTTCTACCTGTGGCAGATTTGCTGTGCTGATAGGCTGTGAAAGGAGGTTGGGCAGGGAGCTGTGGAGCAGGTTTGGAAACTGCTGTGGCAGCGGCCTACAGAAGGTTCTTTGAAGGGTTGACCATCTGCCTGCAGGCGTAACTCTGGGTATAACCCCACCTATTCATTAATGAAGTCCCACCTGTGGGTGGAAGTTGCTCAGCCAACAGCTGTACTGGTGCAGATCAAAGGTCCATCTACTGCAGCATCCTCTGTCCTGCCGTGGCTGATGGAAGATGCTTACAGAAAGTGCAAGACAGCAGCAAATTGCAGCATGAGCCCTTCTCACACCCATCCAGCTCTTTCAGTCTGCAGTTTAGGGTCATATTTGATAGGCATCTCTCCTCTATAGCATCATATTATCTTTTTTGTGCTTTAGGCCTCCACAACATCGTGTGGCAATGAGTTCCACAACTGCACCCTGGATTGGGTGGGAAAGCCATTCTGTTTGTTGTGAACCCGCTCCTCAATAAGGTGATGTAAAACCAGCAAGCAGTTGTTCCCTCTCCATCTCCACAACATTTGGGATTTACAGTGCAGATACCACTTTCTCCCTAAGCCTTGGAGTTCAAAGTCACAGCCTCTTCTCTTTGCACTTGCAGACCTGTTCCAGGTCTCCAGCAGGTTTTCCTATATGACCTCTGTGTCCTTCCAAATTATTCTCTCTCCCTTTGGAGTCAGGTTGACCAAACTAAATGGCATCTGATGTGTGGGCACTGGACAAATGCCAGCACTGTTCTATACTCTGTTCAGATTTTTTTCTTGACCATCCCTGGTGCATTGGTTTCTCTTTTGACCCATGTTGGCTTCAAGACTGATGAGAAGTAAGAGCTGGTGGTTTCATGCTTTGGCTCTGCATGCTCCTGGTTCTTGTTAGAGCAAAGCTGTCTGAATCCCACTGTTCTGAGTGCTGGGATCTCTTGAGAAGCTCACACTGCCATGAGTGTCTGCAAGGAGCAGAACTGAGGGGCGGGGGTCCACAGTGGGCCTGAGCATTGTGATCCTGTTTGTTTGGGGTAGGGTTGGAGTGGGTGGATATGCCAATGGCAAGGATCTGTGCACACCAGGCAGTACAGGAACGAGCCCTGCAGCCTTCCCAGCAGTGAGGAGGCTGGAAAGGATGTGGGCATCAGTGAGTGTGGAAGAAGACTGTGTTTTGGGGAATCCTACATCAGTAAGATCTAGAGGGGAGGGTTACGTAGGTACCACATTGCACTGGTTCATCCCTCTTCAATTTCTCTGCTGCTGATGAGCTGTGCCACAAGTCACAGCTGGCACAGTCTGTCTCAAAACCGTATCCACAGCTCTGCACTCTTGAAGGTGAGGCCAAAAGGGGCACATTAATGCTGTGCCACCATCACTTGTGGTTTGCTGCTGGAGAGGCAGAAGGGAGAAGGAGGAAGGGGTGGGTGGCTGGTGGCCATTGCCCTGTGCCCAGCCCTGGGCAGACATGTGGCTGCTCAGACTGTGAGGAGGGCAGCCCCAGAGGTTTCTCCCCACCATCATCTATCAGACAGCGTCAACTCTGCTTCGTCACTGGGCTGTCTCTTATGAAAAGCTTACCCATGTCTGACAACTGCTTCAGACAGCTCGTTGTTTTAGCAGCGGAAGAAATCCTCTGGCAGGGCTTTTCTAGGTCCTGATACCTGCAAGTGCTGGAAAAAGCACCTCAAAATCAGTTTTGTGTATGCAGGAGTTATAGTGTTAAATAAACATGTAGGTGTAGCATCATTTCAAAATAGTGTATGATAGCTGTGGGGGAAAAGGGGGTTGTCCCTCCTTTTGTACCCTTTTTAGCTGTGGACCCAGGACCTGACCTCTCCATGGGTTAGAAATTATGGGACAGTTTCTCCTTTTGCCATGTGGCTTCTCTGAGTGCTCCCCTCTTTGGTGGTCTCCTCACTGATGTGTGTCTGCATGACTGGGCTCCACTCCAAAATCCTCCATGTGTTACTTACAAGGAGGTGCAAAGGGGTGAGAGAAAGGGCTGTTCAGTGCTGAATCCCCCAGTCAGTCTGCAGGGAATGTGCCAACCAGCCCTTTTTCTGGCTGAGGTGATATCCCTGACCTGCTCTGCCTTCCGTAGGGTTAAACCCCCCCAGACAGGGCTGTTTCCTCCTCAGGGCACCACAGGCTCAACTGCTGCAGCATTTTCTCATCCCCACTTTCCAAAAGAAAATGGAAATGGAGAAGCAGCAGCTTCTCAATGGGTGGTAAAACTGCTGGAGTTGAACTCTTGAGCAAGTTAAAATGTGTAAAATGTGAGCATGGATCAGCAGGCTCTCCTCCCTATTTCTCTTCAGCCTTTTTTTTTAAATTAGATAATAACCAAAAAAAGAAAAAAGAGAAAAAATTCAACAGTGAAGAGCTCTGCTCTCTCAAGACATTCTTGAAGCATGCACTGAGAAGTGCAAGGATGCTGCCTGGACTCCCTGGGCCGCTGGGATGTCCCCAAATGCCACCCTGAGCCTGGTGAGGCTCCCTGGGTGGTGGCACAGAGACAGCCCTTGTGCTTGGTCCCAAGGCCCCACAGACAGGGCAGGTCCCCAGGGAGGAGTTCTCACACTCTGCTGACATGGCTTTCAGTGCAGATAAACCAGTGAGGTTATCTCAAGTGCAGCAATATCCTCCCAAAAAGTGAGGGGGAGAACTCTCTTTGCAGCGTGTCACCCTGGTTAAAAACCTGTTAATGGGCAGTGGTGGTGGGAGCAGAGACCCAGCACCTTCTAGGGGCATGGTGTGGCAGCAGCCTGGCTGTGTGGGACCCACAGGGCAGTGGAGGGAGCACATGGCCGACATTTTCCAGCCTGGGTGTTTGAATTTTGCTCTATATTTAGTGCCCTGAACGGGTGTTTTGATTCGCAGTGTTTCCAAGCACCTGCTGCCTCCATTGACTCTGGTGGTCTATATGGGTCCCAGCAATCCTCGGGGTTAAGCTGCTCTATCTACATGCCTAAATTTGGGTACTAAAGGTTGGGAGCTGCGGGTGCTATATTCTGCTGGGGTTTGTGTTTCTCCTGCTGGGGGGCATGGTGCTAAACCGGGGTTTGTGGGAAATGTGTTTTCAAAACAAGGCTGGCTTTGATTTGCCAGTTTCTGGTTTGACTCATCTGAGACATTAATCGTTTATCAGAGCAGAGAGAGATTAAAACTTCTAGAAATAAAATCTGAATGCAGGCTAGCTGCTTCTTTCCCAGCAGCAGATGCCTGACACACACAGTGTGGCTGGTGCAGGACATCCCTCTTGCAGTGGGAGCGTTTTCCAAGGCCTGTTCCATGCACACCCTGTGCAAAGGCTGAGCTTTAATACAGAATGTGACCAACCTGCTGTCAAACCCTCCAGCTGACTGTGACAGATCAGTGGGGCACTGCTACGAGTGGAGCCAGGGCTGGCCTTTTAAGGAGCCCTGGTCTGGAACTGGGCATAAACACTTTTCCCTTTCATGCTCATTTCCAGGGCAGGTAATTTATGTATCTTGGTAAGAAACTGGCAACCGTGTCCACGCTTCTGTCCTTTTGTAATATCCTGTTGTTGCTTCCCAGAGAAAAATACCAGCAGACATTCAAGGTTACTTCCTTGGCATGCTCTGTGTGTTTTCAGCCTGATTGTATCTGCACTGTGTAGATGTTTCCTGACATGCTGTATCTCCCCCGCTCTTGCATCACAGGCTGAGTATTCACCGTGCATGCTTTGCTGCAGCAGACCTTTCCTTTCTGACCACAGCCCCAGCTGTCTTTCACCTTGGCTTGCTCCCCAGCCACGTTCCCTCCTTTGTCTGACTCCCAGATTGCTCCTCAGACACTTCCTGGTGCTTGACAGACCTTGAAGCAGGTCTTAACTCCAGAGCAGGAGATGAGTGACTGTGGCACAGATCAGATGCCCACGCAGGTGCTGGAAAGGGGCCTCACCTCTCTTATTTCAAGAGAAATGAGGTCTCTCAAAGGTGGCTTTAAAAAGTGACCCTCACGGCAGGCTGATTGCTCCCAAACAGTGTTCTGGGTCCCTGCAGCACCTGCACGAGGAGCAGCCCCAGGATCCTGGTGCATGCCTGGTCCACTGATCTGGCACTGCTCCTTTTGCCCATCCAGACCTTGAGAAGTCTGAGTCCAGGTTTGTTGCTCCTCATTGCTCCCAGATGCCTTGACATTCCTCAAGGAGATCAGAGCTCATTCCCATCTCCACTGCCAGGCCTGGGCTGTGGCAGCACAGTCCAGCCCCAGCACGGGGCCCATATCGTGTGTGATGCTGCAGATGAAAGCTGTTGTTTGTTTACAAGCTTTCCTCAATTAGAACTCATTTGCTGCTCACACACTATATTTAAAACCTCATGTTTAAATCAGCACTGGTGATTTAGGAGTGCCTGTTTTGTTTTCTTTCCTAGATACATACGATAATTCCTCGACCTTTTAAAAATCTGTTGCTAATATTTGCTGTCAGATTACTTTTTCTTTCTTTCTCTCTTTTTTTCTTTTTTTTGGGGGGGGTGGGGGGTTGTTTGTTTGTTTGTTTTTGTTTTTGGGGTTTTTTTGTCCCCTGCCAGGACAGCCAGAGGCCTGCAAGTGTTTATTTAACTTATTTAACTCTAGCTGTTTGCTTCTCATAAATTTCCCTGCCTGAAAATCCATTTGGGATCAGGCAGGAAAAAGCTTTGCAGTCATGCTGGATTAGATTAGAATAGACAGAAAGTTTCAGTTTGGGCATTTTGGCAGCTCTGGATCTCTTCAGAGCTACTCTTAGTGAGGCTTTCCAACACGCAGCCCCAGTGGTATGGAGGGGATAAGTTCATGTCCTGGTGCCACTTTGTACCCCAGTGTCCTGGCCACTGCAAGTGTCCCAGGAGGTGGGGCAGGAGCTCTGTCCATGAGATGCTTCCCTGAGCACCCTCCACCCTCAGGGAACTGCTACAGACAGAGCCACTGCACCATCCCACTGGGGTGTATGTGGCCTTTTAGCCTCAATTTTTGCAGGTCAGCTAAGTAGGGAAAAATAGGATTTTTTTTTCTCAAGGTTATTGTTTTTAAAACTTTCCTGTAATTTTTTAAATTCTGTTCATTCTTCATTAATTTTGTTAATTCATTGCAATCTCATCACATAACTGATGTCTATGTATACCTTTTTTCAGAATATCAAATCAATCCAATCAGATTCACCCATGGGAGGGTGACTTTAGTCTTTCGAGTAAAGTTTTTTCCAGATTGCAAAACCCTTGCTATAAAAGATTGTGTTGGTTTTGTGTGCACTTGTTTTACTGCACCTTTCCATGAATGAAGAGTGTGAGGGCTCCTGAGCCAAATTCTGGTGTAAACGTAGGAAACTTGGGGTAAGCCCAGGATGAGAAGACAAACTTCCTCACTGTGCAGATGAGCTGATCCAGCAAGCTTCCAAGGAACAGGAGCACACCCAAGGTTGGAAACCTATGGCTTTGGGTTTCATCAGTCATTTCTTTCAACAAAACCCTGTCCTGACATGGTATTATTTGTAGAACTATCCATTTCTATAACTTTTTGTCCACCTACTGAATCTTCTATGAAATGGAATGTTTGCAGAGACCAAGATGAATTTTCCAAAGGGCTATGGACTGGGATGCTGACACAAATGTTTCCATGTATGTATCTGATTGGGACACACATTCATTTCCTCTAGGCCCCTGGGCCTTCCCTCTATTTCATGCTTTAGCCAAGGGCCAAGTGCCAACCCACATTTCCCACTTCTACACTTTGGAAATCATCAGAATCATTCTGGATGCTCTGCAGTGTGCGTGAAAAAATTTCTTTTGTTCCTTTCATAATTTTTAGAACAACTCGAAATTCAGGGATTCAGTCAGGAAACATAATCTTGAATAAGATAGAGACAAGAAACTCAAGTCCTTGTTGTATCGTCCATGCTATTTGCATCTCCAATGTATTTCCTCTCTCAAATTGCACCTCTCCAGAGTCACACTCTGCCAGAGATAGCTAGGTGGCAGTGAGTGAAGAAAGGAGCAGCATTGTCTACGGCTTTGAACCATGAATAGCCCTTGGAAAAACAGCAGCAGAGAGAGATACAAGTTCAGGTTGATAAAGCAGGTTGCCAAGTGAGTGAAGACTTGATCCTGTTTCACTGAGGTTGGCGGTGAACTCCCACGGACGTCACTTTTATCGCTGCTCCCAGCCCATCCTGAGTGCCATCCACCAGCAGCCTGGGCAGAGCGTGGCTGTGAGGAGTTCTGTGGGGATGAGGCTGGGTTTGCTGGTGGAGCCTCCTTCTGCTGCAGCTGCTGGGACCAGGGTATCAGGCTGAGGTGGCTCAGCTGAGGTTCAGCATGGTGCTGATTCAGTGCAGTGCCCTTTGTCTTTGTGCTGTTGGCGGAGTGAGCACACACATATATACATCATATTTATGTATAACAGGGCTTCAAAGTTGGAAGAAAAAGCCCCAGCAACAGCTGCCACTTACCAGTCTCCAGTGAAGAAGATTGAGGCCCTGAGCACTCTGTTGATATTGCAGCTTATCCTCAGTTCTGGCTCCATCAGCCAAAGCCCCCTGGCTGTATTGATCCAAACTCTGGTACACTCCTCGGGCAGCACAACAGGCTGATCCCATGTGAAGGGGTCACCTCCTCGGCCCCATACCAGACCCACAACTGTGCCTTCACCAGGTGATGGAAGAAAATGAAGCAATTTAAGGCCATTTTGACAGCTGCCCACTTCCCTAGTACCCTCTTCTGCCTGCTTGACGCTCATGACATGAAACATCGGGCAGTGACAGCCACCCACTGCTGTCACTGAGACCCATTCCCAAAACCCTGCACAATGTCAGACAGCAAAGACAGACCACTTTATTTCAGTGCCTCCGAGGGGGCTGGATGAATAGCTGAACTGCAGGAGCCTAATGGATTTTGGAGGGGGGTGGGAAGCAGGACGGGACATGCAACAATTTGCAGGGAGGCGTGTGGGGAAATGTTGTTGCAGCGATGAGGAGTGGGAGATGGAGTAACAATGGCTCCAGTTTACATTGTGCTGCGCCGGTGCTGTGATCTGCTGCCAAGATCAACCCTGGAGAGAGGAACTTGAAAATAACACGAATAGTGTGGCAAGAGAGATACCCTACAGCATATCCTGCTCCCTCGGACTTTGCCTTTGAGTCAGGAGTGAAATATTGGCGCTATTGTGGTGAAGTGAGACTTAAAAATAGAAGGAAAAATTGTCACTTCTTCTTTTTTTTTTTTTCCTCTTCCAAGGGGACATTAATCGTTTTAAAGCTGTGGTACTTCTAATTTGAGTCAAGGAGGAAAACACTTCAAGGCATTGAAAGAGCTAGGAACCGTGTCACTCATCAGCTGTGGTGTGAGAGCTGCCCCTTATCTCCATCGCCATAGCGATGCTGCTGCTCGGGTTACTCCCCCGATGGGTTTCACTCCTGCATTACCCTCCACGGTCCAGATCCTTTCAGAGGAGGCCTGGCTAATACCATGAGTCTCACAAAAAAAACCTAGTGCTGAAACTCAGGCGGGTTAGCAGCATTTCTGGCTGCACGTGTGTGTTACCTGACGGGAACAGAGAAAGGGCTGGTGTCTGGGATTCCTGCACAGGAGGTGAAGCTGAGTTCCAGACAAAAACTGGAAATTCTCTTCTGTCTTGCAAGAGCAACAGTCTGGAACCAAAGTGGGTTTAGGAAGTTACAAAGTTTATATTTCTTGCAGGGTTTTACATCATCTGGATTTTTTTGTTATTTCAGGGATCAGTGAGCTGGTAAAGCTTAAGTCTCTCTGGGCTTTCTAAGAACTGCATTTATATGAATGTGAGATGAAGCAGAGCAACATCAGATCTGGTCACAGCCATGTGAATGCTGTTTATCTACTGTCTTCAGAAATAGCACTGCCCTCTGTGTTAGGCTCCTGGCCAGGTGCTTCAGGTTGCTGCCAATACTGGACCTCTTGCAAGTGCCTTTCTGGGAGCACAGAATCCTCCCTCTGTGCCTCTGAGCTTCCTTGGGAGTGGAGAGGCCAGTCTGGGATGCCAGCACCACCACTACAACTAGAACAGCTGTGGACAGCTTCCAGCCACCCTCACAGGGATTGTCCCCCCACCCCAGACTTGCTGCTAGCCTTTGATGAGTGACTGCTGCCACATGGGGACAGGGCTGCTCCCCTACAAGGAGAGAGCTGCACTGTTTTGTATAAATATAGCACGTGACATTTATGTCTGAGTTTACCAAATTCGGCCCTTTCCCACTGGTAAACTGTGAGAACTAGCAGGGTCGTAGTGTTTACGGCCAGAAGGAATTGCTAAATCTGGATTTACAACAGATCACTGATCTCAGCCACTTGAACCCAGTAGCTTGTTTCACTGGAAGCTCATGTTGCTCTGAAGACACTGGGAGATGGGGCACCTCTTTCTCTTTGTCCCAGAAACTGGTCACCAACGTGGTTCACTCATGTGCTTTCCTTCCATTTCAAAAATCCTACTCCTTCTATGCCTTGGTAATGTTGCAGATTCCAGAAGAGCTGAATATATTCACCTCTTAAAGCATATGTATCAGGCTGTCTCTCAATCCTCTTTGCTAAAATTAAGGAGGCTCTAAGCCTTCAAGGTCTGCCTTTCTCCCCTGCCTCTTACCTCCATGATGGATAGCATATATCCCTGCCAATCAGCATCCGAGACCTGGTCTCCCACAAATGATTCCCAAAACTCAGGATGTTTCATCCTTTTCTCAGGTTCTGGAAAGGGCCTGTGACCAAACTTTGGGATAAGACCCTCCTGTGTCTGAGATCCTATGGGCAGCAGGGGCTGGGCAAGCACCTCCAGGGGAGGTGGCCACCCTGGATAAGGAGCTGATGGTTTCTTTGGGATGGTCCCAAGTGCAGGGTTCCTCCAGGAGCTCAGAGGAGCCACCATGCAACGGCTCATTTCTGCAGCAGATTTAATCAGCA
The DNA here is from genome assembly GCA_008694505.1 of Cyanoderma ruficeps. NCBI lineage: Eukaryota > Metazoa > Chordata > Aves > Passeriformes > Timaliidae > Cyanoderma > Cyanoderma ruficeps. The sequence continues at coordinate 44,494,140 of VZDJ01007753.1, read as the reverse complement.
AAAGGAAATGAGTAAAGAGCAAACAGCAAGTTTTAAAAGATTGAAAGAAAAGATAGTTTTTTTTTTTATCTATGTGGAACCTGACAAAACACCCATGTGCTGTTCAGAGATGGCATGAATTGATAAACATGATGAAAATACAACATGGGGGCAGAGAAACAACTCAGGGGCCAGTACTGCACTGGATATGGGTGTTGGCATCTCAGACGTTATCCCTGACCAGCCAGGACAGGTTTGATGACAGTGCTGTGGGGAGCAGCCTGTGGTGTTTTGAGTCCATGCTGGAAGGAGGGGTATTGACTCAACACTGAAGGTGGAGCAGGCTCTAAGATTAGTGTAGGGGCTTTTCTAATGCCATTTAAAAGGAAAAGGATAAAAGCACCAACAGGACTTGAATGCTGGAGGAACAATGTCTTGCCATCTAGAATCTGGCTATTTGAGCATAGTCATATCAGTGCTTTTAGGGCCTAAATCTCTGAGAGAAGAGTGGGGTGAGAAAGTCCAAGATGTAGGATTTGACAGCCAGTGCTGCTCACTGGAGAAAGAAGTCTCCTTTCCATATGTTTCTTAGCTCAACACCAAAAGGAAGCCCCCCATGCATCTTTCATTCTGTGTTCAGTTTGGTGTGCAGGGTGGGCAGACACTTTCCAGCTCCCCTCCTTCCCAGGAAAACCCAAGTGCTGCACTCAGCTCACTGTGCCTTTGGCTTTGCTTGGGGTGGCAAAGAGCCAGGAACAGTGGTGGTTTGCACCAGGGGCAGGGAGAAAACCTCCTTTGCTCCCTGGCCAACTAGAGCCTGGCCTGGTATCTACCAGGACAGAAAAATTAGCAGCTCAGTTCATCTCCCATTTCTATTCCCTGGACACAATTATTGATCCTCACTGAATTGTCCCTCCTGCTGCAGAAAGTTCTGTCTCAATGCAGGTCCTTTGTGATGTTTTATTCATTTTAAACTTAGGCTGCATCCTGCATTTCTCATCAGAATGCACCCAAAATTCTGTCAGTAAGCAAAAAAAACCCCCAAAAATACCAGCCCCAACAAAACTCCTCATTCACAACTTGTCAAGAAAAAGCCAAGGTCGTAATGGATAACTCCAAGGAATTCTTGGGCACCTTGCTCACATTCACCAAACAAATTCCTTCCTGGGAATTATTAGCTTGGTTGGAAGTGTTTTGTTGCCCTCTGTGCAGTGTTGGGTCTCAGGTGACAATTTAAGAATCCTCTGCCCACAGCTGGCTGACTCCAGTGAGGAACATTTCACCATTTCATCCACCAATCCACAAAATAATGTCACTGAAAGGGGGCATTGTGTGAGGTCTGTTGGGTTGTCAAATCATTCCTTCTTTAAAATTTAAAGTCTTTGCACAGGAACACTCACACTTACCTTGCTGTGAATACTTTGTTCTTCAGAAGAAGAAACATTTAATATATGTTGCTTTAGATCTGGACCAGGAGATCAAGAAGCCTTCTCCTGCAAAGCTGTTTGGATGCCACAGAGCAGCCCAAGGCTTACAAACGTGACAAACTTGTCTTCCTTATGAGTAATAAATAATAAGAAAAGTATCTATCTTGGGGAAAGCAGAGAGGCGATTCAGCAAACACTTCAGCAATGGCCTGGGTGGCATTAGTCAGCTCTCACGTCAGAGATGTTGTGTGTAGTCATCTCACAAACCAAGCTCATGGCAGCAGCTCCTGCACCTCTGAGTCAGACGCAGTTTTGAAACCTCCAGGTGCCAAATTTCCCAAGTGACCTCAGAGTGGTTTCCCAAATGAGGAGTCAAGTGCAGAGGATTTGGAGCCCACACAAGGGCAGTGGGACTGGGACACCATCCAGCTGCTGAGTAAGGGCCAAAGGGCTCTTTGTGCAGGACAGAAAGGCACAGGAGAGGAACATGTGTTAAAAACTTACTGCAAAAGGCCAGCTTTTAGTTCAGCCTCTTTCTTCTGCCTCCCTCATTTTAACCAAAGCTGAGTTCTTGATGGAGTATTAATGAGAACTTCTGAGAGCACCTGCTTGGCTTCTGCCCATCACAGGAACGTTCCCAGGCTTGCTCCCTAGGCCTGGGCTCGTGTTTGGGTCTGGAGACAGCTGCCAGGGAGGGATGGATGGCCAGCCTGCCTTTGGCCTCAGAGCATGCCCAGCACCCCAGCTCTGTTGATGAGGACCAGCCCTGGGCATGGGCATCGCTTTCCACAAACATTGTGGTGTGCAGACACAGTATTCATGGAAAGCCCCCAGATTTTGGAGGTGCAAATGAGAGAATCTGTCTGGCAAGTGTTCCACGGCCCAGGAATTTGGATCCCCTCTAATCTGGGCTCCCCTGTGTGCCTGTGCTAGTTCTTCAGCTGTTATCCTCTCTGCAGAATCTCCTTCCTTCCAGTTTGTGACTGTGCTGGACAGTGAGGCCTCCCAGTGCCAGTCTGACATTTCTGGGAGCGGAGTCACTCCAGGAGCAGCTGAAGAAAATTACGTCTGAATATTCTGCTTTTCAGCAGTTTTTTTTTTATTCTCCCTACTGTGTTGTGCCATGAAAATTGATATCCCCTGGGTCCCTTTCCAGCCATCTTGTGCTTCCATTTCTGCCTGCACCTCCCCAGGGACTGCAGCCAGGTTGTCTCCTGTCAAAGGTCACTAAGCAGCAGGGTTAATACAGTTACAGATCTGTAGCACAACCCTCCTGAGCCACAGCCCAGACCACAAACAGCCTGGGTCACTGTTTGGAGAGAACTTGGAGAAGGTGCTGCCTGCAGCAGCCCGCTCACCAAGGGATGCTCACAGGGTCTCTGCACCCTGCTGCTTCTTCTCACACATGTTCCTCAAGGAATTCTCTCTGAATTCTCTCTGCAATTATATTGATGATAAGACACATGGATACTGATATATGTGCAGCAGGGCCCTGTGTCCTCAGTTTGGATACCTGTGGCTTTTTAGTTTAAGAATGTCCATGACTGGGGGTGGTTGATGGTTTTTTCCGACAGGATTTCCCATTCCCCATGGCCCATAAGTGGCTTTCTGCCAGCTCTGCCACTCCTTGTCCCTCTGCCTGGCAGCAGTGCTGGTGATGACAGGTCTGTGGAGAGAAATGAGTAAAATTACACAGGTCTCTGGGAGAAATTAGTAAAATTACACAGGATGAGAATTTCCTCTGCTGGTGGTGTAGAGGGACACAAATTTATGTGATTTTTGAAACCTATCTGAGTTTGAAATGTTGTTTCCAAACCAAAACATAATAAAAAAAAATTTGAAATCTCCTTGGAAAGGTACAAGTGGGACTTCAAATGTCAGAAGAACATTTTCCATCAATACAATCAATGCTTCTTGTTCCAGGCTTAGTGTTTTCTGAAGTACACTGCTGTTTGTAATAGAATATGCATTAAAAATTAATGAAAAGTTGTTAAAAAAAAAAATAAGAAGGCTCTTAGAAAAGGCTGAGAGAATATCTTGACCTTGGCAAAAAAGTGCCAGTGCAACTTCTGGCAAAGTCACTTTTGGTTGAAAGCTACATGTTCCCACAGAAAGTTTAAATTTATTTAAGGAATGGCATTTTCTTTTCCTTTCCTTTTTTTTTCTTTCTTTTTTCTTTTTTTTTTTTATGGTACTGACAGAATAGGACTCAACCTGATTATTTGCAGGCAGCTGTCTAAATAAGCTATGACAAAAATGTCTTCTTGTGACACTGAAGAATGAGCAAAAGTATTTTTAGTCACTGAAGTGGATGTACTTAATATCACACATTTTCCCTCTACACTTTTTCCAGTGTATTTCCTGAAGCTGCTGGGCAGCACATGTCTCTGCTCAGGAATTTCATCACAGGGTTTTTCTCTCATTCTTGGGCCCACCTGAGCATCCTGCTGCCATGTTGTCCTATTCTCATTCTCTCTTTTCTGCCCCAATGTGAGCTGATTGCTTCTTCCCCCTCTTTTGTCAGCCTGATAACCTTTTCAGCATCCCAGCCATTTGTTCACAAAGTATGTATTGGTGCCCACAGGCAAATTTTAAGTCCCTAAATCCCCTCTTAGATGCCTCAGTGGTGCATTGAATCTGGTTCAATAGCCTCTTAAGAAACAGACCCTCCATAAAGAGCCAGGGGACAGTCACATCCCTTTCTTTCCTCTGCAGTTTGCCCTCCAGGATGAATAGGAGCATCCCAGCTTGCAGCTGATTATTTTTTTAACACTTGGAAACATCTGCCTGGGAAAGTAACTGCCTCCTTGGGATCTGCACGTGTTTGTGCATCAGATGTGAGTCAATGGAGGGCAATTCTCCAGAAAAGATCCTGGGCATGTGTGTGAGAGAAAGAAATTGCAGGGAGGCCCTGATGAAGAGAGGAGAGAGGCCCATGAATGACCTTTTCCAGAGAAGGAGGAGGGGGAGGGCAGTGAAGGAGTGGATGCCAGTTCAACCACAGTGCCCTTTCTCCTTCTGCAGAAAGGAAAGGCAAACTAAGATGTGAGTGTGGGGAATTCATTCCCAAAGACAGGGCAGATCCAGTGGCTGAGAGACCCAAGCCCTGCCATTTTCTCCCCATCCTTGAGCAAACAGCTTGTTCCTTGTTCACCATGTCCCCCTGTGGCTCAGCCACGATGGCAGGGCCTGGCAGTGGCTTTCCCTGCCCACATGGCTTGTGCTCACACACAATGCCACAAAGGAATCTTATAAAAGCTGGAGCGGGGATGGTGTTTGGCCCTCCAACCCCTGACCCTCCAACAATTTAGTTAATGATTGTGGTTATCAGATACACTGGCTCAGCAGTGCATCCATCACTGGGCTGACAGGGATTCAATCCTACAAGGGGAGGGAATGTGCAAACACATTCAATCTTGTCCCAACCAGCCCCCAGCCTTCCTCTGCCCCTAAATCCAAGAGCAAACAGAGAGTTCCCATCAGGGGAAGAGCTGCTGTGATTTCTTGTAAAATAATAGACAAGATGGAGCTGTGGATGCTGGCAATGTCTCAGGTGCAGGACCAGCCCATGAGATGAAGCTTAGCTGTTGGTGCTCCTTGCAGTACACTGAGGGGAAGGCAAACAAGCAATGGTGCATTCCTTTCCATGGCAGTCTTTGCTTGCTCCTCTGCAATATTTTACTTGCCTTACTGGGTTCAAGCCCGCCAGCAGCTTGCTTTGCTGAACCTAAGGCTTATTCCTTGCATCTGTACTGTTTCCATGTTCCAGCTCTGCACTAAAGCCTCCTGCCCCATTTGTTTTCAGTCTCTGTCCAGGACACTGTGACCCCCTCTCCCTGTCCTGACAGTTCTTCCACGTTTTCAATAGATTATTCTGCAATAAATCACAGCAGTCCTCACATGATGGAAAACTCTGTTTGTTCTTGGGTTTGGGGGAGGTCCATAAAGATGCTGTCAGCTGCAGGAGCCCCAGGGGTACCCAAGGGAGGAAGATACAATTGGTGCTATGACAGCAACAATCCCACAATAGTTTGCCTATACTTGGATCCAGCACAAAGCTTGCAATCGCTGGCTTGTCCCTGTATTTTTGAATATCACAGTATTTTCACGGTGAGAAAGGTCTGAGGCAAAACACTGAAATGTATTTGCTGAGCCCAACAGCTTTTTTTCTAAGAGGCTTGGAAAAATCTGGAAACATTTCCTCTGAAGAGGCAATGCCGAAACAAGCCTGAGCCCAGAGTTTCTAAAGGCCAACCTCTCCTTCTGCTCAAATGCCATCAGAAATTCCCACTCCTGTTTCATTTTCTTGCCTCATCATGTCACACGTGCACAGAGCTGACAGCAGTGAAGCACTGGGCATATCTCAGAGTGGGAGTTTTTACCTTCACCACCCCTCCATATGGAAAAGGAGAGGTTCAGATGAAGCACCACCAAACCCTGGCTGGCCAGGAGCACCAGGACACAACTGACCACAGACCAGGGCATGCACTGACCAGCCTGGTGTGCCTCTGTTTTGCACACCAATTATTTCAAATATGGCCAGGGTTAATTAGCTGTTCCTGGTTGCCACTGCCTGGAATAGGCCACCCTCTGTGCCAAGGGCTGCACTACGGAGCTGACCTGGCACTTGCCTTCACTCCTCATCACAAACTGGGCAGGCATCACCAAACAGGATTCAGAGGGGTAGAAAACACTGTGGTGAAGTTTGTAGCTTATCTTGGATCCCTCAAGCAGTCTAAAACTTGGGGTCAGCTTTTTCAAGCTCACCCCTAAGCAGATGACATGAGCACAGGAAGGCTGGCTGTAGGATAAGGCAGCACAGGCAGATCCTGGCTGATAGGTGCTCTCCAAAGTGTCCCATGCCAAGGCATTTTGATGCTCCCTGGGCAGGCTCATGGGTAGCAAAACCCCCCTCCTCTGGCATTTACAATCTGACCAGGTCCAGTTTTTGTATGCAGGGCTGTTTGAAGGGAGCAGCTGGCCTCAGATTTGGAGCTGCAACAAATGCACAGGTTTCCCCCTGCACTTCTGCCTTCTCTCCATGCTTTTATGGGATCCTCAGGGGAGCAGAACACTGGGCTGTCAGCACAGGGAGGACAGCCTGGTCCGTTTCTGGGTAGCGATGCTGTGCTGAGTCCCTGGTCCCACGCTGGCAGGGTCCCGGAGGATCCGCTGTGCTGGGGAAGCTGCACTGCGGCACTGCGTGATAAGGGCAGATAAGAGAGTTCCTGCTCTGATTACAGCATGACCAAACAAGTTTCCTGATCCCTACCTACGCCAGCCAGCCGCTCCTTGAGACAATACTGTTATCCCAGGCGGGAATGTGCAGGCAAGCAGGAGCAAACCAGAGCCGCGAGCCCTGATGCCCTGGGGCAAATAAACGTCACTGAGTACCCTCATCCCGGGCACAGTGCAGACTCGGGGACTCAGGCAGGGAGATTTCCAGTGGAAATATCCTGGCAGGGCATCAGGCTTGGAAGAGACAGGGAGAGGAGAGCAACAGTGAAAGAGAACAGGATGTGAACCAGTGTGGAAAGTATGACAAGAAGCAACTAAGATTACACAGCAGCACTTTCTCTTTGCCTGGTGGCGGTTTGCAGCTGGGTGCCATAGGGGAGCTGAGGCTCACAGCAATGCAAATGTCCTTCACTCCTTCAGCTCCCCCAGCTCCACTGGGGATGCCATGAGTGCGCCATTGAGGTTGTCCAGCACACCCTGAGTAGCTCCAAACCACTGTGGCCTGACCACCTAGTCCAGAAAAGCTCTCTGCAGGTTTGCATGTGTGCTGTGGGCTTTGTTGGCTTGGCTGCCAGGGATAAAAAAGCCTATCAGGCAAGCTGGATCAAGCTCTGTCACTGCAGTCCCTGCTGTCTCAGGACAAGCAAGGTTGGGGAGCTCTCAGTGATGTTTTCTCATGGGACTGTCCTTTGCATGGGCACTGAGCTGGGAAAATACTCTTACACAATATTAGATACATCATTATCAGGCTGATATTGGTATTTTAGGGTAGACCAAATGGTGACCTGTGGGGAAACACTTTGATGAATTAGGACCTCACTCACAGGGTTCCACCAGCCTGATTTCCCTTGAGTTATTGAGAGAAATCAGCACTCTCCTTTTAAGTGATCACAGGGTTTTCTGGTACTTCATAGCATGCTTAGCCCTAGACTGTACCTCTCTGGTCTTTTCCATACAGTTACTTGAAGGAAACAGATCTGATTTTAGGAGCAGACCTGTTGTGCCACTGTTGTGTATTCAAGCCCTAATGTAAGCACACAGCCACTTTCCATGGGATTCTTATCACATTTATATGGCAGTGAAGCCATCAGCCCTAAGCCACTGGGGATCTTGGAGCACCAGTCTGATAAGGAGCAGCTGAGGAATCTGGGGTTGTTCAACGTGAAGTAAAGAAGGCTAAAGGGGGACCTTATTGCTCTCTACAACTTCCTGAAAGGTTGTAGATGGGGCAGAGTCTCCCATTTAACAAGTGATAGGTTGAGAGGACACAGCCTCAAGTTGCACAGGGGAGGTTTAGATTGGATATTAGGGAAAATTTCTTCACTGGAACAAGCTGCCCAGGGGCGCAGTGGAGTCACTGTCCTGAAGGAATTTAAAAGACATGCAGATGTGGCAGCTGGGAACATTTTAGTGGTGGCCTTGGCAGTGGTGGATTAATGGTTGGACTTGATGATCTTACAAGTTTTTCCCAACTTTAATGATCGTACGACTTTATGAAACCAAGGCAAATGCAGCCCAAGCAAGACCCATGCCCGTGTGACTTGGTGTACAGCTGAAAGTGGCTTGTCAACCTCTTGTTTTCACAGGCTCAGTGAGTCTGTGCTGATTTAAATTGGGTGCCCAACCTGCAGCCTGGACAAACAGCACCACGTCGCACCAGGGTGTGCATCCAGCACGTGGAGCCAGGACAAAGGAACACACAAGAGCTCTTTAGACCATGGCATTTAGCAAAGCCCACAAGAAAGAGCTTTCCAGCTATCTCAGAGGGCTCATTTGCATCAGGAGAGCCTGTTTGCTCCTCCCTGGCCTGCCTGAACAGTGCCACCCCAACAGCTCCCCAGGAATGTTTTAATAGGGACTACTGGGTAAAACTTTGCAGGTCAGAAAGGTGACCAGAAAAAACACTCTGAAGTTATTTTTTCCCCCATTAAGAGCCAATTTGCATAAATACTGAGGGATCACCAGGGCTTTCTGCTGTTCTTCAAGCTGACTTCTGCAAGGGACTCATGAGGCAGAGACAATCTCTTCCCCTCAGAAGCAGTGAAAGTTCTCTGGTTAATACCTCTGCAGCTGTCCTGAGGTGAAATGGTTGAACACAGGCTTTTTCATGAATCTTCATGGGTTGCTTAGTCCTGTGAACACCTGCTGGGTGAGCTACCTCCTTTCATCCTGAGAGGTGGGTAAACAATAGTGGTAGACCTTCTCCCGGTGTTTTGTCTCTTGGGAATTGCACCTTGGCAAGGGGCTGGGAGGTCAGAAGAGAAGAAAATCGTGTGTGTCTTTTGGCCAGCTCAGACCCAGAAGATGAGGAGGTGTATGGAAATAAAACACATTGAGGATAACTCAGACGGTGGCAATGATTTCTACTTTACTGAGGAACCACCTACTGAGTCTCCTGATCCCTACCACTGCTCAGCAGATAGGCAATCTAGTGTCAGAAGCTTAGCAGTGGTAATTTATCATGTTTGAAGGTGAAATAGGTCTCTCTAGATGTAATTAAGTGCTCTCTCAAAGGAAGGGACTATTGCTAAGCCTTGCAGGCATGTTTACTTGACCACAGAGGGCCCTCATCAGAACATCCAGTACTAATATATTATCACTAATGATGACAACCAACAATTTCTTCTCCACATGAATTACAATTACACATTCTTACTTGGCTGGAGAGTCCAATTATACACGAGGAATTTTTTTCTCTCATACAGGACAAGAAATATTAGTAATACCTACAGGTTGTTCTTTCCTGCCTTCTTTTTTTTTTTATTTGACTCTTTGTTTTCCAGCTCTAATTTGTTTCAAATTATTTCCAGCCTTATTAGATTGGTATGAATGATCACCTACCACTTTTCTCTTTCACCAGCCCCATGTGCTTTTAGATTCTGCACATTTTTACAGTTGGCCCAAAGGCAATACTTGATCTCTCAAATCAGCCACCACAACAGAGTTTACTGATCTTTATTTCATCACCAAACACTTCTTCAGCACAGCATTTGACGTCTGAGCTATGCATTCCTCTCACTTCAAGTTCACCTTTGCAAAGTGCTCCTTCTCCAACAAGCACATTTTAAGGACTACTGGCCCTGGTGTCCCATGCTGCATCCTACATTTGACATAACAAATGGCTCCATAAAGCTCATAGGAGGCTGAAGCAGTTTGGAGGAAGGCTGCTTATCCCAGTGCAGTCCAGTGAGCTGGAGGAGGCTATTCCCCATGAGTGATACTGTGACACAGCCTCCAAAAGCAGTGCCTTAGCACACCTGTGACCCAAAGGAACAGCAGCAGCTCTTACCTCTGTTGGAGGTGAAATGGGTTAAGAGGCACTAGTGTGAAGGAGTTTTGACTAGACCCCGAAATGGGTGAGCTGACACAAGAAGGAGGCACTAGGAAGGCCTGAAACTGCGGGAGAAAGTCACGGCAATCTCAGCAGCCTCTGACAGGCAGCACTGATTCCCTGAGCTGATGTGGAGGGATGGGGAAGTGTTGTGTTGTCTGGGCTTAAACAGCTTCCCCAGCTCCTCTGTGAATTATTTGCTGAAGGGCACAGCCCAGAGCTCAGCAGTGCCTGCTGTCACATCCCTCTGGCTGGATGGCTGGACTGCTCCTGAGGGAGGATGTAGGGCTGGTACCACCCAGGGAAAACACAACACCCAGAATGGCAGCCAGCACCTGGCCCACCCTCACTGTCCCTGATAATGAAATTCCTTCTGAACAAGGTTTGCCTCCCTCTATCTGCAAGACAATCTCCAGGCTTGCTGTTCCATCACCCATTTGTGTCCCGAGGGATGGAGACACAAGTGTGTCTCCCTGTGACAAAGCTGTTCTCTGCTGTGATGCAGAGCCACATCTCAGGTGTGCTCTGGGATGTAAACCTGCTCTTAGGTTGTGTGGATGCTCATTCTAGGCCTCTCCTGGTAAAACTCCTCTTTTACTTCTATCTTCCCCATCATCCCCAAATTGTTACATGACCAAAAAAGTGCTTAATCAAGGAAATTGGAGCAGAGCCAGCACCGGACCCGTTGTTTGTTTTACCCCACATACTGTTTTGATGTATTGAAGACAGCTCATCTCTGAGGGCATCTCTGAGGTTTATGAGCCCCCAACATCCCCCAGCCACAGCCAATATTTCAGCCAGTGCTACACTCTCTACTCCAATGAATTTTCTACATCCTGTTAAGTACCTGCCTATCTAACACTTCCTTGATTGACAAAACTCTGCAGCCACTTCCTGCTGTAATTCCCACTTCAGTGCACTGAAACCTGCTGGCAACCCGTCAGCAATTTCAGCCAGGCAGCTGGGTCTGACCCTCAGAAATCGGGGGATTGCAATCAGTGGGGTTTGTTGCCTACAAAACAGACCTGAATGTCACCCACATTCCTCTTGGAGCCTTCTCTTGGCTCACAGGCCCTGCTCCAGCCCTCTTCGGGGCCTGTCCTGCTCAGCAGTGCCCTCCTTCCCGCCGGGATGGGACTGGGAGCGCTGGAATTTCATTCATGCATCTGCTGTTGCATCGCTGCTGCCAATCCAGCCCGGGCTTTAGGAGAGAAGAACATGATCACTTTGCTGCTGGAGTCACTGCACACACGGAGGGGACCATCTAATCCTTGCATTCCTGCAGGAAAGAAAGCCCCCAGTGAGCTAAACATAAATGGCCCCAGCGGTGTGTGTGTGTTATTTTTAAGTCCAGAAGCCTGAAGGCAAGGTTTAAAGGAGAGTCTCATGGCATATTTTTCATGAGCTGTCTTAAGTCCCCTTGTCTCTTGCCTGGATTGCGTCAGCCAGCAGTGACATATTTTGGTGCAGGACCTGTCTCTGTGCCTGTTCTCAAGGCACTTTAAGCCTGGCTGGAGCAGGCAAACTGAGACACAGAGCAAATGCTGGCTTCCATCTACATATCTTGTCATCCAGGATTGACAGAGATCACAAAGTGGCCTCATAAAGGGATAAAGTCAAATGATATGGCTGCCTGATGTTCCATGTTATACCCTCCTGGAGCTGAGGGGAGGGTCACCATGCCCTGTGTCGATGTCCCTGCCAGCAGCCAGCTGTCCCTCTCCAGCCAGAGGCACTGAAACAGCCCTGCTGTGCCACATCACGTCCCCCCTGCCACCCCAAGCACCAACTGGGACCCGAGGATGTGAAAGTTCAGCACATATCCTCCTTCCCCTCCCAGCTTTTCTGGCCATGGAGCACCAGGGCTACACCAGTGTCCACAGTATCACTGCTCCTGCATGCTCAGCTCCCTCAGCTGCTGGGGCATCATGCATGTCCTGGCCAGGGCAAGAATGAATGAATTCACACTATGGATGTGTCTAAGTCCCATGTTTAGCAGCTTTGTTGCTGTGTGGGGCAGCATTAAGTGGAAAAATGCGAGTTGCAGCCTCAGAAGGCTGAGGGAATGTGCCCATCCTAGGCAGCAGCCTGCTGTCCTTGTGCTCACTCAGCCATAACTGGGCATCCCAGGTAGGCACTGGCACTGCATGGCATTGAGTGATGGGTTCCTGTTCAACCCTTTCTCCACTGAAAGCAGCGCCAGGAGCAGTGGAATGGTCCCCAAAACCCCACACTCTGTGACACACTGATGTTTCCATATCCCAGCAATCATTTCTGACAGCAATGTGATTTTTGTGAGGCTGCTTCAGCCAGCTGACATAACCATAAAGTTTAACCAGCTTTGGCTTTTGCAACATTTCCTGCTCAAAAATGAAGGTGAATATTTTTGTCACTGTGCAGACAACTCTTGCTGAAACAATCAGCTATGAAATCCAGAAGGTAGCTGGGATTTTTTTTTTTTTTTGAAGGAAAGATGACTTCTCGGGACAAAGAAGCCCAAAACTTCCCACATATAGAAAGGATTGGGGCTGAAGTCAGAAACCATCATGCCCCAATGTCAATGAATGTGAGAGGTGATGGGAGGCAGCCTCAGGGCTGAAGGATGAGTGTGGTTTCAACCCATGTTTCAGGATGGCCTCACCCGTGCATACTCAAGCATGTGCTGACACTTTATCCTTAAATCCCAATATCCCTGGCCTGCATATGCTGCTGCTCCCATCCATACTTCTCAGGGTAAAGGAACAAAGACATATGACAGAGAAAAGTGCTATTAGTACTTTGGTTTTGTATGATAAACCTGTTCAAATGAGTTGTCTTTTTTGATCTTTTTTAGCTTTGGCTGTGACATCCTCCCGGTTGCTCCTCTTTTCGGTGACCTCATGTGAATTTTTGCTTTTCCTCCTAATCCACCTTTTCCTGTCCTGTATTCTATCACCTGAAGACCCCTGGTCTCATAGTCAACACAGGTTAGGGAAATAAGGTACACATTCCTCTAACACCAGACCATCTTCTGAAATTGTCTTTGCTCCTCTACTGCATCAGGCTGGCACCTCAGGGGCAACTGGCACAGAAAGGATTGATGTGAAAGCAGCATCCCCTGCATAGACAGGGGGAGAACCTGATCACATGGACCCTGCATCTCTAGGAGTGGATATCTGAAAGCAGCAGTGACTCAGGGTTGGCAGTACAACGTTCTGCGGAAGCACTAGGGCTTCTAATATTGGCCTCGACCCTGCTGGGTGAGGCATTGGACATCATCTCCAGACTCCCTTGGAACAGAGGACTGCTTCTGATGTGATGAAGGAAAAACAAAGGAAAGGAAACACCAGCATCATTTTGGGGATGGAGGTGAGGGGGCCTTGTGTCTGAGTTTTTTAATTAGTTGAGTCATGAGAGCGAAAGAAAATCAGTTTAAAGAAGGCAAACTGATTTAATTAGCCATATGATTAGGAGTGCACTGCCTTCCCAGGCATAGGAAAGGTTCTCATCTTCACCAGTTTCATTAAAACAATGACTCATCCCCTCTCTTCCTCCCCACCACCCTCACCATAGGTCCTCCCTCTCCCATGCCTGCGACTGTGCTGGGATATGCCCTCGATAATCTTCTGCTATCCTGGGGGCCTGGGAGGCAGCAGGGCCATGGAAAGAATCCCAGCGTTTCCATCTGTCGAATTCCCGAGCGGCAGAAACCTGACCCCGCACGGAGCGGGGCCGCGCTGCATTATTGCTGCTGTGGCAGAGCGAGCCCTTGCCATGCATTATTAACTGAGCTCAGAGAGGGAGAGAGGGTGAGTGAACCTGAAAAGTGGAAAAGTCAGAACTCATACACGTAATAATGATTAAAAAAATAAAATAAATTCAAGAATAAATCCAGCCCTCAGCAGGCTCAGCAGCCGGTGCGGCAGCTGCTCCCCTGGGCAGAGCAGGCCCGGCACAGAGACATGACAGCCATGCTGATGGTTTGCTGCAGTAGCGTGGGGTTTTTCCATGGTTTTAGCCAATCTGGAGACAGGGAAGCAGCCTGTGTGAAAAATGAGGCAGTAAACGTTCAAAGTCTGCAATACACTTGTTTCTGTCCTGATTTGCTCAGTGCTGAGGGAGTGGGAATACTTTTGCCATTGGATGAGCTGCCCCAGAGCCAAACCCTGCAGACGTGGAGTGGCACTGCTGTCACCCAAGGCTGCTGGACACCATGGTTGGTCGGCACATCCCCTAGGGCCCAAAGGACATGTGGGAAGGGTGGCAGGGCCCCTGCCCCTGGCAGAGCCCTACCATGGCCACATTACTCCTAAACCATCTGCTGAAACCATTGGGGAGACACCTTTAGTTGTGAAGCACTAAAGAAGAAGGAAGGGTACGGATGCAGGCATTGCCCTCTGGGGCTCCATCACCCACAGAGGTGGATGGGATCTGATGTGGGGACAAAGAGAGACCCCAGAAGTCACCTGCTTCTGCACCACTGCAACAGCAGGAGGGCTTCAACCAGCAACCACCACTGAGCCCACCTGAGGGGAAAGGCCTGGAGCAGACACATACATTTGGGCAGGTATGCAATCTCATCCCAGTCTTTCCCTGAGCCTGTTTAGTGATGCTTTTATGGATGCTTTTGCCAATTTTCCAGTCCAGTGGCAACTATTCCTTATATGGAAAAACAAGAGCATGGAGAAACTTAATGTGTTTCTAGCTGCTTTTAATGAAATTTAATAACTTCAACAAGGAAGGAGAATCAGCCCAAATAATTTTTTTGTGAACACAGAGCCGGTAACTGGAAGGCCTGTCTGAAGGAGAGCAAAAATGGCCACTCTTGTTATTTGCAGAAGAGGCAAAATTGTAGAGGGCCAAATATTGCAAAACTCCAGGTTCTGCACAAGGTGATTTATAGTTACCTGCAAAGATGTGACTAAGGAGCTCAGGAATCTCAAGCTGAACAACAGCCCATTGATAAGTCCCAAGACACTGCAGGCCAAACTCTTGGCTACCCCCCAGCTGACCCCTGGCAGTGTCCTGCACTTGCCTGAAAGGCAAATGTGTGCAGGGGAGAGGCAGTGGGGAGCACAGGAGGGCACTGCTGCAGGCCAGGGGCTCCACACGCCAGGGACTCCACATGACAGGGCTGGTTTGTTTTTGTCAGCAGAGGATGGACCAAACCCATCGCTGGAGGCAAGTGGCTACATCTCTGTCAAGGGACTGAGGGTCAGACCTCTGTTGATAGTGTTGCGAGTTTTTCTCAGGGATGTTTTCTTTCCACGTGTGCTCCCAGAAATGCAGAGGCACACAAATAGAAAAGGACAAATCAATAAGCATTTATGAGCCATGAAAAAGCTTTCTTCTTGCTCAGGTAAAATCTTAGTTGTGCTCTTTATGTGGCTGAGATGATTCATTGAGCTTCCCTCTCCCTCACAGGCAAGCAGAAACAAACAGGAATGCTTTCCAAATTCAAGGAGGGCATCCTCCCTCCCTCCGTCCCTCCCTCCCTTCCCCAGTATAAGTAGATTTTTCTGCAGACAACTCAAACGGTTATCTCTGAAAACTTCTAAATTCCTGAAGCTGCTTGGTTTGCTGCAGCACTGCCTGGAATACAGCTGGATGATCATCCTGGCCATGGATATGTCCCTTCATCACACATTTCCCTGTGTGCCAAAACACCCTTCCAGCCCAGTCCCCTGAGCTCCATTTTCAGTGTCCTGTGGTCAGAGGCAAAACTTCCCCTGGCTGCAGCGGGGAGCAGGAGCAGGTTTCACCCAGCAAATCCACCCCTATCACCATATGCTGCTTTCTCTGTGAGTTCTGTTTTCCTTTCAGCCCTATCTGCTCCATCAGAGCCGGGAGCTGGTGGCGGTGTTTGCACAAAGGCGGTAACTCAAGCCCTGGCGGGAGCTGTTTTGGCAGCGTAGCCAAGGCACTGCTCCTCGCTCCAGCTGACCTCTCCTCCCTCCTGGCTGGCTGCAGGTGGCTCTCACCCCAGTCTTTCCCCCCAACTATGCTTCCTAAAACCTGTGACTCACTTGTAGATGAAGCAGCTCCTGCCCTGCTTAGCAGGACACCTGAAGGTGCGACCACAGTACCCTGAATTATTTTTAAGACCCTGTGGGGCCAAGCGTACTGGGCAAAGGCAGCAGACTGAGCCATTAACATAACACACATATAACAGCACTAAGAGCAGGTGCTGACAGGGATTTGACTGGTGTAGGTCTTGGCTTGGGCAGGAGAGCCAAATGCTGCTCTCCACCCTGCTGCACACATCGTGACCTGCTGTCGGTGCCTCTACCACCTCATGCTGCGAACAGGTATTTCAATTCAAATTAAACCATGGCTTTTTGTCATGTAACTGTCCCAGTTGTTGGTGAATCCTCACACAGATGGTACCCAAGCCCTTTTGCTCATCCTTTGCCATGGTCTGGAGCAGTGCTCTCTGGCCTTGCCTTTGCAGAGGCTTTATTTCAAACCTCTTCCAACCCTCCAAGGTCTCTGTAGTGAGTTTGCTGCTTCCAACAGGCTTGGAGAAAGTGCAGGGTGAAATTCCCTGTAGCTTCACATCTCAGTTCAGTTTCTCCCCGCTGCGAGAAATTCCAGGATGGAGAACAGTCAGATCAAAGCGAGACAATCCCAGCTGAAACATGCACGATTTGCATATTCCATTAAAAAAAAATCAAAGGGGAGGGTGTGGAAAATATTTGCGCCCCGGAGCATATACATTGTATGCCCCAACAAGATGCTCTGTGTAGGGCTTATACTTATTTACTCTGATGCCTAAAAACTAAAAAAAAAAAAAAAAAAGCTATTGTAATTTGCACATCCCAAAAAATTCTGGCTCATCTGATACGCAGACCATCTCCTTGAAAGAAACACAGATACACCTAGAAAACTAGGGCAGACTTTTGGCAAAATGCTTACTTTTGAAGGTCAAACTAAATACATTCCTTGTGCAGTGGGAGGTCCCCATTGATAGAAATCTTTATTGCTCTGGTTTTGCTGTTTCATTTAGCATTTGATAGGCTCCAAACACAGGGGAGGTGAGTGGAGGATACATGGACCTTTCTCTGCCAAACTTTAGAATGGCACTGTGAAAAGTCGAATTGGCAAAACTGAGTTGGTTTTAGGCTCAGGAAAGCATGGGCTAAGAATTTAATTTTGCTTCTGGCTCTGCTCGCAGCCAGCTGGATGACAGTGACAAGGTCACTGCTCTCTGCCACTGTTTCTCCATCTATTAAAAAAAATTATTGATCCCTTTTTGTAGTATTTTGAGACCAACTGCTGGAAGGAGATCTGTATGAACCAGACACCATCACTGTTAGCATTAATATTCTTGCTGCCTTTTATTACCCCAGTGGTGGCTTCTAAGGCTGTGAGCCCATGTTGCTCTACCCAGGAGTCTGAGCACAAAGTGGGTGATACTCCTCAATCTGTGTCCTTTTTTCTACCTAACAACTCCAGCTTCTCAGTCTGCACTGAGTGGCACTGCCTTCCAGCAGGAGACAACAAATAAAAGAGCAGGTTTATTGGAGAGGCGGGTCACAAGGCTGCTCTGCTGATCCCCATCTCCAAAGCCTTTCTTCCAGCAGTGGTTTGCACATCAGCAGGCCCTGGGGGATGCAGGAAGGCTGCAGGGTGGCACGCAGAGAGGAGAGGCTGGGGAAGATGCTGAGTGCATGCCCAGGTGGAAAACACCACTGGCAAGAGCAGAGCATCTCCTCCCCCCTGTGACTTCCCCAGCCCATCCCCAGGCAGCAGCACAGCCCTTGGCTGTCCCATGCAGAGCTTTGGGCTGAAGGAAGCGCACTTCCCCTTTTCCTGTGGGGGTTTTCTCTGGGTAAAGACCTCCTGTGCCAACGCCCCGCACTCCCCCACCCTGCCATGCGCCTCATCCTGCAGTCCCCTGGTCCTCCTCCTTCCCCTTGAAGGGACCAGGCACTGCAGCCATGTGTGGGCATGCCCTAAGGAAGATTCTGGCTGCCTCCCACGGAATATTCCTGGCTGTTGGCACTGCACAGCAGCCCTGTATTGATTTGCTTAAAGGCGACAGTCGAATCCCTCATAATATATTGAGAACCAGCCGGGTGCTTTTTGCTGACTCCCACACCTTATGTGGCTCACATTAGCCCGGTGCCAGCAACAAGCCATTTTTGAGAATGCAATTCCCCTCCCAGAGCATCTTCCAAGAGAAAAATAATACTCAGGAAGAATGTACCTTGAGACATCAAGCGTTTTAGCGCTGGTTTGTTTGCCTTTTCCCAACAGCCTGCCTTTAAGGTACATCATTTCTGGCATCAGGTTTCCTCACGTAGAGACCATTTAAGTACTTAAGGTGCTCTCTATGTACTCAGCCAAATGTTTTGCCAAGAAACCTAGAATTTCTTTGCTTTAGAGGCATAAAGTCTTCCATCTGAGTCTTAATTACAGGGTTGAATACACAATGAAACTGCAGCTAAGCCCCTACATGTATGGAATGTAACACCACTTCACTGCGCCTCACCTGAAAGACAACTGGTAAAAAGCCACAGATGAGTAATAAACTGAAAGGACACTAATAAGAAAAGAGAAAATATTTAAACAAAAAAATCTCGCTCCAGTAAATAATTAGCTTTTCTTTCTGATTTTGCTCTTCCTGATAAAAGACAAAGAGCCCTGTCAGGAAGTGACTCCATCTGAGAACCTACTTCCAGAAAATGTGGTTTTAGTGGTCTAGACTATCTTCTCATGGCCAGGGGAAGGGTGAGTCTGAACCCGTCTGCATTTGAAGCACTCCGATGTGACGAAGCTCTCTGGAGTCATGCTCCTGGACTGGGTGTCCCAGGGGAGGCAGAAGGAGCAATGGAGTCCTAGACCTCCCTGAGGAGGAGGAAGCCCAAAAGCCATTGTTGCTGGGATACATCCTTGGTGCTGTTAATGATCTGCAGCGCTGGAAGTCAGGAGGAAATTTTCCTGGGTTTCCGTGGGCAGGAGGTCAAACCAATCTGCAAGGCTTGTTCTGCGTCTGGGCAGGGGCTGAGACATCCTTGAGGATGTGGTGAACACAGATGCTCCTTTGAGGCTGCCCTGGGGCTCTCCAGGGCACCGCAAAGCTGTGGGTGGTGGTCTCATGGCCATGCTTGGGCCAGCTCTGATCATGCTGTGCCCACCTGCCTTTAACTCCCCACCACACCCTCTCTGTCACAGGAGCTGTGCCACAGGGTTTTCATGCAATAAAATACTTTGGGTAAAAGGGATTGCCCCACATCCAGGGAAAAGGAAGGGGAGTAGAGAGTCTCCTTGCCCTGGGAAGGCAAGGGGACAGGCTGGGCTCAGGCAGTGCATGGGGTGGGAAGCTCTGGAGAAGCGGGTGGGCTCCTCTTCCCACAGCAGCCAGCTTTGTCTTTCCCCTCCCTGTGGATGCTGTAGCACATGCCACAAAGAGCCCGATGCCAGAGTGAATCCCCATGGATAAACACCTGGCATGGCTGGGCCATCTGCTCAGAGTCAGGGGCAGGAAGACAACAAGCAGCAAGATAAAGTTATTACTTCGACAGAAACGTGCGCTGCGCTTCTTTGCAGGAGAAGCCTCATCAAAGCATACCTGCAAGCAGGGAGCATGCTTCACCCAGTCTTCATATTTAACCTGTAATTTATTTCTTTTTTTCCAGAGAAAGATCAAATTAGCTGCTTTAGCTCCATCTCTAATTAAATGTCTTTCCTTTTTCCTTTTTCCAAATGGCAAATTCCTGCGAATTCAAACAAGTTATATCACCTGGCAGAATTAATTTTTAGTCAGGACATGCCTGTCATTCCAAACAAATTAGACATCTGAAGGGGAGGGCTTAGCTGCATTTCTGTGCACTAACCAAACCAAGCAGTTATGATCCACACAGGGCCAAAACTGATATTTTTCAGGTGACAGTAACCCCTATGCATACCAGCACCTCGCTCAGTCAGAGAGTAAACACCCATTGTACCCAGCACATGCTGCTGTGGGTCTCTGAACCCATGTTTAATGACCTTGTCAGGGAATGTGTGCGCTCTACTCTTACATTTTTAAGAAAGCATAATGGTGCTTTTGTCTTCTGTTTTTTCCTGTGTGGCAAGTTGCAGCTAGTCTTCAAACTTAGCTTAGAAACTTCACTTATTACTTCTGGACAGTTTTCTAGCCACTTCTGTGCTTTCTCTTTTTTTCTTTTTTTTCTTTGTTTTCCTTCTCTTTTTTTTCCTTTTTTTTTTCCTTTTATATTTTTCCTCTTCAGCTGGGTGTCTTAGCAGATATCGAACTTTCTTTTTTAGTTTGGGGACCAGTTGTATGTCTGCACACATGTGCATCTGCAGACTCACAGTCTCCAGTCCATTGGTGGGCAGCCATATAGCAAGAGCATAACCTGAAGACCTAAAATAAACACTAATGCTCCTTTCAAAGGGCCCTGGTGTTTAGTGTCTCATTCAGGAGGGAGGTTCACTAGGTGGCTGTCTTTTAACGTGTGCCAAAGTCCCACTAAATTAGACTCTCCAAGGTTTCATAGACACTGAGAAGACTGAAAATGCAGAATTCATGACTGAAGTTTTCTCTCCTCCCCACCTGGAGGTTTTCAGGAGAAACCAGGATATGGAGTGGTAGGAAAAGGGAGACAAGGGAGAATGGTCTTAAGCTGACAGAGGGCAGGTTGGGATTAGATATTAGAAGGAAATTCTTCCCTGTGAAGGTGCTGAGGCCCTGGCACAGGTTGCCCAGAGCAGCTGTGGCTGCCCCATCCCTGTGAGAGTCCACAGCCAGGCTGGATGAGCAAGCTGGTGTGGTGGAAGCTGTCCCTGCCCATGGCAGGGGGGGTTGGAGCTGGGTGAACTTTAAGGTTCCTTTCAACCCAAAGCATTCTGGGATTCTTCGATGCCCTTTTTGCCTGTGTTTGTCCTGGTGAGGACATGGGTGTGCAAAGCACAGGTACAGCTCATCAGCCTGCTCCTCATTCCCAGCTACAGACCTCAAAAGCTGCTGTTTCAAGCATCCAAACCTGCAGTTCTGCTGGATAAGGTAACAATCTGTGTGCATAGCCCCAGAAAATGGATACAGAAACTTCATATAAATTTCTTGGGGCTGCCAATGGAATTGGGACGTTCAAGAGGATGTTTGGTTTTAGGAGGAATTAGGAACTCTTCAATCAGCAACAAGAAAGAAGACAGGTCTTTTGATGACTTTTCTCAGTGCAGCTGGGGATTTTTCATAATTCCTTATGTTCTTTTTAAGCAGTTTTAGTTACCAGAGAGCAGCACTTGTTGCATGAGAGTAGGATTAACCTCACAGCATTTTAGATGTTCACACCACTGCTGTCTTATCAGAGCTCCCTCCACAGCCATATAACACAAACTAAAGGATGGCTGTACTTACTTTGGGCACCTATTTCAGCATGAGATAGATCCTTCTTGAAGCCATTGATTATAAAAAGACAGCAGCAGGTTAGATGGTAACCAGATAGATGGAGGCACCTGGAGCTAGGGAGATGAATTTCACCCTAGGTACAATTTAAGTGTTGAACAGGTCTACCAGCCAACTGCTTTGGCAGCAAAATTTGTAGAAAAATTAGTCAGGGAGCTGGAGGAATCTGGCTCTAGGCAAGGAACATTTCCATCTCCTGTCAGGAAGAGAAGGCACTGGGAAGAAAGCAATTAGGAAAGTGTATGAATATTAAAATCCTAATGGCTCCTGAAGTGCCTGTTAACTCTGCTAAAACCTGAATGCAAGGGAAGACACAGAATGGCCCTTCCTAAAGAAGATGAGTATGAAGATAAAAGGAGCTTTTTTGTCAGCTGATTTTGCTCCATGGCCTCTAATGCCTCTCAGGAGCCAGCATCCCACTGGAGAGGAGCTGAAGCAGAGGGACCCAGAGCTGTGAGTCTCAGCCATGGAGGGTTGCTCACCAAAACCACCTGAGAGCATCCTCAAGCATGCTGAAGTGAGGGAGGGGGAATCCTGGGGAATCTTCTGATAAGGTATGAGATTTGCAGTGAGGAAGTCTCAAAGAGCCCAGATCAGCTGATTTGCCAGGAGACTTTTGCTCCCCTTGCCTGCAGGACAGCTGTGCGAGAGGGAGAAACCAGAAAGACAGGCTGAAGGACCCATTTCTGCTCCACCATAGAATCTCCTGAGTTGAAAGGGACCTGCAAGGATTGAGCCCAACTCCACCACATGCCATAAACAGGGGTATGAAACACAAGCAGCTCTGCAGGACAGACTGGCAGGAGAGGATGTGGAGGATGGCAGGACAAACATGAGTGTGGAAGCAAGGCCCTGAGAGGGTGATTTACCCTGTGGCATGCTGGAAAGAGGACAGAACTTCATCACTCACACTTCAGCTGAGTTCTTCACTCCCAAAAGCCCTACTCTGCCCTCTGGATCGGGAGCTGCTGACTGCATAAACCACAGCCCCTTGCTGCCCCGCATAGCGAGACCCTGCCCAGGAGCACCATACCAAGCTCCAGGGATGGACACACAGCTGAGCCCTGGGACAGGCAGGAGATGTTACTGTGGACAGGATGTGTCCCTTCCCCCAGCTGGGATGCAGGTGGCTCAGTAGACCCCAGATTCAGCCCTGTGCCTGCTGGTCACACCCCAAGACTTCCCATCTTCCAGGGGGGTCACAAAATGCCACATCAGGCAGTCTTCACCTGTGTGTGAGCACAAGATTTTCTACATACCTGCAGACAGAGGTTTACAGGTTTATCAATCCAGAAAGCTCCTAAATCTTCCCATAGTGCTATAGGAGACCATTACATATAACATCAGTGCTTTAAGACCCTGCACAAGTGCCCCTCATGAGGATAACCCTTCCCATCCCATTTCAACTTACAATTGAAACGTAAGAACAGAGGCAACAGGTGGGCACAGACAGCCAGGCTGGAGGGAAGCACATGGCAAAAAAGGAAACCTAAAAGTTCAGGAGGTGCTTATGAAGCTGCACATCCCTGTAGTGAGATTGCTTCTGTCCATTTCATTTCATCAAACAGTTCACGTGCTGCGTTCTGGGTTGTACAGATAACGCTGGAGACAAAAATGGATCAGCCACAACCATATGCTCAAATATGGTCAAACCCTGGCTACTCAGAAGGATCCTGTACAGGAGATCCCAAAATGGCTATTTTTGTTTAAATGACACTTCTGCCCTTACAGCTTTTCTCACCAGCTGTCCTTTGGAGGACTGTGTTCTATATCCGTTTGTTTACCTACTCTGCTGTAGGAACTGTTCCTATGACAGCTCCTGTCAGAGAGAACACCTGCAAGTCTCAAACTCTGTGTCCCTTGGGCTGGAAATTAATTGTTCATCCCTATAGGCTGAAGCCTGAATAATTTAAAAAAGACAAGTGAGAATTTCCAAAGAGTGGTCAGAACTGCGTATGAGGAGCTGCATCTAAAAGATGGCAGCTTCAGATAATGATTTCCAAAGTTACCCTGTGCCAATATATTAGGTGATGGATTTGAGATGGGCTTCTTCAGCTGCCCTCCTTAGTTACTGCCTGATGATAAGTGTTCAGGATCCCTGAGCTTGCTGTAGCAGGCACTCTGCAAATATATAGAAAGGACATAGCCCAGAGTTTACATTTTCATTCTATTCTGCTCTTTCTTGGTTTTCCTTTTTTTTTATTTTTTTTAAATTCTGCTCATTAATAAGAGCTATAAAGAGGTGACTTGCAGCTTCATGCAGCTCAGCTTCTGTGATTCTGTGACAAGGCCAAATCCAGAAAAACAAATCTCCCACTGAGATGTTCCTTCTGCATTGCTGAAACAAAACTGAGGCCAAAAGAAATTTCCATAATTTCCTAGAGTACAAAACCAGGAAAATACTTCTAATTTTTTTTCCTTGTTTTTGGCATTTTCTACATGTTAGAACATGGCTACAACATCCCTAGAAGGATGTCATGACAAGAGCTTTATCAAGCACAAGTAACAGGAGAACAACCCTGTTGGGGACCCGAGTAAGTCAGGTGAAAACAGGATCATGATGCTTTCAGTGCCCCATTGCTCCTGTGAGTTAGATGAGGCAGATTGGACATTTTAGTGTAACCATCTTGCCCTGCAGCCTCACCCTCTTTGATCTCTTGGTTAGAAACTCCTCCTTACTGGGGCTTTCTGTGCTGCCAGACTGGAAGATTCTCCTGCACCACCTTTCTTGTCACTCCTCATGAGTCCCATGGAGGGAGTAAGCAGCAAAGAAAAACACCATTCATTTAAAATTCTGATTTCTGCCCCTTGGCTTTCACCTGGTAGGGTTCATGACACAGCACCTTTAGGGCTGTGTCTGCAGCTGAGCACCCCAGGACTGACACTTGTTGCTGGGGGATGACAGCAAGCTGGAGAGCAAATGAAACCTCTGCAAACACACTCTTCTGTCTTAGAAGCACAAACACAGGCATGTTATCTAACATTTTGGCTGTTAAGGTGATACCTCAGAGTCTCAGAAGCATGAAACACCTTTGACCAGGGTTTGTCCCAGAGCCCAGATTTCACTAATGACCCAAGAGGTCATTCAACTCTACTCCCTCCTACAAAAGCCAGCTCGGGAAAATGAGACTCAGGTGTCAGAGTCAGAACCATGGGTTTGGATGCATCTGGTGGTCCAGCAAGCTGCTGAAGCAAACACAGTGCTACCCCTTGGCTTGTCCTGTAACACAATACAGAGCAGCTCCCAGGACTGATGCTTGGCAGTGTTGTCGCCTGAGGAGCCACTGGACTCTACTGGTAAAGTAACCCTTGTGGTGAGGCCAGGGGGCAAAGGGGACAGGAGCACACTGAGGAGGATAATCCCCACCTCCTTCAAAAACTAAACACTGTGTTCCACCACTCCAGCACTGGGTAGCACTTTGCTCTGTGAAAACACAAGAGCCATGAAATTTTAGGTGTGCAAAGCTGCCCAGCTCTCAGCTGGGTGTTACCCTTGCCTGGCTCCTATGCAGGTGATGCTTTGGGAAGGCTGACCTGGAACAGAGACTGGACAGAGCTGGAGAATAAAGTATTTATTGAAAAGCCTTTAGGATACACCTTGGGCAGGACAGGGCCTGACCAGGGCTACACCCAAGGTGGACTTAGAATGGTCACAAAATGCCAAACCAGTCACGAGGTCTTACATTTTTATAAATTCTGATCTATTTGCATATTGGGGTTTAATTGTCCAATTACAGCTTCA
Organism: Cyanoderma ruficeps; assembly: GCA_008694505.1. Taxonomy (NCBI): domain Eukaryota; kingdom Metazoa; phylum Chordata; class Aves; order Passeriformes; family Timaliidae; genus Cyanoderma; species Cyanoderma ruficeps. The sequence goes on along the minus strand of VZDJ01007753.1, from coordinate 44,469,031 downwards.
GGCAGGTTGTGAGCTCCCATTTTTCTTGTTTCTCTCTTCCTCCACTGTTGTTTATGATGTTGGGCCTGGAATTTATCCTTGGTCTTCAGCAGGGAAAGGATTTGTTTTGTCTGCCCACTCTGTGAAGAGAGCTGACTAGCACTTAATATGAGGCTCAGAACTACACCCCTGGGCAGCACAGAGGAGCACCCCATGGCAGCACCATGGAGGACCCCATGCTCCCAAGTCCCTGGCCTCACAGGGGGAAAAACCTTCTCAGAGAGACCAAAACGTGGAGAGTCTCTAAAATTATTCCTCCCACCCACAGACAGTAAGAGCCTGCTTTGCTTATTTAGCTCAGTATTTCTAATTTCCAGTATCTTATTGGCACCTACGCCTTGAGTGACATTTCCTCAGCAGGTCTGTGCCTTCAAAACGGGTTCCATGAGCAGTGCTGGAGATCTTGCAGCGCAGGGATGGCAGCCAGGGCTCAGATGGGAGCAGAGCTGTAGGTATGTCCTGGGTTGCTGCCCCTCTCCAGCCTTTCACAGGCTGCCACATCACCGGGGTTATATTTAGCGAGGCATCTGCAGTGACAGTCATTTTTCCAGTATTTAGGAAATGCTGGTGCTGTCTTCTGGTTGGCTGCCAGGTGCTACTGGGAAACATGTGTTGGGATTATTTTCAGTGCTCTCACCAGCACAGTGCCCATCAATCACCCCCGTGGGGCTGCTTCAAGCCTGTCTGGACCACGGCAGCTTCACAAACTCCTCCTGCCTCCCCAGGGCGGGGGGAGCACAAGCATGAGGAGGCTCAAGGGGGGCATGCAGATCATTTTTTAAGGAATTCCTGTCACGCCAGGCTTGGCTGAGCCTACCCAAGCCCGCTGCAAAGCCTGGGGTGACGTTTTAAAAGAATGGGTCAGAGCTGGGGGCACACTCTGGCTTCATGGTGAAAGCTTCCTCCAACATGGTTCCCAGGAGGAAAAGCTGAGTGAAATGCTCTTTTTCCTTGATGTGCTGGCTTACAGCAGGGGCTTCAGCAACTGGGATGTTGCTTCACTTCACAGCAGCTTCTCCCAAGAAGCAGCTCTGAGTTTGCTTTCTGCAGGGAACTTCTTGCCCTTTAGAAATTAAAAGGCACCAAGTAATTGCTCGTGACTAAGTGAGGCATGGGAGACCAGCAGATGGTTTTATAAGTATTGTCATTATATAATTGATACACTCTGTTAAGCCCTTTATTTTCTTTTAAACAAGGTTTTTCTTTTCAATGTACTTTGGCCACAGCAGCATCAAAGAAGCACGGCTTGAACAAACACTTCTGCCAGGTCTTGATTGCTCTTTCTCCTGGATTGCAAAAGCCTTCTCCCATCATTTGGAGGACTCAGTCGAGCCTCAGTACCCACTGCTTACCCCTGGAGCTTTTCCTGTGGGCTTTTTATGATCATGGATATTCCATCCCAGCCTCTCCCCTTCCTTACAGCTATGCTTCCCTTCCCTGCCTGCTGTCCCACACACATTTCCTTGCTATGGGCCAACTTCATGCTGAGGTCAGCCCAGGAATGAACTGCAGAGAGGGCTTTTGCTGCACTCCACCCTTGGCAAGGTCTGGTTTTCCTGTGGGTTCAGCACTGCTGGAGAGTCCCTGCAGGCTGGGATGAGGATAAGTGCTCCATCCCTGACCAGGACACCCCATCAGCTGGGAAAGGGGTGTGGCAACAGTGGCTGCCCCATGGGCTCCTGCCTTCTGTGCAAAACCTTGGGAAAATGCATTGCAGTCACAATGTTTAAGGAAAATCTGCACCCAGGGAAAAGGAGAGGGTATCCCAGCTGACAGAAAACAGCAAACACCACAGTCATGGCCCCAAGTCTTTGCTCCAAAATGTCAACTGAAATGCCTCTTTCTCCCATCAAAACTTTCTTCCATTCCTGTTGTCCCTCAATAGTCTTAAAGCAACATTTTAATCTTTGTGTTTTGCTTGGCTGCTCAGTTATGTTTTTCACTGGAATATATACATATATCAAGCTGCTAGTCACTGCAAAAATGCCCTGTGAATGGTGTCATTAACAGTCACAAAGTGATGGCTGTGAATTTAAAATTATTTACAAAGGAAATCTGGACACTTTAGAGCAACTGATAAGATACAGAATTTTGCAATAGGTGAGACAGAAAAAGACAGAATTTCCCAAATATGTTGCTGGTGATGAATGGATTCATCACTGTGCTGTATCTCTTGTTCAGGATTCTGCTTTATGTGGGCTCAGAAAAGAACCTCTTTATGAAATTGCTTATAAAAGCAGCCAGGTTTCCCTAATGGTAATGCTGATCTGCATTACATATTATGGCAAAAGCTGATAGGGGATGGATTATTTGGATGCTGGGGGTGGGGAAGTCCTGTTTGTGCCAAGAAAGACATTAGATGCAAATCCCCTGCAGCTGATGTTTTTACGATTCAAGTGGGTATGCAGACGTCCCTTTAGCTATGTGTGGTGTGTGCCAGTGCAACAAACCAAACACACTGTGCTACTCCCCACAGACATCACTGAAACACTAGGTTTGCTCTATTTGAAGCATGCATTTAAAGCATTGAAGCAGTGTCCACATCACCTTTGCACGCCTAACACTGACTCCCACACCTCCCTTCGATTTCATTCTTGAAAACAAATGCCACCAATTACCAGCTCTCCATGAAAGGCTCCTTCTCTGACCAGGCAGGCAGAGGCATGTTGTACAACCAGGGATAGAAGGATCAATAAAAGGGTGAATTTTCTACCTGTTTCCCACATCGGAGCAGCACGAATGATCATGCTTCATCTTGTGGGTCAAAGCAGTGGTTCAAAGCAGAAGGTACCACCCAAAACAGGATGGGAAGACCTTTGGGGCCCTCCAGTCCAGCCCCACCAATCCTGTGAGCATCACTCAGCTCTCCAGTGTTGTATCTGCCCGTCACCATCATGCAGTGCAGGACCAGGGCTGTGCCCATCACCTAAAATTTCCAGTGAAAAGCCAGAAATCCCAGTGTGCCAGAGGAAGAAAGCAAGAGGAAACAAGATGTCACCGCTGCCCTGGGCCCTTACAGTAGGAGGGCTTTATAGGTTGAAAGTCCCTGTTCGAGCCAAAACCCATTGCCAAACCTCAGACAGAAGAAGCCCCTCCCTGGTTATCATTCCCCCTGAGATTTTTGCTGAACTGTCAAGAAAACAGTTTCTTATCAGCCTCTTGCCACCCCTCCCCAAAATGCAGAGTTTTGGCAATAGCCAAGTTTCTTCACAGTTTCCAGGAACACGTGGGAAGGTCTCTGAAGCTCATGTGCACTCTCTCAAAGGGGCCTGCAGAGTGCTGACAGCATCCCTAAATCCCACACTCTGGCCCTGGTCATCTTCAAGTTGTACATGCAGCACGTGGTGAATGCATTGAACACACCCTGGATGCCTCAGGCCTGCTGTGCACCAGTGGTGGAGGAGGCTTTTGTGTGGTGAGGAAGCTCCACATGTTCTGAACCCAACAGGTTTCCTGTACAGTGCCTCTTCCAGCAGCTGACAGCATCTGGCACTACTGCTGTGCCTCCCTGCATTGTGCAATTTCTCACTTCATACCCACTGCAGCTTGCCTAAACACCTGAATGTTCTCAGCTGGGACAAACCCACTGCCCTGCCTGAGCTGCAGACCACCAGCTGCAGAAACTTTGAACCCAATCTTTAAGAACCCAAGAGATTTATGCTATTCTTGCAATAGGAGCATTTACTAACTCAGCCTCGATGTCCCTGCATCTATGCCTGCTCCCAGCACCAGTTGCAGCAGGAATCCAGAGAAAATCAGATTCAGGCAAAATGAGGTGCATCTTGAGGGTTTTTAAAGGCTGGAAGCCTATTCTCCTGGAGCAGGAGCTCCCAAGGCTGCCTAGCTCATCCAGAGGGGGCTGTGGGCAGTCAGGGTGCATTGCTGGCGTGTTGTTTGTTCATCAGCAAACTCAGTTCTTGGAAACATTTGTGCTGTGTTGAATCTTAGAATGGTGATGTTCCTGCCCAGAATGGGAGGTATTTTTTATTTTATTTTACTTTGTTTTGTTTTGTTTTGTTGTTTCACATGCTTCTCAGAGACACATTTAACACTTGTATACCACCTAGAAAATGAGCATGAATGATTTTTTACTGGAGTAATAGAAACCGAAACCTGAACATTCAACAAAATGTTTTGTCTACAGGAACTGCAAGGCTGCATTTAAAGCAAAGTGTTCAGAGTGTCTTCAGAAGTCCTTCCTCAGCCAGGCACTCAGCTTACTCACACTGTTCTTGGGGAGAAAGGAGGTACAGAGGGATATGGCAGCCTCCAAACCCCCTTTGCCATGGGGAAAGCATCACCCTTTTCATCGTCCTTATGCAATATGTACACGGGGCTTGTTTGATCTCCTCTTGCATCTGAGAAACTGCACCACAAATTTTCCCCTGAGCGGGTTTTCACTTGTCACTATAAAATCCCACAACATAAAATCGATCAGAGAAAATATTCAGCAAAATATACGGAGTACTGGGGAGGAATTTCTCTGCTTCCCTGTGTGTATCTTCTGAATCATGGCTACCCGGTACAGGCAAAACCTGTGGAGTTGCACAAGTTTGCCTGTTCAGGGAAATCTCCCCACAGACTTCAGAGTGATTTTTGCATGGGTAGAAGTCCAAAATACATCCATCATGGTGAAAGAAGGGACCCTTGTGCTTAGCTGTCCAGGTTCCATAAGGAAAAGGGGAAACCAAAACCTGTTTTCTTCGCATTAAATGGTTATTATGTGACATCTAATGAGCTAATTTCAGGGCAAACTGTGTGCGTGTGTGTGTTGTGTGTAACCCTGGTGAGTGACTGCCCTGGAGCCCTCACATGCCAAGACTTCAATCAAGATTAGTTAAAATGTAATAAATCTAAGTAGGCAGAGTGGTCTGCCCCAACTATTAATAGCAGGAGTGGGGAACTCAACAACTGCTGGTTGCTCAAAGGGCTTAAATGGATAAAATGAAACAGAAGGTGTATGTTTTATTATAGGGTATCACAGTGTTATCAGATGCGTGGAAATCATCCTTGCAATGCTACTGCACCACTAAATCTTGCATGCAGGCTGAATGAAGAGGATTATTTCCCATATCCTTTTGCTCATGCTGCTGTCACAGCTTTTCCATATTTGACTTTGGGAAAAGAAGAAAAGAGTTTGCAAAAGGAAGAGTCATGGCAACGCTGCGTGTTAGCACCAAATCAAATTGGTCATGGCTGATCTCAGTGGGACATCAGAAGCTGCAAAGCCAGCAGAAATGGCCAAAGAGCCTTTGCAGGGATCCACTGGTATTTGGGTTTATATCCATTTCAAAGAGAAGAAGATATGACTAAAGCACTTTATGGCTGACTGACATAAAGCATTTTTGAATGTAAGAGACTAGGCAACTTGACCCAGTATGCCAGAGGAAAAGTGCATTCAGAACTGGATTTTATTTTCAACTCTAAGGAGTCTGACTCCAGTCTGTGAGCTGCTTCTTAATCCTTGCCCACCTTTAGACCCTCCTGGGCACTGAGTCTGCCAGTGGTGTGGCACAAGCACCATTTCTCAGCATATGCTTATTCAAGGACTACCCTGATGTGCCCAATCTTAGCATCTGTAGGAGGTATCATAATGCTAATACAACCTGTGGGTTGGCTTGAAATATTTTTAGATGTGCTTCTAATATGAGTCTCCCTGTGGGTGTGTAGCTGGGATTAGCAGGTTTTCTGCAGATATTACTAGAACTGCTAGAAATGAACAATGGAAAATGAGACCTAATTTCCATTATCCTCTCTCGCCTCTTCCAGAAAAATGACAAAATATATTAGAATGTTGGAAGTGGGACACATTTATTTGACTACAGCTATACCACTTCCCGTAATAGCTGCTAGTGACTTCCAAAGTTCCCTGTTTGTCTTTCAGCTTCCAAATTCATAGTACTATAAAGGGTGGCAAGTCATAATGCTGATAGGGATTGAATGTTATTGTTGGCACAGCCTGAAATTATGTATCTTGCTTACATTTCCCTTACAGGTCTAGGGGCCTGCTTTGCACTTAGTCTTCCAGATTTGAATATGCATCTAGAAATTGAACCTTTCATCCAGTGATCCTTTCAAACGATGCACCTTCCTGAAAATCTACTACAGCCTTAGGAAAACCAAGAATGGGAACCAGTGAAGCAGGGGTTACAATGACAGCAGCCTCACAGTGCCTAAAGGGGGCTACAGGAAGCCTGGAGAGGGACTTTTTACAGGGTGTGTTGTGGTAGGACAAGGGATAATGGCTTGAAACTGACAGAAGGCAGGTTTAGATTAGACATTGGGTAGAAATTCTTGGCTATGAAAGTGACCAGATGTGGACACGAAGTGACACAAATTGTGCCCATGCTCCATAGTATTTGGGAGCAGGTCTTCATAGGGCCCCATGGGATGACCCTCCAACAGGAATATTTTTTTACCTATTATTGCAGCTGAAAGTAACACTGAGGCCATCCTGTCACCAGTCAGAATGGTTAAAATGGAGGGTTTGCACTGTCTGCTCTGCAGAGAAGCTCTGGGAAGGTGGAAGCACATGGGACCAGGCTCCATGCTGGAGGAATAAACAGCTGGACAGGCTTTTCCATATAATCACTTATCAAAGGGCCAGTATATCAGCTACACCATGTCCTGCATAGTCTGGAAACATGCAACAGGATGATCCCAGAAAGGGAAAAATGGATTGTCTCTTCTAGAGGCTGCTGGGGCTGCTCCACAGTACCTGCACTGTGTTGGCTGACTGTCTTCTCTCTGGCCATCTGGAGCCAGGGAAAGCAGCACAGAGCCTGTGTGAAGGCAGATGACAACAGCTGAAGCTGGAAAGGAGAAGCAGAGAAAGACAGAGGAAGCTGTTAGTGATGCCAGAACCTATTCTGGTAGATGTAAGGGTTTCGTTTATTTTGCAACATATATCAGAAATTGGGAAAAACTAGAAACGAATCCTAAAATGATGAAGGTGGACTTGTGAGAAATCATGAATTTTTTAGCAAAAAAAAAAAAAATCAATGATTTAAGCCATTGGTATTGCTCTATTAAAATACTTGAAATTGCAATTTTCCTCCTTATCTTTCCCTTTTTACTCTTCATTCCAAGTCCCTTTGTTCCTCACTTGTCACTCAGTGTCACATAGATTTTGTGATAATCTGCATTTTCTTTTCAGCTTCCTTGTAATCATGTTTGCCCGTGTCTCATTTCTCTCGCAGTCACTCTGGGTGCAAATCATCTGACGCAATTTCAGCCATTTGAGAGTCAGGTACTCACTGGGGCTGATCTTCTGGGCTCATTTTACAGTGGGCAGAGGGAGACCCAGCTGGCAGTTTATCCCACGCTCTCTAGGAAGGGGCAAAAGGCTGAGCTTAGCTTTCACTGGACATCTAAATCTGAGACAGAGAAAGAGGATGACAAGCCCTGTCATCTGTGACTTCCCAGTAACTGCATAATGCTGGGCTTACAACGACTGAAAAGGGGGAATAAAACAAAGACGTGCTGTAATTTGAAAGGAAAAAAAGTAGAAAATCAAAATTCTCCGCTTGTCAGAAAAGGAGATTTTTATTTTTTTTTTTAAGAAACGTGTTTAGGAAAATCCAAAACTTTTCACGTATAGTCCAAATTTAGGGCCAAAAGGGCATTTTAAGCAGAAAAGTACAAAACAGATTAAGTAAAAATTATAGACGTTATTTCTCTAAATCTCCCCAGCATGTAGGGGAATACTTGATGAAAGGTGAGAGAATGTTTTAAGCAGGAACAATCTTCTAGCAGCTATGAGCAGATTTGTCATTGACCAGGGAGCAGATGTGCTCTGTGGTCTGACAGATGTTGCAATGACAACAGGAGACCCCAACACACGGATCAGAAACACATTTTATCTGGAGCCCTGGTGCATTGTCTACAAAAAACCATAAAGCCAAACCAGGTATTAAATTTATCAGAAAATTACCTAAAACTTGAAGAAAGTTCCAGTATTTTTTTTCTTTTTCAAAGTAAAACAAATCTGCAGAACTTCATGTGGTATTTAAGTGCCTCAATCTCCACTTCCCTGTCAGCCCCATATCATCCCTTGACATCTCTTCATTTCTCCCTAGTTGTCTCAATTAAAAGATCAAATGTCATTTTCCAGCTGATTTTCCTTCCTGAAACTTTTAATTCCATTTTTTCCAACATCCTATTAAATGTCAATCTCTCCACACATGCATAAATTACTTCATAAACTTGGGGGCTGGGAAGAACATGGGCATGTTATAAAATCCCAAACAATTCACAAATTATGGCTAAGGAATAAATGCTGCTAATGCCAGGTGGATTTTGATGCCATGGGGGTGCTCTGCTGCCTAAAGACGATCCAGTCACTCTGCCCCTTCCAAGGACCTCTGTGCACAGCTCTTTTCATGTGTCTTTTCAGGGAGGTGTGGACTGGAGGTGGTTTGATAAGGTGCTCACTCTGGGGTTTCAGGCCATGCACCTTTCTGCTTTGTCCTGAGAAGACCTGACCTGCAATAACACTCCTCAAAATCTGGAGAACTCCCCTGTATAATTCGAGGGCTGCTCTGTTTAAAAGCATCTCACAGATTCTGGCTGGCCAGCTGAGACCCAGTGTTTGTGTGTGATTGCAGTGAGTGGGAGAAACCTTCTTTCTTCTCATTTCAGTAGTAATTCATTAAACTGGAAATTACCCCAGCTGGAAAATCGATATGTCCCTGGCTTATAGGGGCATATGAATGCGCAGCCCCTTCTGCAAACAGAGGTTTAATTTACCTCCCAATTGCTGTGAACTGAGGTGATATCAACTGCAGCAGTGTCCCATGTAATCATGGCTGAGGTCAGGCTTTAGTATTTGCAACCTCCTGTCCAACAAAAAGCTCTTTTGTCACGGAATTTGTTGGTAGGGCTGCCAGAAAAAAGCACTTTCTTCTTCTAAAAGCACTACCTACCCCTGTGAGGTAGATGGGTCACCATTATTGCAGACTTGTTCGCCTTATGGGAATTCCCAGAGACGCTCAGAGAGTCTTGCGAAAAGAGGAATTCTGCACGTGGGGAGAGAGAGGCACAAGGTGGCAACATGGCCAGTGGGGATCTTCCCCTTCATTGTGTTGTCCTGACATCAGTGTTTGGCAGAACTGGCAGCCAAGCAGTAATTACAACTCCCAGGCCATGCTTCCATGGGCCTTCCTTTCCTAAGGAATTTCCCTTGTGCCAATGTCCAAGTTTAGGGTCACATGCTGGTGACCAGCAGATCCAGGTGGCAGTTTTGTGAAGCATGTTGGATTCTCCTTGGCATTCTCAGCTGCCTCCAGCCACTTTCTGCTTCCCTGCTATTTACCCCCAGGTCTTTTTCCTCACCTTTAAGCTGCTGAAACGTTGTCTGTGTCCAAGTGCCTCTGTGCTAAATTCATTTGTGTTCATAAACATGTGAAGGCAACTATAAAAGTGCAAGAAAATGAATATATGTTAATGTATTCTGTGATCATAAAACCAGAAAAGGGAGAAAAGAAAGCAGTGATTTTATCTCTGTAGAAAGAATAATTTAAGAAACATTACCAAACATAGCTATAGAACATGGCTAATGACTCCATTTCAGGTCTTAACCTCCATAGTGACCTGCCCATAAATGAGGTATTTTTTCAACCTCATGTACTTCCCAAGCTGCAAATAATCCGCAGCATCAGTGATTCCAGTCTCGTTTATTTGCACCAGTGTGACTTTCTTTTTCAAATAAAAAGCACAGTGCCACACATTCTGCCTACAGCTGGAATAACATGAGAGCTGTTAGCTGTTAGAATTCACCCAAGGGGAGCAGTTTAAGGTAAAGCAGCATTAGCCTGGAGCACATGTCACAGCACAAGAGAACCCCTTCAAAATGAAAATAAAAATGCAAATCTGCCCTCTGTGTTGCCTGTTACACCATCTCTCTAGGTTTTAAACATTAAGAGAACAGCCTTGTTTGATTTTTTTACTCCCAGGTTGGTTCTTTAGCTCAGCGCACAGATATTATTCTGCCAAATAACTCCTGTGTAATTTGAGCTAGGCCACAAGATTAATCCCTTGGTTTTTTTAGAGGACAACCTGATGGAAAGAGCTGCAGTTGGCAGGTGGGCTTGTGGCAAAGAAAAGAGAGTAAGGATCAATTATAGCCTTGAACGTGGCTGCTCAACTATGTATCAGATAACCACCAATTCCCTGAAAATCTGTCACTCTCCAGCAGTTGCTATGCAAGGGTGAGTGTGGGGCTGCTGAGTTCATGTTCGTAATCGGGCCAGGTGGGTGATGCCTTTTAAGGAGAAGTGGCAGGAGGAATGCACTGGGACCCAGGATGGACGGCCTTGTTGTTTTTGCCAGAATAAAATGCGCTTGATGGCCTGGGACCTCTAGTTTTGTCTGCAAAGGGTTTTTGCAGGGTGACAACATAGAAGCAGAGCCCTGCCAGTCAGGTTGTGATGCTGCTTTGATGGCATGGATATGTGGAGGATAAGGAATGGGTCTGACCTAGGAAGCACTTGCTTTCTCCTGGACACAGCCCCCTTCTGAGTATCCCCCATTTTTTCACTGTAACATATGTTTCTGTGCATTTCCGATTTATAATTTGTCCTCCTGCTGGAACCGCTGCACAAACGTTCTCATTTCCACACAGGACACAGAACCCAGAGGTTGGTTTAATTGGTCAGACAAAATTATCACAGGAAAATGCTTAAGATTGCTCCCTCATTTGTGGGAATACATGCAATTTCTCTCTCTTTGATGAGAGAAAAACATGCTGGTTCCACATCACACCTCTTCAAACAACCCTCAGAACCTGGTGAAACATCTGGCTGATCCAGCTGCCACACTTACCAAATCTTCCTGTTCACCAAGAGAAACCCACTTTGTCCCACTCCTTGCTACCAGCTCACCTGGCAGCAGTTTTACTTGCACTGCTGAAACAGCCAGTGGAAGAGACCTGCAACCATGAGCTTGAGACCCACCAACATTATCAGGTGTGGAAATGGCTCTTGGGAAACAAAAAAATCGCTTCCTGTGGTGTGCATTTGCCAGGATTACCCGATATTTCTCACCAAGCTATCACAAAGTCTGAATGAAGTTGAACAGGTGAAGAAAGGAAGGGGCAGTGGGACACGTCACCCACAAGGTGACCACAGATGAAACTGTCCCCACAGCTGGATGCTTCTCAAGTGCTCTGCTGACTCATTCACAGCTGTTCATCAACAAACCTTTTTCTATCGTGAAACTATATCATACAGATGACAAAATCCTGCTCAGAGGCCAGAAAAAATAACCAAGGCAAAACAAACACAAGAAAATAAACAGATATTTTAGTGCCAAAAGACCAGTCAGTTTTCAGGTGTCAAGAAATGGAGCTGTTTTCAGAAGCGACTAAAAAGATTGAGGTAATGGGAGCTCAGGGACTTGTGGTTGCCACTACACAGTGGGACAGCTGAAGTCAGGGGCTGGCCTCAGCTGTCCTCTTCATGTTCCCCATCCAGAGAGGCAGGACATCTGCCTGCCTCAGCCATTTCATTTTTAACTCCATGTGAGTCAAGACCCTCAGGTTCCTCCTTTTGAAGACAGGGCGTAAGTCCTCATGTCTCTTAGTAGTGTATAAAAATACTCACCAAGAACCAGACATGGAGTTACAGGGCAGTGACTCACAACTGCCTGTTATTTACTAAATAATTTTATGGTACACTAAGCACTTATTATGTTCTTCTTTGCCCTCCCCTGGGGAATTGTTGCAAACAAACTTTGGGAGATGATGTCTGTCCCAATGCACCTGTAGTCTGGACAGAAAAGACACATGAAGTGTGAAAGCATGAACAGTGGGGCAGATAAGAGATTTGCCCTAGGTTAAAGCATTAAAACTGGGATTTGTTTCTCCTTATGCCCCACTCCCTGTCAGGTATTTTGTCCATTCAATTCTGACACTGCTATCCCTGGGGATGGAAAAATTAACTGAAAAACATGGCAGAACAGCATATTACCAATGAATGATAGGGGCTTTTACCTGGTACCTATTTACAGGCATAGGTATTATATAGGAACTAATCCTCAGGATCCCATGGTCCATGAAAAAAAAGTTGGTTTTCTTTGACACCATTTTTATTTTCCATCTTCTTCCACTGAGAAATGGTAGTTTTAGGTAGGAGAAGATAGGGTGGGACATTCATTGCAAGAGTACTTGATAGAGATCCTACTACTGTCCTGCAGGTACAAGTGGTATATCCATGATATTCCAACTCATCTGTGGCAGAGGGGAGGTGGGTGATGCAGGGGTGTCTTCTTTAGCTGAGTGGGGATGAAGAGTGAGTCCTTGACTGCTCCCCTCAGCTTTGCAACCCTATCCTTACCTCATTTTCTTGTGGGCTTTGGGGTGACCACTCATGCCCTCCCCTGATCTCATGGTCCTCCACACACATGTCATGTCTCCATCCCTGCACTCCTATTGCAGAGGTGCCATTCAAGTGTTTCCCCTTTTACCAGGAGATGACAGTGATGTGAGCTCAGAGAACAGCGAGACATGTGGACAGAAAGGGAAGCAGAGAGGATTGCATTTGCTGCCTGGAAACCTCAAGAGGCACTGGAAAAGCTGGAGCAGTAAGCTGAATGTTAACACCTGCCTCTGAGAGCTCCCTGCTTTGTCTATAATTGGAATATTTGTCCTTGAAGCAGCTCAGCTATGTCCCTGAGGAGGAAGAGGAGGCAGAATGTCTCAGGGCACTGTAACAGCCAGCGAGTTCCAGGAAACATAAATGTGTGTATCTTGGGCTCTTGTGGTTCCTGTGGCATCTTGCCGGATGTCACAAAGGCAAAAAATTTCTAAGAACAGCAAAGGATCCTGATACAAAATAAATAAGAATTCAGGCCCTTTGAAAATCACTTGCATTTCAATAGCATTTATTCCTCCAGACAGGCAGCAAAGAGAGAAGTTGCTCAGGGATCACGGGGATATTCCAACCACATTAAATGCTTCCTATGGCATTTACTCCTGATTACCTAAACCCACAAATGGGTGTGGATGGCAAGAGGGGAGGGGAGCCCTTGAGGGAACGATGGAAGAGGAGCACTGGGGGTGAGATACAACCAGATCTGTGAAAGGTTTCTTATCCTTGGGACTGCTTTGAGGAAATTTTGTGTGGACACAAGTATTTGCACATGCAGCAACCTATCGGTTTAAGTGGTAGGAAAACCATCAAATTTCATAGGAACTGCCTCTGGCTGTGGAAACCAAGGAAAGGGAAAAGGTCTCTCCTGGTGGAGCAGGGACACTGTGTAAGGGTAAGACCTCTGCATGGGACGAAATTGGGTTAGGTTGAAGGGAAGAGGCGAATCTTGAAGCTTTCCTAAACCGAAGGAGGATGAGCTGAATCCCTCCAGTCAGTGCAGTGGTGGATGTTGGAAAAAAGCAAATCCCTCAAATGCTTTGCCCTTCACAACAACAGCCTGAACCTTCAACATCAAAATTTGAAGAGAAAGGCAAGGTGAAGATAAAAATGGCAAGGGTGTCCCTTGGCACAGATTACAGTGGATCTTTCAAAAGCGTGGTTTGAGTGTACAGGAACCCACCACAGCTGCTCAGCCAAGCTCTGGGCAAGGGTGGGACCTTAGCACCAGGTGAATCCCTCCCTGTCCTGGCAGATGGGCACCTTCCCAAGACACCAGGAGCAGCAGAAAAGTGGGCATGAGCCGCCTTTGCCCACCTTGGTGGCGAGAACCCAGCGGAGCCCATGGCCCTGCTGCTGCTGTGCCCTGTGCCAGCGAGCCTGCCCGGCCTTGCAGCCTCTTTATCATTTTAATTTAGCTCTGCAAACCATGAGCTGTTAGGGCAGGATTCACGCCTCTGGTATTTGCTCTTGGCTCAGGCAGGAATACACCCTCCATGGCTCCTGGGTGATGGGGAGGGGCCCTGCACACCATGGTGCTCCTCCGGCATCGCCGTGCCTGATTCCTGCAGGGTTACTCAGCTGGAGCACATGGGCAGGAGGAATGGGCTCCTTCAGGGCACAGAATTGGCTGTTCTGGGTGAAATCCAAGCAATGCTCACCCTTATGCTGCTGCGGGGTGGCATGATGGCCAAGAAAGGGCCACAGGGTCCCCCAGCAAGGTAGGGTTGTGGCTTCCTCTCTTGGCTTGTTTCCTGCCCCAAATAAGCTGGACAGTCAGGCTTTGGTAGCACCAAGTGAGGCTGTTGGATGTCTCCCTCCAAGGCGAGGTGGAGGCTGAATGTGGGGCTGCTTTGGTCCATCCTGATGTGATGATGTAGCACTTCCCATGGGTTTTCCCAGCCAGCCCCATGACCCCAGTGGGCCCCAGCCCGGCAGTGTGCCCAGGCCTGGCGTGCTGGGGCACCTTCCAGCCCCATTCACAGTGGCCAGACCTTCCCTCTTGTGCCAGTCCATGCTGCCCACGCCGTCTCAAGTGCTTCCTGCAAGCACTAACAATGGAGCCAAGCAGAGGGTGCCATCCCCTGGGAACTCTGGAAAGCTCCATGGAATGCCCCCGAGGAGGCTCAAAGGTGTGTGTGTACCCACAGGAAGCCTTCCCAGTGGACATCTTGGCAGGCTGCAGCTCCAAACTGTCTCTCCTTCATCCCAGGATGATGTGGAGCCACCCCAGAGCGGCAACTTTAGCATTGCCCCTGGGTTGGAATGGGAAGGAAACCTGCTCTGTTCTACACCCTCCTACAGTTGCTCAGGAGCATATTTCTTGGAGCAGATGAAAGAATAAGAATTCTTCTTTGTTTCTGTTTTCAAAAGCAAAATATCTCAGTGAAAACAGGTTAGATCTAATGGCTTGACTAAGCTTTGAATTCCTGCGGTCACGGAAAGTGATGTCTTATGAACATCCATAAAAACTTCAGGCATGAAATCACAAGTGCAATTTTCCCCTCACTTCTGTAGCAGCAGCAGGCAATGTGTTGCAGGGTGCAGGACGTGCTCTTGCAGGGAAGGGAAAGGCCTGCAGGGTGACTCCAGGGAAAACGGGGCAAACTCCCACCATCCACAAACACGACAAAGTTTGGAGTAGCATTTCTAGATGAAGTTCGTGGAGCTACTCTGGACACAGTAACTGAGATCACCCTTTAAAACCTTTCTTAAAACTTAAAACTTTTCCAAAGAACCTCTATAGCAACACCACTGCTGTCTTTTGCCACTGGGAGAGGAGCAAGCATGGCAAGTTTGCCACCTTCCCTCCAGTGCCACCTTCAGCCTCACTCAGCTGAGGGTCTCTTTAGCCTTGCAGGGATTTCAAGACATTTTGTTAGAATTTTATTAGTGATGAAGGCTTCATATTGTACTTAAAGCAGTCATTTGGCTCTTAATCATTTTCTCTTCTAGGAATGTATTTCAAGTTTTTATTGTTGTTGTTTATAAAGCTAAAATAGTTACTTTTCCATTGTGTTTCCTCCCTCCCTCAAAAGAAATGTCATTTATAGGACACCAATGTCTGCACCCAAAATTTAATTGCTTGTGGAAACTCGTCTGTCTATGAGTGCGTCAGCTGTTTTATACCAGAATCAAAACTGTATTTAGAGGGAAAAAAAAAAGATAAAAGAAAATGATGTGTAATAAAAAGTATAGCTGAAGGGGTTTGAGAGGCATCTCCATATCAAGAAAAGTTACATCACCTGTGAAAACATCAGATATACTCCTCCAGCTCTGCAGTCATTATCCTTATTAGCAGCATTGTTATTACCACTGGAACAAGTATGAGCTCAGGGCCATGGAAGCAGGAGGGCTCCAGGCCACATCCTGCACATCCTGCAGCACACACCATGGGAGGCCTGACCTAGACATGCAACAGCAAAAAAAAAAACAAAAAACAAAAAAGCTTGTATTGAAGAGATGAAGGAGAATTTTTGTAGCTGCATTTCTGGGACAAGTGTTTGGGGTTTTTTTCTTGAGAAGGAGCTTTTAGAAATTCCTTTTATTGTTTCTCTCTCACTGCAAACACAGTGGGGCAACGGGCATAAGAAATTGGGCACATTCCTAGAAAATAGGGATTATTTATAAAGCTCTTCCCTAGACAGGAGCTCCCTGCAGCCCAGTGGAGATCTGCCTGCTAACCCATGTGAGAGGCACACACTGAGAGCTCCTTTACCTTCAGGCACCAGCAACCCTCAAAACCATCACACTGTCTTCCTGTACTCCCAGAGATCATGAAAAACTTCAGTGCTTCATTTAGAGGAGTTGTTTTAGTCCCATCTGCAGCAGAGGAGAGAGAGATGGACACCACCAGGAGGTTTTCTCACCCTAAGAGGATTATTGAGAGGAAGGGGCTGTGTCTTCTCACTGGCTTACAGCTTCTGTCAATAAAAAAGGCCTGTCTGAACCAACACGCTCTCTTTAAAATGGGCTACTCCAGGCAGATTGGCAGAATTAAATCTGGCCAAAGGTGGATATTTTTGTAAACAAAATGCGTTTAAAAAAAAAAAAAAAGTCAACCCCCTTTCTTAGGAAGCCACCCACTTTTTGCATGCCAGATGCTCTGCTGCCTGGAAACTTTCCAGACAAAGTGCAAAAAAGTTTCTGGATGGGCTGCGAATTAATTCAGCAGCAGTTCATTTGTTTCCTTTAGCTGCATGTACCAATTGCAAATAAGGTTAACAGATGATATTTGCTACTTAGAATAGTTTATAAAACAGCACAGGAATTATTTATAGCTGGACTTCTCTGCATACATTCGGTCTGAGGTTCGAGAAATCGAGCTCTCTAGCACCAGACAAACCCCCTCTTGTTAAAGTTTCATAAATTACCATCAATGGAGAACAGTGTGCAGACTTACACCATGCCAGCTGGAATCCTGGAAGACGGGTTTGCCACTTCATCAGTGAGAGGAATCACACCAGTTTTCACAAGGAAACAGGAGGAACTGATGTTCCTACTGTTCTTCATGGGTTGGGTCCTTTGCTGATCTGTGCTGCTGCAGCTCCATCAGCAGCATCACCACAATTTCTCCCCACCCGGGCATCCAGATTACAAAAAATTGAAAGTGCATTGTATTTAAATGTCAGCATTTTACAAATAAGCCCGCAGATAAAAGCCTTGCATTTCTTACTGTGTGCTAAGTCTCATTTTTGGATAATACCAACACTCATTTACAGGCCAATTAGGAGATTAACATGCACAGATATGCATAAATGTGTGTATGGATGCGGGTGCAATTTTATAGCTAGCATGTTAACAGGACTGTCACAGGCCCAGACTGCACTACTGGCTCCATCAACTCACCATCTGAAATATCTCTTTTCTAGATTAATCTCTTAAAGCTCTTTTAACTCCT
The DNA here is from genome assembly GCA_008694505.1 of Cyanoderma ruficeps. Lineage (NCBI taxonomy): Eukaryota > Metazoa > Chordata > Aves > Passeriformes > Timaliidae > Cyanoderma > Cyanoderma ruficeps. The sequence continues at coordinate 44,451,727 of VZDJ01007753.1, read as the reverse complement.
CACACTTCATGGCTGTGTGATAGTGCTGGATTGTTTCTCTCCAACTTATCAGCTGGTTACTTATTTATCTGGAAAAGTCCTTCTGCATGTACAGTTACCTATTTTGCATTCCAAAATGAGATGGACCACTTATCTCTAAAATTGGTTTTGAGGTATACCTGCAGCACCATAAGAGATTTTAAAAAATCATCCTTTTCTCAGCCTCAGAAAGAGGACAGCTGATGCCTCCAGACCCACTGAACAAACTCTGTGTTCTGAACCCCTTTGGAAAGAAAACAAAGCAGATGCCTGTGCTAGCAAGAATGATTTTTTTTCCAAGGGGTCTACCAGCACTTGTGATCCTGCTGCCAATTAGTTCTGCTCCTGTAAGGAGAACTTGCTAAGGTCTGGGGACAATGCAGGTAAACCTGGTTTGCCTTTCTCCTCCAGCAAGCCAGGGAAAGCTTTCAGGTGACACATGAGGTGATCACAAGGCCTTTAGATAACAGTCTGGAGATGGCAGCAGTCATTTCCAATGGCATCAGCCTCACCCAGCAGGGAGCTCTGTGCAGTGAACAGCGAGTACAAGGCACCCAGTACATGTAAGTGCCAGGAAGTTCTTGACATTTGGATAATTTATGTACTTATTGTTCACACGGACATCTAGTCCCAGGGAGCCTGGAGACCCAGAAACAGGCCAGGCAGTGTGGGTGCCTGCAGACCAACTTGTTGTCAGAGCCAAATACCACTTAATTTGAACTGTAGGTACCTTCAAATTGCATACAGAACTGTGGCTTCTCTTTTCCCCGAGTCCTTTCTAGATTTGAACCAAGTTGCATAATTGGAAGGATCAAGTGGGAGTTAAATCCATGGCTCATGACTTCTTTCAAAGATAAAACAGTGCTTACTTCCTTGCATTCCTTCAGGGAGCTCCTGTCCAACAGGAGAGATCTAATGACCTAATCCACGTGAAGCCCTGGAGATACTGTTTTTGCTTCAAAGACTAAATGCAAATTTTGTTCTTGTACCTTGTGTGGTTGAAGGGCTTGGCGTGAGTACAGAGGTGGGAGGTGCAGAGGGCATTGCTGCCTGCCTGTCTGAGAGATCAGCAGCAAGTAATGGCAGCACCCAGCCACAAAAAGGCTACAAGATAAAAGTCCTGCTAGTTGCTATTCATGTTTTCTTGTAATGATGCAGGGACTGCCTCCAACGCTGCAGGTTCCTCAGTGTGCGCCAGAAGTAAGACCCCAAATGATTTTGAAAAAGAAAATTTTTTCCCACCTCAGTTTCAAAGACCTTCAACTTCTTCCAAGGCATCTTCTCACACCCCAAACCCTCTTCATCTCCCAGTATTTTGCTGATCATCCACCACCTTCTCGGCTCTCACCCTCACTCCTGGAGTGCATGAGGATGAGACTCAGAGCCCTGTCCTCCCTGTGAGCAGAGCTGTGCTCCGTGGCCATCCAGGCATGGGCCTCTAAGGTTGCACCACTGAACACTGGTGTGGAGGCATGAGACCAAAAAAATTCCTTGGGCTGCATCTTTTCCATTTAAAGTATCATCTCACCCCTTTCCTCTCTCTGCCCAAGGCCACTGACCTCCAAGATTTGTCATACTCTTGGTCTCTGAGCATCCAGTTTGCCTCAGCTTCCCCTCCTCAAGGCTGTTTTGTTTCTGCTGCTCCTCCACCTTTGTTGAAGTTCAGACACCTTCTCTCTTCTCTCATCATGTTCATGGATAGTCTGAAGCCACCACAGCTCTTGTAGGCTGTAAAGTTTGTCCCATTTCATGACGTTCAACCCCGAAACAAGAATCAAATCAAATGAGGGCTCCGACTATGTGTGGCATCAGTTGGTGATAAACAGCAGCCCGTTTCTGAAAGAAACCTTGGTTGGTGGAAATTGGTGTTAACAGATCCCCTTGAGCAGCTTCCGCCTGGTCAGAGCTTGCTGAAGGCTGGATGCCATTTCCAGACAAAGCCTGCACAACACCCAAATATTGCAGACTGTTGATGGCTTCTAAAAGGAGTTAAAAACATCATCAGCACAGCATAATTATTTGCAAAATGGGCCAATTTCAACGCTCAACACAGTAGTTTTAGACAAAAATTGATGAAAATCAATTTCCAAGACGGTTGAGAGGCTGATAACATCCCTGGTTGCACTGCTGGTCCTGCTGGCATGCTCATTCCCAAATAATCATATTAAAGGCAGATGTCACACAAGAATGTGACTTCACTAACCATTAAGAGACACTGAACTCTTTTGTCTTCTGAAGCAAGTTTCCATGGGATTATACTGGGTAGAAGAATTTAAGATTGAAAAACAATAACAATCCTGAAATAATTTAATGGGGTATTTCTTTAATCTTCCTTCTATGGAAGAATCCAAGTTAATCAGGGGTAAGGGGACACCTCTCCCCAGGGGTAAATGGCCATGAAATGCTTGCTCACATCCAACTTCTGTGGGATCAGGTCATTTAGTGGTTGTCAGTATCTTTGCAAATCTCCCTTCTGGATGAAATTGCGCTCTGCTGTGCTGCCAAAAAGCAGTAGTTACTTTTGGTTTTCAGGGGGGCTTTCTTTTCCTAGATGAGACTATACAGATATTCTCATAATTTTAGAGAGGCTTTCAAAACCCAGGTGCAGAGGTTTGGCATCAGCAAGCTCCCCAGAGCACTTTATAGCACATAAATCTTGCTCCCAGTTAATCAAACAGTGCTGGAGTGAGCCAAGGAACCATGAGAATGTAAAATGCTCTTCTCCTCCCTTCCCACTTATCAGAGATTTCTGCTGCTGCTTCTTCAGAGGCAGAGTGAGGAGTTTCATTGCTCTAAATGTGACTTTAACACTGGTAAGGATGCTGCCTTGGTTGGACGTGGGCATTTTCTGTGCAAAGTAGTTCTTTGGGTTTGGGATTTTTAACCCAAAACTGCCCTTGGTGAGCCAGCTGCTCTCTTGCCTTAACCCTTTTCTGGAGCTGGTTTTTCAGTCCCCGCCTTTACTTTAACCCCAGTTTGGGTTCTCAGCAAGGCTGGAACTGTTAGGAACAGTTGTGTTAGGAACAACCACATCTTTTCCCCCAGCCAAAGGCTTTGCTGGGCACGTGGCTGCCTTCCTAACACTGGAGAGAGCAAAATGCAAAGTGCTGTGAGTGGGATAAAAACCCCCCTTCTATTGTAGGTGTTTGGAACTCTGTGCTCCCTGGGCTGTGTGCTGCAGGACAGCTCAGGGTGCTTTGCCTTTTGCTGAGGAAGAGCTCTGTGAGGATGAGGGAGGAGATAACTCCACTGACACCATAATTTTTCCCACCAAAGGCATCTTGGAGCAACATCGCCTTTTGCTCAAAGTTATTGCTGCAGATGCCAGGCTTGTTTTCAACCAAGGATGCTCAGACTCAAGCTGAGCCAAATGGAGCCAGAGGAAAGGACTGTACCTCCAAACTCATGAAATCAGAATTAGCACATGAAGCCGGAGCTGTGTTTAAAGAAATGTTTCACCTCTTGCTTTACAGAAGTCTTTACTTTAATCTATAAGGCCATCTTGTTTTGTCTTAACGAAGTTATGCAAAAAGTTCTTCACTGAAAAGACCAACCCAGCATTTTCTTTCTTCCCTTCAAGCTGAGATGAAAAGGACTGCCTGCAGCCTGAAAGTTTGTTTCCTCAAGGAAATGGAAAGCTAAGAATTTACTTATATGAATGCTTTGTATCAAGTACCTTTGAATTTCAAGGGGTGAAAATCAGCCTTGACCTGGCTGCTGAGTCCAGATTTTCATAATGTTTTTCCCATTCTGCTGGCGCCAAGGTCAGTCGGTTGCACTCCTGCTTGAGTCTGTTTTAATTCTGGTCTCTTAGCACTGACTTCTCTGTGCAAGACATGGAAGCCACACCCCAGTGTGTGCTACTCCCAGCCATTAACAATCCCGTGCTAAATAAACACACAAGGATACTTCTGCATCTGGTTTTACTGGCAGGAGAAAGAGACATTATATGTCTCTGGAAATCTGATAAAACGGTGACATGTAAATTCTGGATTGCTAACATGGCCAGTTTAACTCCACTGGACAGAATTTGCTGCAGTGCTTAAGGCTGAGAATAAAACTTCTCATTTTTCCTAAGCACTGTAAACCAGAAAAAAAAAATTAAATTAGCATTTGGCAATATCTACGACCTTCTACCAGCAGATAATAACCCCTCAAATTCGCTTTCTGCAGTCTGTCCTTCTACAGGGTAATGACTTGTCATTTGTTCTGTCTTATTTGTGGAGCAGTGCACAAGCCTGTCTTTCCTCCATGAATATTTAAAAAAGCTGGATGGTTGCTTGGCAAAGGCCTGGGCTGGTGCCTGAGTATTGTTCAGTCTATACCACGCTCTGCCACAAGCTTCCTGCGTGACCTTGATAAGTGCCTGTGTTTCTTCCATTTCTCAATTTCCCATCACTGCAGTGAGCATTTTCCTCCTCCTGTACCTTGTAAATTCCTCAAACTGGTAAATCTCTCTCTGTATACTCATCTTCATACAGGGCTTACTGCAGGTGTACTTCAGCTTTTCAGATGCTAGAACCATTGTGATTAAATGAACAAAAAAAATTCTACTGTTGGTTTTGTTGCTGCAATACTAAAGATTACTTGTGCATGATATAAATATATGTATGTTTGTTTAGACCTTGTTTGCAAGAGCCATTCAACTAGGATCAGGTAAGGAGAAACTAGTCAATGCTACGAGCTGGTGAACATGGAGCATGGGCTTGAAGGATGAGTTTACAGAAAAGTGACTGGTGGAGATGGGGTCATACAGTAAAAGTTAAGGAAACACAGTCAGGAGAGCACTAAGAACAGGGTAGATGGATATTTTGCCAAGAGTGGTGGAGGAATATGGGAAAGGGGGGACTGAGTGTGAAAACAGAGAGTTTAACTTTGGCCATTGCTGATAGTGGCTCCTCATGAAGAAAAACATGAGCAAACAGGACATCAGAATTTCCCTCAGACCCCAGGACATTCCTGGCCTGGAGAACCCAAAAGGATCTGGCTGTTTTTAACAGGGAAGCAAAGTCTGCATCTGTTTAAAATTTAGTCCCTGTCTCCGACCTTTCTAAGAATTACAAGTGTGAGACTTCTGGCAAGAAACTTCCCTCCCTGCTACCAAAACAGGGCCACCACCTTTCTCAGCAGACAGGGCAGTCTGGTGCAGCAGTGATGGAAAAGCCATTGCTGAAATTCTGCACTCATGTTTAAAGCATGTTTAAAGAGGCTTCATCAAACAAAACCAGAAAGAAGAATCCTGAAAGGGCTAATATTTTTATTAAATAGCAAAATTTACAATATTAATGGTAGAGCCATTTCACAGTGCATGCATATGGGCTGCATTTAAGGAACATATTATCTGTACATTGAAAAGTGACTCAGAGTGTTATGGAAAAAAGAGTATCTACAGATAACATTGACACAAGCAGAGCTGTAAGCACTTAGCTGCTTATCTTTGCTTAAGTGTCCTCTTAGAAACACACATCTTCACATCCATCTTAATTTACAGAGCTTAGGTACGAATGCACCCCATTTGATTATTCCAGGTGCTGAAAAAGACTCTTTTCTTAGCTGCTTGGTTGAAGTGGACGTTTCTGCCTGTCAAAGGTAGACCCCTTCTGAAGAGATGCTGCTAGTGCTCTGGCCCATGTTTTTCTATAGTTATGTAGTTTTTATGTTTTGCCTTGATGAAAGTGTAGGATTTGTCCTTTAGGGTGGATGCCTCATTTATGGTTTCCAAATGGGCCTTTGTAGTTAAATCCTAGAGAAGTAATTCATTGCAGAGGAATTGCATACAGTTAAGCTTTGTCTAGTAGGAAAATATGCAGTATATGTGTGCATAACAAGAATTTGAGGGCAAAATTCTTCTGTCTGAGCCACATAATGGAGTCAGAAGGTGTTCTGGAGATGTGCTGTGGCCAGCAGCTTGAGTGCAATTACGTGATATGGCCGCTTTGATGGTAAAGTTGTCTTCAGATGTTCCAGTAAAATAGAAACATCACAAATACTGTGCTTAATAATTTAATTTTCCACTGAAATACGTGTGTCCTTCAAAGATGCCTTCTTGTTGAAACAACTTAATATTATGAGAAGGTGTAATGTGGATCTTCTGTGTCCTCTGTGGCTCAGAGGAGGGTTTTGCCAAGCTGGATCAGCGGAGGGGCACAGCGTGTCCACATGAGAAAGATGAAAATAGCTGCAGCATCTAATTGTCATCCCGGTGTTGGCTGGGTTTGACACTTTACACCAGCTACACTTGGGAGTCAGAGAGGGTTCCTGGAGCTGAGTGTTAAGTACATGAACCTGAGCAATGTAAATGTCACAGGAATAGGGGCGATTTGGGAACCAGTGTTTGTTCTTAATCGAGTCTCCAGGCTTTGTCTGACACTGCTGAAGTCCACGTACTGGTGCACTCCGGAACTATCTTTCCCCCCTCTCTCTTTCCCTTTTCTCCAGATAAGAGCACAGCACACGTTATTCTAAAGGAAATGACAGCAATATTAATCACTGATTAATCAGGACCTCTAACAAAGGGCCCTGCTATTTCAAATATTCATATTGCCATGGCATTAGGAATGTCAGAATTGCCATTGTTCTGCAGGCAATGACACATCCCTGCTCTTCCCGCTCGGCATCTCCGGGATGAGGAGAGTGAACTGCGCGGTTCCTTCTCGAGGGCTGCCCCTGCTCTCCAAACAGGAGGCAGAGGCACAGAGACATGAAATGACTTGGCCAGATCACATGGGATCCCAAGGAGAGGCAGGAAAGGAACGCAGGTCTTAATCCTGGCACAGGGAGGGAACTTTGTTTCTTATAAACAAAATAATTCGCATACCTGACATGAAAGGATGTATGGAGGTGATGAATGTGTGTGTAAGTATGAGTGCACGTAGGTAATACACATATAACATTTGTGAGATATATAATATAAGATGTGTAACTCATTCAGCTTGGCCAGAAAGAGGTATTGAAGTGCTGGCTGAACAAATTTATGCATATCAGTCACTGATGAAATTAATAACCTTTGCAATATTCTTCAGGCAAATCAAATGCTTGTGGAACTGTTGATCCCAGAGCCTCAACCTAGAAAATAGGTAATAGGTCATGATGGGAAAATGGGTCTTAGCAGAGGAAGAAGGTGTATGAAGTGGGAAGTATCAGTTGTCCATCTCTCTACCACCACCCCAAAGTCATTCTTGGCTTAGACCACCAGGATTAACCTTTCTTACATAGCTGGTACTCACCTTGGGGAGTTTGTTGCTTTAGAAAGCTGTGGAGGCAAGGAGTGCCAGCAGAGCCAGGGATTACACAAATTCATAAACAAAAGGTGCAAGCAGGGATGTGCCCTCTAATGTCACAAGTTGGAACATGGAAAATTCCAGTTAGATTTAAGGCCAAAAAGTTTTTTACCATGACAGTGGTCAAATATAGCACAAGTCACCCAGAGCGGCCGTGGGATTTCCCATCCTCAGAGATGGAGAAGGCTGGGTTGAACAAGTCCCTGAGCAAGTTGATCTTGGTCCAACTCAAAGTTGGAATGACTTGTCCCTGAAGTGCCTCCCAGCCTAGATTATTCCTTGGTTCTCTAAGCAAATTGCCAGATCTCATTTTTACTCCTCTCTTTCTTCCCTCTCCTCCCCACTGTCTTGCTTTCTCCCCAACATGGCTGGTCTTGCAGAGGGATGGGTCTCCCCCATTGCCCAGAAACCCTCAGGCTATAGACTTCAGAATTCCCATAATACTCTCAGGGCTCATGTCTTTTAAGGCTAACTTTTTTGCTCTTCTCTCTGAAGACCTTCCCACCCCAGCCTCTTGAAACAGAAATTGGTTTCCTCAGGCAGCAGGTCCATGGTGGAAACTTCTGGGACTTAACTGGCCAGGGAAAGGGCTGGCCCAACCCTGCCACCAAATGGTGGTTTCCACACTCGTGGTACACCAATCTCCCAACATTCATTGTGCTGTTGCATTTTACTTGGCCCACATTCCTACACTGAATTTTTTCTGGCCATCAAGTAATCATTCACCACAAAAAAAAAAATAAAAAATAAAAAATAAAAATTCAGAACATTTTGGGCCCAGCTGGCCAATGGCCTAACACTTTGGAAAGTGGGAATGCACGCAATTTAGGCTGGTTTTGGTCTCTGCACAGCAAATGCCTGGCTTCGCTGGCCTGTCAATGCTCGTTTATGTGGAAATGAGGAGGCAATGATGATGTATTAACAGGAAAGAAGACACTGGGTTTCAAGTGCCCACACTAGAACTGGGAGGCTGTTTTAATGTTTTGTGCCTCTTCCTGCCCTGAAGTATTTCAAACACTCACGTCTTGTTTGCTGAACACTCTGAACAATACACGTGTAGTTACAGATTGATATCATAAATCACCTAAAGAACAAGATGGTCTTTCAGAACAGAAAGGACAATTTTGAGGAAGTTTATTTTTTAAATGGTAATATTTATCCTCTTAGTACTTTAGAAAGAAAAAAAAAAAAAGAGTCCCAGCTGTTGGGCCTGAAAACCACCTGGAAAACATTTTAAAAAGCCTGTATTCTGTCTTTACCATTGCATGTTTCTGTGTATGTGTGAATGCACATGCATATATATGCATGTATATGTGTACATTAAAAAAATCAAACAAAATAAAAGTGGATAGGACCAAACTTCACGAGCCAAGGGAAATCCAAAGCTCCAACTTTATTTTAGATAAATGCACACTTTTGAGCCAGTGTGGAACTATGAAGCTAAACAGGAACAGGCAGGACAAGCAGTGGTGGAAGTTGAGTTTCTCCTTCAGAGGCTGTGCTGGAAAGGCTGTGCTGGCAGAGACCCCAGACGTAGCTGTGTATACACTAATCAGGATCTCTATCTCATACAGCTATGCTGTGTTCCCTGGTAATGCAAGCTGGGTCAGCAACATAAATCTTGGAAGGTCCTACTGAATGTTGATGTTCTGCCTCAGGAAGATTTCCAGAGTTTGTTCAGAGCAGTACTGAAAACGTGAAATTCGGAATTGCTGTAAGGGAAACCTTTGGGAAAAAGAACACAAACAAACACGAGGTTGTTTGATTTAAATTCAATCTTTTGATCTGATTAATTTTTATTTTTCAATGTTTCCATTTTGCACTGTCTTTTATAACTACTTTCTTGCATTATGATCCATGTTACAGTAAGATATAAAAATGAGAAGTTGTTCTGTGGCAGAAATAGGAAAGTACTTTATTCTCAAAAGATGGGATAGGATGTTTGAACAACTTTTCTGCTTGATTTTACAGATTTTCCAGATTTTTAATAGAAACAATTAGTTTTATTTCCATTTTTTCCAATTGCCTAGCCCAATTTTAGAATATTAAATAATCGGAGAACAAAATATATACCTGATGGCCAGCAGCTCCCTGTAAACAAATCCTGCTTTGAAGTTAACTACAGTTTTTCTCTTGATCAGAGAAGACAAATTCTTATTGTAAGACTTTGCCAATTGCAAAGACTCCCTAAAGCCTGAATTTGGTAAATTATGATCTGATAATTTTTGAAAGACTTGCCTTAAGTCAGCTAAAAATTATGAGGGCAGATTCAGGAACAATGAAGTGAAATTGCATGCCCTGTGTGAATGATCAGAAAGATCTTTCTGGTGCTTTATCAGGCATTGATTTTGATTCAGTTCTGAGTTCAGTAATAGGGGATGTTTAGTGATGTGCTGTTTACCTGTTCCCCGTCTGACAAGCAGCTCTGTTCCAGAAGCCTCCCTCACAGACCCAGCACAGGCTGCCTGCAAGCTGCATTTTTCATTTACTCAGCTGTGTTACTTACATCCTACGGATCAACTTAATTACCCAAGTATTGCAAGTGGGGCTACTAAACACAGCAAGGGTTCAGCAGCTGGAACACGAAGTGGCAGCTGAATGTGAACTTAAAGAGGTGTTGTGACAGCTCACACTGTTCCCACAGGCCGTGCAGGGAAAGGTGATGTCCTCTCACTTCACACTCTGTTTCTGTGCAAGTGATAAATTAGTGATGAACGTTTGGTCTCTGCCATGAAGAGAACAGAGGAAGTGATTATCATCACTGCTCCCTTCCAAATAATAATGAAAGTATGCTCTTCATTTTCATGGACTCTTCAGTATTTGATCACCTGCCCCTCTTGAGCAAAGTGTCCTCTTCCCAGAGACACATCACCTGATTTGCCAAACCTTCCAAAGGTTTGGCTTGGTTCCAGCTCTCCTGCGCACATGGACAAGTGTCTTCTTGGTACAAAGAGGTCCTGACTTATACTGTCTCTATCTGAAAAGTTTTGTTTCAAAGCAGTTGTTCAGCAATGAATCAGAGACAGAGGAGAAATGATGATGCTCAGTCTCACTCTACTGTGGATGGCCAAATTCCCATCAGGACAAAAAATCCTAACTAAACAAAAAAACAACTCCCCAAACTAAAAAAAAAAAACTAATTAAGGCTGCTGTCTTTCCTAATAAATGAAACGAGAGAGAGAAGTCAGATGTCTCTCTCTGTCACATCCATCTTTACCTCTTCCCAGACATTGTTATCGGTCACTGAAATCCTGAGCTATTGAACTCGACCCAGCTGTGGTGCTGCTTCAGGCTGCTGTAGGTTAGTGCACAAAAACACATGGTTTGGACAGGATTTCCATGCTGATATTTTATAAGATGATCAACTGCTGAACTTGGTGTTTTCCTCATCCCATTCCATGCACTGCTCACGATGGCTGCTCACAGCAGGGTCACAGCTGCTAGGTGGGAGTGGAATGCAGCTCCCTGCCCTCTCCCAAAGGCTGTGTTCTGCTCCTGGAGTGTTCTCCAGGTTTTCCAAGAACGAAGGGGCTCCCACTGCCATCTGGGCATGGGGGGAAAACCAGAGGAGACAAAGAATAACTGGGAAGAAGGAGGAATGAGGAGAGTGCTCTGAGTCACTGAGCAAACAGACCAGTGGCATCCAGGCAGGCTGCACTCGTGTAGTTTCAATCCTGTGCCCAAAGAGCCTTGGCTATCCCAGACCTCGGCTGTGGTGGGGGTGGGGGAGAGAGGGAGGGGACAGAGGGAATAGTTTCACAAGGACATAATGATCTTGTGCAATTTCTGTGCAGGTATAAACATGATTTCCTGCAGCACTGCTTGGCACAAATGTCTCCTCACTCAAACAGGACTGAATGCATTTGTTTACAGTGTTTGATGCAAGGAAAACTTCTGACATATGTTTTATTTATGAGGTGTCCTATCGTAGTGATACTTTTTGTGTGCATGAGGTAGGGAGGGAATTGGTTGCCTCTCCATGACTCCTAATTTGAATGGCTGAGGACTGTGTTTATAGAAATGAGTGGAGAGATGTCTTAAAAGCTATACACACCTGGGCTGTGGAAGATGGTCAGTAAAAGTAAAGTGTCTACTACTGAGGATATTCACAGACCGTACAGCTTTCCCCAGAGCACATCTGCTGCTTAGAGATGCCTAAAAGACAGCAAAGATGGTTCTGGATTCAAGAGGAAAGAGTCCAAAAGATCTCGGTCCCTCTGAGCAAATGCTGTAGGAATTTGTGGCAGATGGAGAGACCAGTGGAAGGGGAAATGCCAGTGACCTCCTATACCAGGGGAGCACAAGGACAGGAACAGAAGCATGGACAGGACAATCCCTGTGCTCTCACTGGTGCTGGGGTCAGCAGAGCCCACCAAGGAGAGGTCTGAGCAAGCTGACATCCTCCAGACCCATAGCAGCCCCAACATTTTCCAGTGGTAGGACTTGCTGAATCTGTTCCTTCTCTTTTCAGCTGGACATAGTGGACAACTGCTGTGAGTGCAGGGGGTTGGGAGCTCACTCTGGAATGGAAGATGTGGAGGACAAATTCATCAAAATATGAGAGAGGGTTTACCAATTCAGTCATCAGACACATCTTGCTCTGAAACTTCATTCTTGGCCTTGACCTACTGGTGATTGCAAAAAGATAAAAGTATGGCAGATGCACGTGTTTCTGGAATATTGCTTTCCTCTGGGATTTTATGGACTCCTAATTTCCAGGCCATGACTTGTACCCACATAGCTCTTAATAATTTCTTGTGTTGTGACCTGGTGGGGACTTTGTGAAGATGTCTGAACTCTCCAACACCCTGCTGCAAGGACTCCCAAGAACTGTGTGAGGAGAGGACTGATGGGGCAGAGAGGCAGGGAGCCCTTGGTAGAGGGGGCTGGAGGACATTTCTCCTGACAGAGGAAAGATGCCCTTTCTAGAGGCTGAGGAGATGGTGGGTGCTTGGTCCAGGCAGAGGGAACAGGCAGTAAAGTGGCAGAAAGAGATGAGGAGGCAAAGCAGGTCAGAGGGAGAGCCCTGGTACAAGGTAGAGCCAGAAGCCAGTGAGACTGACACTGACCACAAGGCCAGAAAAATACAGCGTCTTGGTGAAGGCTCCAAAAAGCATGAAACTGGGATTTGTGGCCTACTAGGTCAGGAAATAGTGGGAAACATGAGGAAGAGATAAACTACCCAGATGAGGAGCTGGGAGAGGAGCAGCTGGGATTGTTTGGGGCAGAGTGCAGGCGAGAACTGTGAACAGTGGCACAAGCCTCCAACAAGAGCTTGCACTGGGCAATGTGCTGCCCAGAAATGAGTCATTTAAAGGCAGTTTGGGTGCACCTGCCCTGCAGTTACTTCTGTGAATGCAAGGAATTACTAGATTTGCTGGCATGGACCATTCTGCACGGGGCAGGTTACTATAGCACTGTTTACTTATATGGCAAACAAACTTTTCCAGTGTGAGTTACCTTGGGGACAAGCCTCACCACCGAGCAATAGTGATATTGCAGCTCAACCCCTGTTTGAGCCTTTCCTTAGTCTCTACCCCTGGGAGGATTTGATGGAAAAAGGCTTTAATAATCACTTTAGGAAGGAAAAATGTACCTATAGCTTCCTGCTGACTAAAGTGTGGATGGGCTTTCTGTTTCTATTCATGCAAACAAATGGAATTTACCAAGAGTTTTTGGCCCAGCTGAATGCAGACACATTCTGTGTAGGGATGAAGTGTAGAAGACAGATATGAGAGATTGAAGATGATGATGAAAAGGCCAATCTAGATTTTGAATTTTCTTTGTTTCATTTGGAAACACCTTCTTTTCACTCCATTCTCGGCCTCTTTTCATAGTCCTGTGTTCCTAAGTTTTTAAGGGCTTAAGCAACTTGCAGAGAAATGAAGCACTTTCTTTGAAGGAGATCTAAGTGGTCCAAAGTTAATTTTTCTTCCATTTCATTAAAAAAAAATAAAAACAACAAAAAAACCCCACACATACAAAAAACCCCAAAACAACTAGTAACAAGGAATATTCTATAGTAATGTAAGTGGTGGAAATGAAGCCTGGTGCATGGTAGGCAGCCTGGAGCTGAGCCCTTGGGAAGTGCTGCATGGAGTTGGAAATGACCACAATCTTTAGGAAGAAGAAGCAAGATATGTGCATGCCACTACTGGGTCAGGGTGGGGAAGGAAGCATCTGAGCATCTGGTCCCTCCCTCCCTCACACACAGGTCCATTGTGCTACAACTCTTGCGTGTTTGAGTGTGAAATCCACCCTGACCTGGCCGTGCGTGTAAAGCACGAGGCACTGGCTGGTCTATGTATACTTTCCTGCAGGAAACATCAAAGTCACTTCCCCTGCAGTGTTTCTTCACTAAATTAACTGAAGCCAAGTCTGCAGTGTCATGGTGAGGAGAAGTCCCTGGCTGCCACTGCAGCTGAGTGTCAGTTCTCTAAAGGCAAGGGCTAACTGCAGTGGCTTCCTTGCTGCAAAGACCCCCCTTTGCCCAGCAAGCACTGATCTCTTTTGCCCCTGAAGTATCCAGGTCTCTGAGTCATCCTATCCACAGAATTCTGGGCAAAATTCAGCCTGTCATATCCTGCTTTTTACTTGAAGGAAACAATAAGAGACAGGTCTCCCAACACGGTCCTAGCTCATGGGGACTGCTGTGAGCCCCCACTGGAATTCATGGGAATGTGGGTGACATCTGCCCAGGAATTCAGATGGCTTCTTTGGTCCACTTATCTGGATGTATCAGAGGACACAGAGATGCACTTGAGTTTCCAGACAGGCTTTTTGCTTGTAACATATCTGGCTGCTGGGGGTGGGTGTTTGCAAGGCCATTGCAGCCAGCTCAGGGTGTGATGATCCCTCTGGACTTCGGCAGGATGCACTGCAGCTTGCTTTTGGCATCAGCCTAGTGTGCTTTGGCTTCCAAGTCACTTCTAACTGCTGGCCTGAACTTATTTGGAAGATGCTCTGCTTTGCTCTGCAGTTTTTAGGTAGCTCTTCGACTGATACAAAATCTGCTTTCCCTAATTTTTTTATTTAGGCTGGCACTAGTAGGAAGAGCCTGTCAGGCAATAGGAAAGGGATTGCCATGCAAAATGCTTCTATCCCTGAATTCACCTGAAGATTTGGAGACATTTTAGCACCCAGGTATAAATGTGACAGGATCCTGTTGGACACAGCACTTTTTGTTGACTTTATTCCAGCCACAGGGACAAAAGACAAATTTACTTTCCATCAGTATCACAGTGTTCTGCAAATTCTATCATCAACACCCTACGTTATGCAAAATTAGCAAATGTCTCCTCTTTACAACAAACCACAAGAAAACGTGTTTTGGAGTTATAACCTAAAGGAATTCTCCCTTGACAGGCTGACTGCTCACATCACATGCAGAAAGCCCAGGGTAAGACTGGTTTACTATGGGTTTAGTTGGGTTTTAGGGTTTTTTCCAAAGCCCAGTCTGTCTCCCTAGAGGGTACATGAGCCATAGCTAAAATCCTTTGAGCTGTGCAGTGTAGCCCGTGGCTCCAGTAGCTGCCCAGGGATTTTGCAGCTGTTCTCCAGCAGAGATGTGTAATAACTGTGCAGTAACACATACGTATTTTCTTTCATAGTGGATGTTAATTTATGAGCTTGCTTAGAGCTTTAACACTTGGCTGGTTTACTCTGCACCTTTTTGTGTTATACATAGCATTTTGTGAACCAGGACAGCAACTGGATACGGGGTTGCCTCAAATCCTCGGCAAGGTCTGCCACTCAGAAATTCCACCCTAAACCCAGTCAGGTCTTTTGTCACAGAGTATTATTAGTTCACTCTAAAGGGCCCTGAGAGTCACAAAGTACTTTAAAAAAAAAAATCCCTCCTCTCAAATGGGAGGTAGTAAAGGTGATGGGAGGCTTATTTCTGATAAGAAGATGCAGACTGAGTACAGGACACCTTTTTGTGTGCTGTCATATTATACAACATATTTTCGGGTCTGAAAAGCCCTTCTCTCATTTTATCTGGCTCAGCATTACTAATATTAAAAAACCATTTATTTGCTGCAGGGTTGAGGTCACATCACATGGATAGCTGACAACTTCCCTGAAAGATACAGCTTCTGAGAGGGACCATGAAAAACAGGCTTCATGCAACCAGGGCTCTGCAAAATGGGTGCTTGGGCACTCACCCAGAGGCATGGAAGAAGGAGTGAAAGTTTATGTGGTTCTCCCAGTCAGCAAAAGGGGATTCCCATGCTGTAGGTGGGCATCCTACTCACTGGGCTGTGGCATACACGTAGCATCCAGTTTCTGCTTCCCTATCCTACCCATACATCCAAAACCATCTTCAACACTAGTCCCTTTCCCTCTGAATTACCACTGTATTTTCCAGTCAAAGAAGTCTTTAAGTAGTCCCAGGTGAAACAGATAACTAGGACTGAAAAAAATGTTTTACTTGATCTGCTTCATTGGTTTTCTAAAACACACAGCAAACCAAAAGAAAACCTCAGGATTTTTCAAGCATGGTTAACTTACCCTGGTTTCTAAAGGTACTTTCTACAACACTTGGATGTAAATTCATGCCCAAATGCTTCATTGACTGAATTCCCCCTGTTCTCTGAACACAGGGAGAAAACCATGGCAGGGTGGTATTGTAGAGAAATGCTGAGGGATCTCCTCCTGGGATTCAGCTGGAGCAGCCCTTCAGAGCCCTACTTCCAAACCCAGACAAATCTCCCAAAGTTGTTCTGACACGTATTGTAAGAGTAAATAAATAATCACATGGCACTTTATTCCACCACCAGAACATTCTTAGCATGGGATACCAGTGGATCTGCATGAAGCCAATTCTAATTACAGATAAAAGGTTTGATGCATGAAAAGAAGCTGGTATTTACACCCAATTATCTGAGGGAGGAGAGATAGGGATGTGCTTCCTTTTATAATTTTCATTAAATTTCTTTTGAAATTAAAAGGCTCCTTGAGTTTCTGAAGATGCAACAGTCTTTTCAACTCGCCGTCAGTGAGATACAGGTTGTTTTCCACCATGTGTTGTGCAAGTTCAGACAGTGGAACCTCTCTCTCCTCCCTTGACTCCAGTAGAGCATTGCGTGATGCTTGCTCACCCAGTTGCTTCTTTAAAGTCCCTTTGCTGAAGTTTAAACTCCTGGAGCTGCATTTCATGTATTTCAGGTCTGAGGCACCCTGTGTTTGTAAACTGCCTCTGCCTTCCCATCACCTGAAGAAAATCACTTTGAGTGAAGGAAACCTCCAAGGTTTTGGGGCTTGTTAGGGAGGGGTAACACCAGCCCACTGAATACTAACAGAAAGCAGCAGGACCTACTGATGCCATTTTAGCACAGAGAACTCTTCAGAGGGAACAGAAAGAGGGGATGGGAAGCAGCGAGGTGGATGTGTTATCCCAAAGAAAGCAGCTCTCAGAAATCAGAGCAGGACCTCGACAGCTCCACTGCTGCTTGAAGTCCAGAAGACCTGGTCTTTGTGACCCTTCTCCTCCCTCCCTCCCTCCCTTCTGGGCACTCTGAGCCCAGCCTCTTTTCTTGGTCTTAGAATAGATCACTTACTTCTCTTCATTCCTCCATCTGCAAATTGGGGACGATGTGCGTAAAGCTCCCTGAAATCCTCTGCAGGGAGGTGCCACAGAGTGGAAAGTATTAGCTATCAGTATCCTTGTTAATATTCTGCTCAACTCTGAGTGAAGTCACATAATCCTGTGTTTGGGTCATCACTATTTGTTGCTATGGAAATGTGTGTTATCAGATACTGCAAATTCAGTGTCTGAGGACATCTGAGGAGGGGGAAAAATCCTTTGTTTGAAGAAACACTTGTGTCAGTGGCAGGAAATTTTGCAAGGAAGAAGGGAATTCACCTATTTCTTTTGTTCTCCACAAATTGCTGGAATGAGTCAACACGAGCTCCCCACGCTCATCTCCTGGAAGCCAGTATCTCTTTCCCGATGCACAATTCCAAAAGGACTGCACATGCTGGGTGAATTTGTGAATGCATCTGGTAGGATCATTAACACCAGAGCAGAAGACAAATGCAAAGTATGTGCTTGGCCATATGGATGAACGTGAGCTGCTTAAGACTGTGTGCCATAATAGAGATGGAAAGTCTTACGAGGGAAGATCAGTATCCCCTCACCTCTCTGGTAAGGGATTAAGGCAGTTGGTCTTACAGGAATATTCATAGAGCCTAAGGCCAAAGGGGACACTTAGGTCACCCAGGCCAGCCCCCTGAATGCTGCAGGTCATGGTGTTTCTTCCAGAAAGCCCTGAGCTGAGCCCTATAACTTTATGTTGAGGCTGCAGCAAAGCTTCCAGTCAGATCAGAGAGGCAGATACCAGCAACTCCCTGGCCAGTTTGCTCCAGTGAATGAACACTCTCACAGGTGACACACTGATGCCTTGGGAAGGTGACTTGAAACAGAGACTGGACAGAGACAGTGAATAAAGTAGCTATTTATTGAAAAGCCTCCAGGATACACCTTGGGCAGGACAGGGCTTGACCAGGACTACACCCAAGGTGGACTAAGAATGGCTGACTGGGCACAAGATCTTACATTTTTATGAGTTTTGGTCTATTTGCATATTGGGGTTTAATCGTCCAATTACAGCTTCAGGTTGTGAGCTCCCATCCTTGCTGTTTCTCCCTTCAGTCCACTGTTGTTTGTGCTGTGGGGCCTGAAAGTTGTCCTTGGTCTTCAGCAGGAAAAAGATCTGTTTTGTCTGCCTATTCTGTGAAAAGAGCTGCCTGACACTTAATATGAGGCTCAGAACTGCACCCCTAGGCAGCACAGAATCTGAAAAACAAGAAAGCTAAAACTTAAGGTATCAACATGTCTGGTAAGTGTGGGTGCAGATCAAACCGTGCCTGTTGCAATGGGGTCAAACATAGAAATTGGATGCAGTGGACCAGTGCAGCTGGTGGGGTTACATCACCCTGTGCCTCAGTCCCTCCTGGCTCCAAACCTCTGCAGGAATATGCCATTTCCCTGGAAATGTGCTTACTTACCAATTGTCTACGTAGTTTTCTTTGAATGAAACCAAACAGGCTTTTTGGGCAACTTCCTGCTCATTTCCATGGTTCCCTATTGCACCTGTGGAAAATCTGACAACATTTTTTACATCTACAGCTGTTAAACACGTGCAGGTGCTCGCTGTCCATCGGGTGCATTGAGTCTATAGATATAAAAAGCTCTCTTGGGATATACTCAGCACCACTTTCATTTCTAGACTCTTCTGTCAGGTTCCCTGAGCAAGGGCTGTTTCAAGAGAAAACAAGGTTCAGGTTTTGATAATGTCTCTATCTGAGGTATTTCACAGCCATGCTCTTACCTCTTGTCTAAAGATGAAACACAAGCCCTGCCTTTATTTCTCTCTGGGTCTCTGTATTGAGCACATTCCTTATCCTTTACCAGTTTTTCACTGGGTTTTCCTCCCTGCCTCATTGAAAACTGATTTCAGGTTAAAAGCAGGAAGAAAGGTGCCTAATATCAAGCAGGCCAAGTTGACTTTTCTTAATTAAGATCTTTATTTTCAGCTATTCAAGGAGGTTGTAGAAGCTCAGCAATACTTGAGTGGATGCAGCCATGGGCAGGCAGGGCTGATAAGAACCATTGTCTGAACACCATATATATATATACATATATTTAGCAGGTAAATACCTGTATCCAGCACTAACAGAAGGTTCTTGCAGTGAGAAATGGTCAGCTTATGAAAAAATGTATATGTGCTCCTAGGCATGTATGTATATATGTGGGCACATACACATATATATAGATACACACAAACACACACATATGTCTGCATATACATATATGCATATATAGTTGTTCATGTTTTTCAATTACAAATGTTTAATACATTTACACTAAATTTTCCATATTTAGTGGAAAGTTCTAGTGACAGGCTTACTAAAGAAATAAATACATTTTGTAGGGCAATTGTATACTACGCTCTATAAATTCCCTGTCTGCTAAGAAGGATGATACAGCTTTTATTTTGTACAAGTTTCAGATTTACAACTCCAACAGTAAAGATCAGGCTGGGAATCTGAACAGCAGCTTACTATTTCTGCATCTCTACTACCATGGTGATTTTTGCCATCAGAACTGAAACTACCAATTACTGGCCTGAATCATGAAACAAGACAGGATATACTTTGCTTTTCCATCCAAATCAGAAGAACCTGCAATGATCTTGGTACTTGTAATTAACATTAACACACTCCAAGTCACATCTAAAAATCAAGACATCCAGAACTGCCTGAGATGTTGCTCATCAGCAGCAGAAATGGTGAACTTAGATTGCGTTTACAGGAAACCATTTTTGGACAATTTCCATTGCTATTGGAAATTACTTCAGTGCCTGTGACATTGTTACCTGCTTCCACAGGCTGACAGTATTCAGTGCAGATATTGCAGACCAGGAAAAACGCTGGTGAGGAAAACCAGTGTCTGTTTTCTCATGTGTGATGGGAGAATGCAGGTGCTAAATGTTTTCCAGCTTGGCAACTTTTTCTTCACAAACCTCAGCTCTTCTCTTTGCTCAAGCACAGACCACAATTCTGACCTTGCAGGATGGTTTAGCAAGGATTATACAGACTTAATTGCTAGGGCTGTTGCAGGTAAAAATCCCAAATCGACCTATAATAACACACAAGAGAGTGCCATATGACTTTAGAAATATTTAATACATCAAAATTCTGTATGTGCTAGCCACAATATATGCCACTCCTTACTAAAACTCTGCTGAACTAAAAAGAAGTTACAATTTTGTAGCTTTGCTTCATGCAGTGTCTTTAGTCAGGATTTGCAAACATGTCTGTATCATTCTTTTCCCCTCCAGGTCAACTTTTGATCGTTTTGGCTGCTTGCAACAAACACTTGGCAAAAGGGAATGGCACTCAGATGTGCTGCACTCCTATTATTTCTGTGAATTCTTGCCTCTGCTTTAAGGAGAGACAAACCTCATTAGCTTGCAGGGAAAAGCAGCAAAAGGACCTCAACCACAGCAGGCACAAAGGGTGCCTACATACGTTGTAACAGCCCTGCCACAGCTGCACCTCGTGTTTTAATGGACTCTGGAGTCTCCAGTCACAAGACAAGCAACCCCAGGCAGTTCAGCTCTGCCTCTTTGTTTGTTCTTGAAGCTACTTGTTTTTAAACCTCACTAAGTACGCATCAGATGCCAACATGAGAAACCCAGCCCACAGCCCAGGAGCTACCAACCACATCAGCTAGACACTCTTCTTTCACTCACACATCTCTTCTGTACTCCAGCCAGTCTGAGCCCAGCACAGCATTTCTGCAGATCAGTCCTGACACTGCTGAGCTGTGTCATCAGCCATCTTCCATCTGGATTTCTGCAAACCCTTGGATGGCAGCAAGTGCCAGGGATCAAGCAGCCTATGCCAAGGAACAGCCATGCACAGGAGAGCACTGCTGGGTGCTGCCAGCTGCACTGTGGGCTGTTGCTAAATCCTGCTCTGCCCTTGGGTAAGGAGTTTACTCAATCAGGAGTTGATTAGGACATCTCCAGGGCACATTCGAAGGAATATAGGGGTTAGGACACAACAACAAACACGGCTTTTAATCCTGGGCTGGGCTGGGCAGGAAGCACTTAGAATCATAGGATTGTTAAGGTTGCAAAAGACCTCTAAGATAATCACCCAACACTGCCAAGTCCACCAGTAAAACATGTCACTGAGTGCCACATCTACACATCTTTTAAATGCCTCCAGGGATGGTAACTCAACCATTTCCCTTGACAGCCTCTTCCTGTGCCTGACCAACTTTTCAGTAAAGAAATTTTTCCTAACATCCAATCCACGGACAACTCAAGGCTGTTTCCTCTTGTCCATCACTTTTTCCCTTGGAGAAGAGGTGACCCCCACCCTGCTACAACCTCTTCTCAGGGAGTTGTAGAGAGAGATAAGGTGTCCCCTGAGCCTCCTTTTCTCTCGGCTAATCACCCCAGCTTCCACAACTGTTCCTCACTGGCCTTGTGCTCCAGACCCTTCCCCAGCTTTGTCACCCTGCTCTGGACATGCATACTTGTATCTGGATTAACTCATAGGCAGAGAGCATCATTACCTGACTCCTTTGTGGGGGCTGTCTTGTGGCTGTGACATAGCAGATGTCTTCTCCTGCCCCAGCTCCCTGGAAATCCTACCTTGGTACTGCCCCATGGCCAGTTTTCATTGCCCTTGGGACGATGTACACCAATATTTGCTGGCTTGGCTTCTCTATGCAGTGGAAGAGATGTCTGTAGCACATGCTGGTGATGGGCCTCGTGTAGTGCTGGATGTTTCCAGCCTGCTCCTGACTGCATGGCTTTGGTCTGCTCTCTGTTTTTGTACAGGCACCTGGGGATTTTCCAGCAAAAACCATGTGCCCATTCCCTGCTTTTCTGCTCCTTTTCATCAGATTTAAATGGTGCCAGGTAAAGCTTAAGGGTTTTAACCAAGCAAAACAAAAATGATGGTGAAATGAAGCCATGAGTCTCTGAGGTAAGACCAATTGCATGTTTGCTTCAAATACCTGAGGGCAAAGTTCTGGGTTTTGTTCATCTTGGCTGCTCCAGGATGCCTCTCATTTCACACACAATTTCAGCTGTTCTGAACGATGACTTTTGATCACTAGTGACATTTTCCGTATCTCCTAGTATGCTTGGGTTTCACCTTCCGGTTCCAGCCATTATTTCCTGGACTATTTTCCATTTGGAANGCTCCTGACTGCATGGCTTTGGTCTGCTCTCTGTTTTTGTACAGGCACCTGGGGATTTTCCAGCCAAAACCATGTGCCCATTCCCTGCTTTTCTGCTCCTTTTCATCAGATTTAAATGGTGCCAGGTAAAGCTTAAGGGTTTTAACCAAGCAAAACAAAAATGATGGTGAAATGAAGCCATGAGTCTCTGAGGTAAGACCAATTGCATGTTTGCTCCAAATACCTGAGGGCAAAGTTCTGGGTCTCGTTCATCTTGGCTGCTCCAGGATGCCTCTCATTTCACACACAATTTCAGCTGTTCTGAATGATGACTTTTGATCACTAGTGACATTTTCCGTATCTCCTAGTATGCTTGGGTTTCACCCTCCAGTTCCAGCCATTATTTCCTGGACTATTTTCCACTTGGAAGCAATCCTCCACCTCACCCAGCTGTGTCTTCCTGCTCCTTCTAGTCCTTCCATCTTGAAACCTCGTCCCTTTCTCCCACACCTCACGAAAGCCTTCTGTAGGGACAAGCTCCTTTCCCGGCCCTCTCCTCCACGTCTGCATCAGCAGAGCACTTTCCAAGCCTCTTCCTTCCGTGCTCTTTCCTCAGGCTGGGCTCCCTTCTCCAGCTCCCCCCTCCAGCTCCCCTGCTCTCCAGCAAAGCCCAGCTCTCGCCGACTTCCTCCTCGCCAGCGGCTGCAGCAGCTTCCTCTGGCCACGACAGTCCCAGACACTGTGGCTCCACGGCACACCCTCACATGCACAAAAACACCAAACCAGGGCTTTGCTTTCTTATTCAAAAGTGCAGCTCAGCTCAGGCAGTGTGCCACTGAGGAAACCTCCAGTGCTTGTCACCCACTGTGCCACCGCCAGTGTGGACACCCCAATCAGCTCTGCCAGACACCACGACCCATCACTGTCAGGCATCTGCTCGTGTCCTCATCATCCCTGTGTCCTGTAGGGCCTCCCTGACACAGGAGGATACTTTTTCAAACCAGATCTGATTTTATGTTACGATGCAGATGCCCTGTGGTTTTCAGAGGGCACCAAAACTTTAACTGAATCCATAGGAAAGCACCCTGCTTGGGTGGGAGTTTGCACAAGAGACTGGGAAAATTCTTCCAGAGTGTCCATGGGCAAGCTTGGCCCAAGGCCCTGTAGGGAACATGTTGGACAGACTGAGGCACATCTGTCCCAGGGAGCCCTGCTCACTCAGCTGCCCCCCAGGTGCCATGACTCACCATCCTGAACAGTCAGCTTGTGTAAGGAAGGGCAAATCCAGAGCAGATCCTGTTGGAACTTTATTGGATGCAGGCTGCTCTGTGTGTGTCACCCCCCACGGGCAGAGGTGTCAGGGATGGGGACAGGACCTGGCCACCTCCAAGTCACCTTGCCATGGCCAGTGTGGGGCTGCTGTTGCCAGTGAAGTCTGGACCATCCCCAGTGGCCTGTGCCCAATCTGTGCCAACGGGATTGCTGGCAAAGGGATTGCCAAGCTCTCAGTACAGTTCTCTCCTTTGAGGCTGCCAGCTCCCAGGCAGATGTGTGTTTAGTTCTCATGAACTCAGAAGGCTGGGAACAAGCTGCAACTTGGCAGAGACATCCAAAGAAAATCCAGATGTAGCAGGAAGTTCTGTCAGGTGGGGTCAACCTAGGACTAATTCAGTGCTGGTAGGGGCCATGGTGTTGCTGGCCTCCAGACTACCAAAAAGAAAGCTACTTGTAATTTCCTGGTGGCTTGTGGCCACTAGAACCACCAGGACCTTCTGTTCCCAGCTGTTGGAATCTGAATGTCATTGGCTGAGCCCACTTTTAATTTACTAAATTTTCTGCTGTGATTTAAACTAGAGAAGTTTTGTTGATTTTCTCCTTTCTAGGCAATGGTTGTGTAACAGTCCTGGCTTGAGAGACCTGTTGTGTTCCAGTCCAAAGCAGCTGTGCTGCAGTGGTGGATTTTGGTGATCCACTTTGCTTAGATGGAGTGTTTGTGGACTGCCTGGACACCCTTCAGTCTGGTGGGGGAACCCTATGATGATAATGAGCTAAATGCCTTGACCTCATTTGGAAATTTTACTGGGGAACACGTGCAGGACTTGGCTGGTGAGGTGGGGGGAATAATCAGCCCGTTCTTTACTTTTCTGTTCAGTTAAACTACATATGCTCTGGCACATGCTACCTGGGATGCCTGGCATGGCTGCAGGCTCTCCATCTCAGACAAACCTTGGGTCTGCCCACAGGATGGAAGACTGCTTGGGGAAGTGGTGCCAACAATGTTTAGAGATGCTTTCTGTGCAGAGGTGTGACAGGAAATGTCTGGCTCTTTCACAGAGGGGTGGAAGGTGGAGTGACATGCAATCAGGAAAGCAATATCACATCTTTTACCAGAATGGCTTGTGCTAGGGCAGTGAGGGGACATGAAGACACCAGAAGGTGTAAAGGAGGATCAGTGAAATCAGGCTGCAGATGGAAAATGAGCTTTGGGGGCCAGGATGCTCTTTGCTTGTCAGACAGGAGGTTGAGAAGTGATTTAATCACAGTGGGTGGGTGATTCCACCAGGAAGAGAACTGAATGAGGAGAACTGGAGGCACTTTTCAGTCTTGCTAGTGAGGGTGCAACACAAGCAAACAGCATGAAGCCTGGCAAACCCAACCTTGCAGTAAGGAGCCTCACCTTCCCACTTTGTCATAACAAGGAAGGATATTTTTCTGCATTATATGCTTTGATCCAGCAACTGGCACTATTCTTCAGTGAAGTGAGTATGTACAGCAGGGAAAATTTGCATGGTGTGGAGAATACTCTGCCCTCTGATCCAGCTCCTGCTCTCCTTCTCCCTGGCATTTATGGAAGGCCAGCTGCAATTTTCCTCAATGTGGTTATCACACATGTGGCTGAGTCTTCAGAATATGACAGTAATACAAGCTCACAGCTCCTGCAGGGGTAGGTGCATTCTAAAGGTATATTTTTTTCTCATTTACCACTTTCCCTCTGAACTTCCAGTTCCCAATGTGACAGTACAAAGTGCCAGACTTTCACTTTGAAAGTTTTGAAAAATTTGAAAATTTAAAAATTGAAATGCTCCCAAAACCACACGTCTGCCTGTCTGATACCTGGCTGACTGGCCTTGCTGTCAGGCCTCACATGCCCTCAGAGGGTGCACACAGATTGGTTTCTCCAGAAGGAAACAGAAGGAAATGCGTGTATGTCTGCAGAGGGGTGGATGATTCAGTGGGGAGTTCCCAGCAGCAGCCAGTGAAAGGATGCTGGGCTTACTGGAAATGCCCAGGTGTCATTTTCCCTGGATGGAGGACGAGCGTAGGTGGCTGAGCTGGCAGGTTGGACTCACCAAAGCACAATCACCAAGCAGTTCCTTCTTTTGGACTCAGTCTGAACAACCCAGCAAAGCCAGACCATGTGGCCTGTGGGGAAGACAAGCAGGGCCCTTGCCAACAGCTGAATGCTAACCCAAAGGAATAGAATAGAACAGAATAGACTAGANCTAGACTAGACTAGACTAGACTAGACTAGACTAGACTAGACTAGACTAGACTAGACTAGAACTATTTTGGTTGAAATGGACCAATGAAGATCATCCAAGTGCCTGACCTGGGCAGGGCTGAGCAGAAGTTACAGCATCTTGTTAATGGCCTTGTCCAAATGTCTCTTTAAACACTGACAGCCTGGGAGCATCAACCACCTCTCAAGGAATCCCGTTCCAGTGTTTGACCACCCTCTCAGTAAAGAAATATTTTGTAATGCCAAGAGTGAAATTCTTCTGGACCAGCTTTGAACCATTCCCATGTGCTCTATCCCAGGGAGAAGGTATCAGCACCTCCCTCTCCTCTTCCCCTCCTCAGGGAGCTGCAGAGAGCAATGAGTTCACTCTTCAGCCTCCTATTCTCCAAACTGGAAAAAGCCCAAATCCCCGTCTGTTCTTCACAGGACATTCTTTCCAGCCCTTTGACCAGATTTGTTGGTCGACTCTGGATGCATTCAAGTACCTTAACAACTTTCTTAAATGTTGGGGCCCAGAACAGCACATGGGTCTCAAAGTGAGGCTGCACCAATACTAAATACAGCAGGATAATCCTCATTATGATTCATTAATTGCTTGTTGGGGAGGGGATGAGGTGCTGCCATTCCTTCCCTGTTCCAAGACAAGGACATTAGAGAGGAGCCTCATCTCTGAAAAATTGGGTGTGAATGTGTGTTTGCATGCATCTGTGACAGCAAATACCCTTCTGACACTTTGTAACAGCAAGAAAAGGCCACAGAAATGAGGAACACAAAAGAATTTATTGCCTGGGACTCCTAGATTTACTGCCTCATAACTGATTTTCTTATAAGCTGCTTATAGTATTCAAATGGCATGCACAAGCCCTTGTGCATCAAGTCTTTAAGAAACTAGTTATGTTAATTTTACACATTGTCTGGGAACTCTTAAAAGTTACTAATAAGGGTGTTAGCCACTATCATGTTGAACTTTTAGTCACAAACACTGGCAAGTCCTGGCCAAAAGCGTCGTGGAGTGTTCTTGAGCAATAAGTGGAAGTGCAACAAGAAAAGTGGTGCAACAGTTGTGCATGGCAGTGTTTCCACATCCCCTTTTGACTCCAGACTCTAACTTGCTGAGGGTCAAAGTGAATACACTGTTAGAGGTTCAAAACTGTTTTTATCCTCAGACCACAGAACAAGAATCTTGATTCATTTTGCCTTCCTCTACAGTAGTGAGTTGAAGGTTGCCTGATGGTGTCACAGAGGCACAACTCAGCCAAGCCCTTTTCTGCCACTGCTGAAGATCAGTCCATTCCCAGATTCTGACTGAGACATTATAGTCTTGAGAGGATCAAGATATTTGCGTGACCAAGTTGCTGGATGCAGTATTTGTGTGAAATCCAATGGTCTGTGATTGCCAAGCCAGGTAAGACAAACTCATGACACTTTCTGGTTTCCAGCTGCATCATATGTTCATGTTGTTTTGTGGTTGGTGCTCTGTGGGGCCTTAAGCATGGTCACTTTGGGGGCGTGTGGAGGGGAAACCAGGGTGGGTCACTCAGAGGTGTCACAGCCAAGGAGATATCCCCACCAGGGAGGCTGTGGGAAGGCTCACCTCAAGGGGAAGGTGCTGGGTACAGTGTAAGCAAATGCCACGGTATTCTTCCAGGAGGGCTCCCAAGAACCTGAGGGTGCTGTGCTTTGAAATCCCACTTGAGATTTCCCCTGGGTGAGCAGGATGGGTTTTCAGAGCTGTTTTCAAACTGCTTAAGAGCTCATGTATCTCCAGAGCATGTGATGGACTGTCTCCATGTGGAATTCCTACCCACACCTGTGAAGCTTTTCAAGCATTTCCTTTTCCCAATGCTGTCTCTCCTTTCTATCTCCTCTCCCATGCTGCAACCATGGAGCCATCCCCAGCTGCAAGTGCCTGCTTTGGGAGGGGAAGCAGGATCCCTGGGGCAGCCCTGGATGTTGGGTAGCTCCTGTCTCAGACAGTACCGTGACTGCTGATGTGCTCACAGAGCACTGCTCACAAGGGAAACTTCTCACATGTTCTTCTTGGCTCCTCTGTTCCCACTCACAGCAATTATGTGTCTGCTTTTTGGCCTTCATTTGTGCTAAGCTGTTGTGCCTCAAGTGAGCGCTTATTAGCACTTCCTTCTCTGAAAAGGAGTGACTGCAAAATAAGCCAAGGGTCATTTCCCTTCCCTTGAGACCAGGAGACATCCTGGCTTTTAAACCAGGCTCCATAAATTTTAAGCCTTAGCATCTCATATGTTTTTCCTAGAGAGGGGTGGAGGTACCCCTGGAGAGAGCAAGGAAAAGAAACTCCTTCTGATGTGACAGTACATTGCTTGAGCAAGTGTTTTTAAGGCATCTGAGACAGTACAGACCAGTGAAAAAAGCAACCATTAATATACCAAGTGTGTGAAATGAATCAGAAGAAGTGGAAAAAGGAAGTGATCATTTTCTATTTCTTGCATCATCTTTACTTGCATATCATCCTGCAGGGTTGGGCATCAACAGGTACAGCTGCGAAATATCAACCAACACAAAATGCTGCCAGTAAATAAAATGCTGTTATTGAAAGTCAACACAAATAGACTGTGCTATGTGTGATGAATACAAATTTTTAGAGTGAAAGTTCTCTTAATATCTGCAGTGTTCACTATAAGCTCAGAAAAAAAGAATTCAGACTAATGTCTGTAGCTTGGAACGTCTGCAAATCCATAAAAATCCCAAATTGCCCAGCACATAAACTGCCTTCCCAATACTACCTATGGGTTTCTCTAACCCATGCTGATTCTTTCTGCAAGAGATTCCAGCAGGAATAGTGTCAGAGAACAAGGCCCCTGACAAGTGATATCAGGGGTACATGTTGGTGGGACAGTGTGGCAGGAAGGTCAAGAGCTGCAGCGGCTGGCTGGTTTCAGTGGTGAGGATGGGATCAGGACCTCAACGTGTTCTACTCCTCTGAGGGAGTGTCCCTCTAGTGCTTGTATTTACATCCTGAGAACAAACACAAGGGCTGCACCAAGGACTTCCTCTCTGCCCCTTCCCTGGGGCTAGCTTTTCTTTGCCCCAGAAGTCCCTTGCCTTCACTGGGGCCTCTGTTTTAATTTCTTCTCTACAGACACAGCAGTGAGGTTAGAAGTTGCATATTCATGAGGGCTTGTGGCTTTAAGGACTCAAACTTTCTAAACCCACGAGGTGCTTAGTAAGATTTTCAGCCAACCCAGAACTGCAGCCCAACCCACCTCCACCAGAAGGGTTCATGGAAGCAGTTCATAGGTAGGAGACAAATGCATGCCCAGGGTTCTTTCACTCCATTCCAGGAGTGCATGTCCTGCATGACCATGGCAAGACAGCAGCGTGCTGGTTCCATCCTCAGGTAGGGATTGGATCACCAACACCCCATCCACCAGCATGGCCCACAAGGTGGGTACGTGGGATGGCCCTGATGTAGGAGTCACGCCCAAACACAAGCCGTGTGTGGCAATACAAGACCCACTTCTGCCTGAAAATCTCAGCATTGCTCAGGTATGGGACAGTCTCTGCACGGAGGAAACCTGCTGTATCTTCTCTGGTGACAGACAGGGCCATGGGTGAGGGTGTGCCACAGAGAGATGGGGAGAAGGAAAGGATTCAGCAGAATTTCTTGATTCCTCTCCTGCAATTAAGAAAGGGTTGTGTTTTTCACTTTCACGTGCCTCAACTCCCACCAGCTGCACGCACCCACCCACAGCATGTGTGCTGTGTTTTTATTACAGCTGTAGCCTCAGGTAGCATGGAACTGGGGCCAAGCATACATTAGTAAAATTAGAAGAAATATCATCTGACGGGTCTGGACGGTGCTGTGGGCAGAGCATATTTGGCAAGACTGCTTCCTTCACAATCCAGCCCAGAGACATTCCCTGATCCTATCTGAACAGGGACTGAACTTGCAAAACGAGTCCCAGCTTGTGAGCTGTGAGTCAGGGATGTCTTAAACACTGCCTCAGCATCCAACACCAACAGGCCCTTTTTATCTTGTTCATCCTGCTTCAATAGCTGCAGCAAGCCCTTATGTTAATTGAGCAGCCTTGAGGGCCATAAGGCTGGGGTTTTTTTTCACACCCTACAGCACTTGCCCCTTGTGTATCTGTCCGGTTTTGACCCATTATTGTCCTTTTCTCTGGTTCAGCTAACGGGACTGAGCTGCACTGCTCACAGACAGCGGTTTGAAACCTGCATGTGCTCCATAAGGCCACATTTGTGTCCCTCACTGGTGAGCCATAAAGGATTCATTTCAGTGGGTTTGTCTATGCATCAGCCTTTGAAGGATGTGCGTGCTTAAAATCAAGTACATTTTCCAACTTCTTTCGAGTACCTTCCTAGTAAATAAAGCCTCCTTCATGACTCGAGGGATTTCATAAATTGTCTGCCAGGACAGGCCAGGACTGGCCAGGACAGGCAGGAATCTGTGGAATACCCTGTGTTTACATCCCGAGATGATATACCTCCATCATATCTGAGAAAACCCAATTAGAAATGTTGGATTTTGGAACCATTTGCTGGAAAATGGGGGTGAAAAACATCAGGTCAAAGGAAGACAGGACTTACACTGATCTATTCCAGAAAATCCCACCTGGTATTGGTATCACAGTGGCTCAAACTGTCCTTGCCCAAGTTTCAGTGAGAGACTGCAGATGTGAAGGCAGTATGGATTAATGACTGCAAAGGTGCATTCACCTTGTAACTAGAAGATGGAAAGAGAAAATGTTATTTAGTTGTGAAGCAAAGGAATTTAGGACAGAAGATTGTAGTAACAGAGAATAAAAGCATAGTGTTTTATTCAAATGCAGAGCAATGGAGACAAAAGGCTGGTTCAAAATGACTACATGGGATGTGCCTGATGCCTTCATAGCCTTGATTTATCTTACCTCAAAGCCAGGCACATCACAGGGAATAATGAGTCCTGGAAGGTTATAAACAAATTTCAGTACTTTGTGGGAGAGACAGGGTCATACCCCCGTGTACCAAGGATGTACCAAGATTTACCATTCTCTCCTGTACCAAGAAAGACACATTCAAATCTAAATTTTTCAGAAGGGAGGAGAAAGATCAGATTGGAAAGAAAAGAAAGGCAGCTTGAAACTGGCTTTTATCTTAAATATATTTTGGTCTTCTTCCACAATAGTGCAATACAATCTTCATGCCCCTTTTCTCACCTTCCTTTTGTTTTGCAGTATCACCCATTGCTCTTTACATGTCAGTGCTGCCCACTATCAGCACCACACCCGACAAACAACACCATTCCCCTCTCATGGGCTTAGGATGACTTATTTCAGAGATATCATTCAAGGGCCTTAAATATATTGGCCTTAGAGCTATTTTTACTTGCAAGTGCTTGCGCCAAACCTTTGATGTTTCATTTGGGTTCAGGGTAAAACAGAGAACACATTAAAATAAGCAAGAGCTGGTGGTTTTGTTCTAAGTGTTACCAGAAGCCAGGGTGAGACACAGAAGAGGAAGGGAAGGAGATTGCCAAAGATTTCCGCTGGATACTTACTCTCTCCAGGGCTTGTAAATCTGTTCTGTAACCCTCTTAATCCCTCCTCCTGCAGGGGAGTACGGTATCCTGAGATCTTCAAGATCTCCTGCAAACAAAGGTTTTAATGCAGCCTTTTGTTTATTGTCTCTGCAAAGAAAAAGGGGGTCATTTTTTCTCTGTAGCCTGAAGGCTCAGGGAAGTTACTGAGTGTCCTATCCTGCTCTGCTTCCCATCCAGCATTCTGACAGGCATGGACGTGTCCTTATCCAGACACCACCTCCCTGGATGTGCCAAAGAAATGGAGCGCTGGGGTCCATGTCATGAAAATCTCCCAAAGTCAGGGTGGAGGGAAGGCAACCACAACTGACCTCATCTGATGCCACCTAAACGCAAGAAAGAAGGAGACTGTCCTCGCCCAACCTCTGTGGATTGTACAGGGAATGATCCACATTCAAGTCAAAACCACCTTGTGACCATGCCCTGGTCGTTGTGCTGCCCACTTGTGCTGCTTCATCTGATGAATTTTACTTACCTTTTACTCCATCTTTCAGCATGTGGGTAGACCCATCGCTGTCTCTACCTATTTCAGGGACACTATGTATTAGGGGTAGACAGGTATAAACTTGTCATATCTAAATATGTATATGTAGAAAGAGGAAAAAAATTTTTTTGTTTATTTTTTAAAAAGGAAAGGAAATCCTTAAATTTTCCTTAAAACTGAAAAGGAAATTCTACAGAAGCCATTTAAAATGGAAAATATTCTGGGAAGAATATTGGATAATAGAAAGAGAAGTTTGGAGAAAAATGAAAAGAAGTCACATGCAAGTAAGCAGGGAAAATTCACAGTAGTGCAAGATGGTGTTGATGCTAAAATGGGAGGAGATCTGAGTGCAACTGAACAGAGAATTTACCCTGTGGTACCTACAGAGATTAGCAATGTGGCCAGGAAAAAATATCATGGAAGTGGAACAATATGGGCTACCAGCACTCAGGGAAAAATATCCCCAAAGGACACTCGGAAGCATCCATCTTAAGGAAAGCTGGAAAGTGATACAGGAGCAGAACCTTTGTGTAACTTCTGGCAGCCAGCTGGCATTGTGAAATTCCCTGCCATCCTCAGTGGGCATCAGCCTAATCTGCCTGTTTTAGATACGGCTGGAAGGTTGCTGTTAATTTCTTGGAATCTCAATGCCATACCCTGCAAAGTCAGAGGCCTCAAAGGAGAGTAGAGATGTGATCAGATCATTTGGAGTGGGTTTGATTCATGAAATCGTGCTTAGACATTAGCTGGCAAAGAGAAAAGAAAATAGCAGACTTGAGTCTACAAGTATCTGAAGGATGTAATCAGGGTTACAGAAATGCACTTGAAGAGAGAGAAAATGGGATGTAATAGAAAGAGAGGAAAAATTCCTACCAGTATTGACGAGACAAAACTTGGATATAGGCTCTTAAAGAAAATTCTCTTGAATGCCTTTCTGTTTCCAATAGCAGGAAATGTCCTGTAGATGCAGTCTTGCTTGGATAGGATAAAAGCTAATAATCTCAGCTCAAAGTTTTGAGACACAATGCTTCTTGATGAAAGGTTAATTTAAAAAGCGAGTTGAGTTTTGCCATGGATACAGTGGGCTGAAAAAAGGTCACCTATTCCAGTTTTCTAAAATTCCTTTAAAAACATTGTGTGCAATCAAAGGAAAGCCAAGAAACTGAGAGCCAGGAATTAGCAAAATCATTAAAGAAACAGCAAAGAAATATAAAGAGCACAATGCATTCAAATCGACACAGAGGGCCAGATGGTGCATACTCAAGGGTATTAAAGGAATTAGCTGAAAAACTCTTAGGCCCATTATCCATTATATTCAAGTGCTCCTGGAGAACTGAGGAAGCCCTGGTGACTGGCAGAGGGAAAACATCACGCTGCTTTTCCAAAAGGGGAATTACAGATCAATTAACTTGGCATCCTTTCCAGGTGAAACTTGGTCTCTAATAATCAGGAAGCACTATTAGCTGTTCTGCAGGAGGAACGAAACAGAAATGTGTCACACACATAGAGAGGTCACGTTAAGAGGAGCAGTTGCACCCAAGGGATAGACTCTGCAGACAGATTATACCCACAGTGTTGATGGGAGGAGGAAAAACCACGTGGAGTGGGAAGGGTTGGGTGGGGAGAGTGAAGGATAAGCAGCTGCTTATCCATCATGTGGGATGAGTATGGAGCATAGTGGGACACACTGGTGGGAGGAAGAAGGGATATGGTCCCTTGAGTCACTCAGTAAATTTACCCTTAAGGGTTTCACTGGCTGACAAGACAACTGGTTTTACTGAGAACTCTTCTGCAGAAAGGTTCTTGATTTCAGTAAGTAAATTTACCCAGCTTCCTCAGACATAATGTTCCTTTAGAAACTGATGCATCCCAAAAGGATTCCATGCAGACATAGTTGACTTTAACAGTGGCTGGACCGGGCCCAAAGCATTACAAGAAACATGTAGGGTGGATACAGAGAATAACAATGAAAGAGATTAAAATCAGCCCCCACAATAGAAAGTGGAGTATGCTTATAAATATTGCCATGTTGGGCTCCTCAGGGACTCCTGCTGAGTTGGACATTATATTCATCTGCAGTAGCACTGAGGAAGGAGAAGAAAAATACATCAATCAAACTCAAAGATAACACTCAGCTGGAGTGTGAATTGCAAATCATTTATTAGAAGCACCATCCTAAAGGGATTTCAATAAATGAAGAGTGGGACATAGTGGGAATAGCAAGAAATTGAACAAATCTAAGTGCAGAAACATCCACAGGGTAACATTGCTCACTAAGGAGAGGTCAAAGCAGTAACCCCAGAGGCTGTGGAGAGGAGTAATCCAGAAGAGCTCCTTGGATGCTAAATTGATAGAAAGCTACAGCTGATAATTCATTAAAAACACCCAGATCAATCCTCTTTTGAAGTGCTAATAGGAATACCACTTGGGGCAGGGCCTTCTGAAAAGAGTGTAGGCAAACAGGTAATGGTATAGATTAACTGGTATAGACAAGAGGGTGGAAGGAATGACCTATTTACTAGGAACATCAAAAGAAATAAACACATATATAGCCTGGGAAAAAAAAAATCACCAAAGAAAGGCAGTGGGGTATAGTCAGATACAGAGACAAACCTTACCATGAAAGAATGCTGCTGAGTGGGAGGGAGAACCAAGGCTCATCAGTAAACAATGGTGGGGGCTACACACATGGCCACTTTCAGACTGGGAAGGGGATAAAGACCTCATGACTTGGATCTCCAGCAGGATTGGCTTGGAAATGTCTCCGTTGCAGGGAAGAATACCACCATACAATCAGGTCTTGTGTTTAGTTCTCCACCTCCATGGAGTCACCATCTTGCTGCCTCTGGGATCACAGCAGGTTTACAGTCACATTTTTGGCAATGTTCCTTGAGCCAGTAAACGTGAAAATGAATGCAAAATCATCAGGGCTTGAATACCAGGGGGAAAATATAGTGGAATGAATGTCACTGCAGATGAGGTGGAAAATCCCAGTGGCACGAGGTTAAATACTCCAGATATGTACAGACAGAGACTGGCAAGGCAAACATCAGGCAGGTAAAGAAAAAGACATAAATTATCACATGGAGAAGCCTAGTCCCGGCACAAGGATTGCAGATGTCCTTTGCAGTGGTGCTAATTGTTCCTTTTTCTGGGAGACTAATTAATGTGGGGCAGAGGAGAGATTAATCTCAGCTTCTTTTTGATATCCATGGGGTAGTATCATGGATCTCCAGAGTGGGAACTGTGAGAAAGATATGCTACACTGCCATACCTCGAGGACTTAACTCCTGTTAGCTCACAACCTCAACTAGACTTTTACCACAAACAGGAGATCGAAGATACACTTGAAAAAAAGCAATCTGGAAAGCATGAGAAGACAGTGGGAATTTCACTGATTTCCTTACAAAACTGCTGGACCACGTGTTCCACCAATGTTCCCATTTGTCTGTGCTGTCTGCCCACTGACTTTCGCCTGGGATACAGTGCAAATTACCATCCCGAAATCTCAAAATGTGCATGGCCAGCTAGGAAATTCTTTGTTTTCACACACTTCACCTCTAAGCCCTTATTAACAGGGGGTTTTGGGGAACCCACATCAGGATGTATCTGCAGCAGGCCCTCTGCTCTTGAATTTGCACCCAGCAGAGACACTCCTGTTCTTACCTGATCTTATCTGCCACGGGTGGCAGCCCTTCACCTCTTAGCTCTGGCAGTGCTGCCCACAGCAGGCCAAGGAATTCCTGGCAATTCTTCTCAGTGGAGAGGCTTTTCCACACGATGCAAGGGATGTGAAATCCACCCACAGATTTGGGAGGATGACGGCACAGTAGGACCACTCAGCATCACTCGGGTGCCCGCGACAGCCGCTGGAGCAGCACCAGAGGAAGCTCTGCAGGAAGGGGATCAGAAACTCCCTCCCACCACTTGACTGGTGTGGGCTGCTGCCTGCATATAGGGTGACGCAGCTGCTGAAGTCATGGCTGTCTGTGGGCTGCAGAGTTTCTGACTTGATGTTTTATGGGTCTCTGTCTATCAAAATATTTGGGATCTGCTCGTCTGTGGTTACTGTGCCGGTTTCAGCAGCGTGTGTTGGCTGCACAGAAGCCACAGTAAGGCACCATCTTGCTCAAATGCTGGCTGAATTACCTGCTTTTTGAGCTTGGTTGTCAGGGAAAAGCCATACATGTGCAGCAAGCTGTTGAAAATAGTTTTTCAGGGGTGTTCCAAGACTCCAGTGCTCCTGCTCTAACTGGGCAATGTAGTGCTCGCCTAAGTATTGTTTCAGAGAAACAATCACAGTGTGAATGTGCAGATATGTGAACAATTGTTGGATTTGAGGCTTATAATCATGTACCCAAAATTAATTTTAAAGGAAATTAAAATTTTCAAAGGATTTTTTTCAAAGGAAATGTTTCATTGTCTAATCTTCAAATTGAACTCCATTTCGCTGTCACTAAATGAGAGGAAGGGCAGGCTCTTGGTTGAGATGATGGGACTAGTAGTCGAGGGTCAGTTCCCAGTCCTAGACCAGCTTTCCAGAACCCAAGTTACTCAATCCTTCTATATATTACAGTTCACTATCAGGAGACAAGGATAATATTATTTCTCTCCACATTTCATCTATTTTATCTATTAAATAATGGGGAGAGACAAAGAGAAGCTTTAATATAAAGATGCATAACTTCTTTCACAGTGGAGTATCTCATCTTGATTAAGGACTTACACATTATTGATGTTTACATTAATTTCATCAGTCCCAATATATTCTTTTATACAAGGGAGGACTATTACAGAAAACTGCAGTTATGGAGCACAGTTAACTAGATATTACATGTATCTGTCTCTCTGGTTTAAAGAGCCAGATTTATCTGTCTAGGTGTGGGCAATGTGTTAGAGGCTGAGTGGTTTAGTAAGCAAGCAAGTCTTGTGATGCAGAATTATTGTGGCTGAAAGGCTGAAGACTAACTCTTCACTTTCACATGATGGTTCCCCAAACTAGCTATTATTCACAGCACATCTACACCATGAAAAGCTAACACATATAATTAAAACTAATACAGGTATTTTTACTGTTTTGGCACAGATTACCAGAAGTCTATTTTAGTTCATAAGTGTTATATCTATTGTGTGTTCTGTAAGCAAGAGTAAAAGTGTAAGCTATACTGTTTCCAAATTGTGATGAGTCAATGGTAGACTATTTAAAGCTTCCTATTCAGGTGAGTGGTGATCCCCATGTCTCCTTTCAAATTTATGATCTTCCTTCCTGCCTTTAATTGTCCTACTTTTCCTGAGGAAATAAAAACATAATGGTATAAACCAGTCATTTTGTTGTACATAATGCATATGATTTGCCTTTAGACTTCACTGGGTTTTAGCCATTTAAGGCTAAAAATGTAGAATTTGTGTGCTGTGGGCCTGAGTCAGTGCTGTGGGCCTGAGTCAGTGCTGTGGTGATGGTGAGCAGATCCTGCTGCTCCAGATCCCTGGAGGATGCTCAGGGCCACATTCAGGCCTGAAGAAATTTCATATAATTTCAGATGCTTGAAACTCAGGAGCTTAATCTATGTTCATCACCACAGTCTTTGGAGAAACAACTCTGCAGAGCAATTCTTTATGTGTTCTTCTGTTGTTGTTGTCAGAACCTGAAGAATCAGCAGCCTTGCAGACCAGGCAATTAACCCTTCCTGCTGAAGAACCTGCTACAGTGGAACAATCTGGCTATGAAAAAAAGGCTCTGTCAGAGTGCAAAGGGGCTCACATGTAACTGTCCCTGCACCCACCAGGTTCAGTGTGATCAGCTCCCCTGGAATGTCTGCAGTTACCAGGGAGCAGCCTGAGACGGATCCACGTCCTTCCACACAAGCCATTCCAATCACACACAGATTTCAGGTTCATACAAAACTAAAGCCTAAAGTCCTTACTTAGGTATCTACTGTGCCCTTGTATTCAGCCTTCTGCAGGGACTGAGTTGCAGACACCTCTGAGGCAAATCCTCCGTCCCCTCTTGCCAGCTAATGGGAAAGGAGAGTTTAATTTTTCAGTTTTAGTGCTTCTTTTCCATGCCTGCATGAACTTATTTTAATCAGTGGGGTGGAAAGGGAGGTGTCAGTGCTTGCAAACCGGGAGTCCTTGGCAGTACTGATGCCACTTTTGATTTATGTTTGGTACATGTCCCTTTCTGTTTCTGTTCTCAAGTTGTCAAGTGACCTGACACAAAGCACCCTGAAATCTCGGGGTTTCAGAGCAGGTCTCTGATGGGTTTAGGGCATAGACCAAAGTATATTGATAAAGCATGAGATCTTTAGCCAAGCTGAAAATTTATCACAAATGTTGATGTACATTAACATTACTTCCATTGACAAAATACCCTTTAATATTATCCCCATCTGAATTTTTATGGGAACTATTTAATTCTCCTTTGTAAACCCTGTAGAAATAGCAGGCTTTTATTTATGAGAACAATCAGCTGAACTTTTCATTTGCAGATGACACCAATCTTTACAATAAAACTTTCATCACCGCATCTTCTTTAAAAGATTAAAAAGACATAAGGGAAACAGTGCTGGAAATACTGATTTATTTTCTTCTTTAGGTAATCAAATGCTGAATCACTACAAAATATGCACGGTGCTCTTCAACCTGCTGCCAAGGAGAGTGAGAAAGCAGGCTCCTTTCCCATGTTTGTCTGTGTCATCCTTGCATGGTGTCTGTTCCACAAACAGCACCATTTGTGTGTTTGAGCACTGACAGGCTTGCAGGTGGAACTCCTGTGTAAACCAAAGGTGAGACAGATCCTGGCTCAGCAGAGTAGTCCAGGTTATCTTGACATCCTCTTGAGGTTACTTTGCTGAATACGGATGTGATGAAGACATTCAGGTAGATAGGACTTTTCACAGTGACCATTCTCTTTGCCAAGCACAGCCTCTGGGCCCACTGAATACTGATTTCTCCAAATTTGGTGGATATCTAAGTCTCTACTTTTTCATAGAATCAGAATCATAGAATCATAGAACAGCCAGAGTTGGAAGGGACCTTGAAGATCATCCAGTTTCCATCCTTTTGCCATGGGCAGAGACACCTTCCACCAGACCAGCTTGCTCAGAGCCCCATCCAGCCTGGCCTTGAACACTCTGAGGGATGGGGCAGCCACAGCTTCTCCAGGCACCCTGTGCCAGGGCCTCAGCACCTTCACAGGGAAGAATTTCTTTCTAATATCTAATTTAAACCTGTTCTCCTTCAGTTTGAGTCCATTCTCCCTTGTCGTGTAACTATATGCCCTTGTGTAGTCTCTCTCCAATGTATATATTTTGTACATAGTCTTTACAATATTTTGTGCATATTCTTTAGAAGATGTAGAATTTGAGTGGAAAAAGCAAGTTCTGCCTGGGTCAGTATTTCTCTTTGTTAATTTGAAATTTATTTTTCTTAAACGCACACGTGACAATGCATCATTCACTTTCTACTCATTTACCCCAGAAGACCATGGAAAATACTGTGAAGTAAGATGTGTAGCAATATTAATAAGATTTAAATTATAATTACTGCCCACAGGACATAGATACAAGTTTATACACCTCCTTCCACACTCCTGTAGGATATATACTCTTTTCAAAATATCCTAAATGGAGTATCTTCCTGAAGTCTCTGCTGCTCCCATATGTTGCTTTTAAATATCAGATGAGTTTTCCAGTTGGTTTTAACATCTTATGCTGTGGCCAGCTGATGTAATTTGGCATAGATCCATTATACCATTGGAAATATGTCAGTCTATACCAGCTGAGATTACAGCACAGTTCTAATTTTAAATATACTTGACATCTTTTTAATGTTTTCTCAAATAATGCTAGTAAAACCTGCCTCATCTCAGTTTCTGTCCTCATTGAGCATATGTGCAAAAAGCTAACATCTTGGGAGAGATGAAAGAGAACAGGACCTGTCCCCACTCAAACTTTAAGGCAAATATCCCTTATGAAGTCATGACAGGAGGGACCAGGTTTCCATAAGATCAGTGGGATAAAAGAACATAATTTGCCATTTTAAGTGGTTCTGAAAACAGAGCTAAACTCAAAGCATGGAAAAAAATCTTCTTGGTTTCAACTCTGGAGCTGCTTAAATTATTCACTGTAAACATATGACCATACTGATTTAGCACTCTTGCTGTTCTTTGTGCTTTTGTTGACTGAGATGACCTTGATTTGCTGACTGTTCAAAGCACAGTTTTGCCTATTAAATAACTTTCAAATGCTCACCTTGGGCTGCATAAAGCTATTACTGACATGCTTGCATAATTATTACCCATGAAGTGCCAGTCTAGTTATACCAAAAAGAAGTGCACACACATTGTAAAGCCCTGATATGGCAGAGCTTTGTACTTGCATGGAGCTGCCACATGCTGGTGGTCCTTTGTGGGGTGTCTCCCCTCCACACCCTCTCAGGAGCTAATGATGCTGTGGGGTGGAGCAGTTAACTCCTCTGTTCTCCCCCATCCTGGGTCCACTTGCCCCTGGTGTCTTTGGGATGGTTGTTGGTACCATGAGTGAAGCCAAGCATCGTGAGCAGGGGTCTCAACAGGGACTTCAGGCTGGCCTAAGGAGGGGCTGGAATGAAGCTTTCCCAAAGGTGTGTCAGCTCCAGGGGTGGCTGGAATTTCAGCACAGCAAAATCCACTTTCCCAGCTAAGCTCGCCCCAGCACTGGGCAGTGCAGTGGGATACATCCTGACATGCCACTGAGCTTGGCACTGCAGAGATTTCCCTTTTCTGTGAGGGGGGGAAGGTAAAGCAAGGATAAAGATGGGTGTTGTCAGAGTGGAAGGTGACTTACTTGACTAAATGTACCTTCTGGAAGTTCAGTCCTTGTGGGAAGACTAGCATTTAGGTTGACAGCAATTCTTATTCCCAGGTGGTGTGGTCTCTTAGATATAGGTACAGGGGGTGTAGGCCCCTTCAGGTGTGCCCTAAAATGGAGTTATCACTGTTGTGTCCTCCCAGGGAGAGTGCTGGATCCTTTCCTGAGGAAAAAGTGCCCCTTTTGGATTCAGAGTGATTCAGGAAACTGTGTCTGACACAAAAGCCTCCTTGTGCACACAGGCATCACACCAGCCTTTCCTGCTCCCTTCTTCCTCCTCTCATCTTATGAAGCACCCAATACTTTAGTGCTTTTCCTGACTTCGGAAGGGAAAATAAGGATTTTCACTTCTTAAAGCTTTTTTTTTTGGTGAGAAATCTTTAAATGTTTGTCTTGTTCCTAATATGTCTAAAACCCTGTTTAGGAACATTCCGCTCAAATGTGGTTTTGTGAGAGTTAAGTGTGTGAGTGATACTCTCAGGCACATGGTGTGATTTTTGGGGATGGTGCTGTGCAGGGCTAAGAGTTGGACTCGGTGATCCTTGTGGGTCCTTTCCAACTCGGCATATTCTGTGATTCTGTGATGTCTGAAATCTGCTCAAGTGTGAGTGGGAAAGCAAGACGGATGCCATTTGGGAAATGGGGATTTCAACATGAGGACGTTATTGTGGTACTTTTACACAGCAACAAAATAAAGCTTAAAGGTCTCTTCTGTGCATGCCATTTTCAGTATGTTGGGGAAAATATATTTTTACATCTATAAGGAAAAGCAAGCTCTGAGAGGCTGCCAGCTCCCTCCAGATGACATAAAAATGCCAATACCTAGGAAGAATAAATTAAAACCCCAGAGCTGTGAGAAATAGTAAAATGCAAAGCAAGACTAGAGTAGTAAAACTCTTCTCTGATGCAGTTTGGGGATATCTATGTGCAAGGTCATGCTGCTTATAGCTGTCCTATTTAAGGTCTGTTTTGTCAGAGATTACAACACAAAAAGCTTTTGGTAAGTTTTGGGCTGATTGTCATGTCCAAAGGGTGTTTAAAAATCCCCCTTTTGACCTGAAGGAAGCACCGCTTGCCAAGGGAAGTTAAATGTCAACATAAACACAAATGTGAGTGGTAGCACTGGTATATCCTTAACCCTCATCAACAATGAAATCTCTAACACTCCTTGCATAAAATGCACCTTATAAAGGTCTGAGTTGAGTTCATGAGAATTTGAACTTTATCCTGTGTTAGTTCAAGACAGTTTGGTTGTGTTGCAGCCCTTGGCAAGGCTTCCAGTCTACACCAGTTGGACACATCCAACTCCCTGGCCATCAGCCTTCACAGTGTGTTGCACCCAGCAACTGGCAAATATTCAGTGGTTTTCCTGTTGCTTGTATTTCTCCTAATGGAACTCCTAAGTAACCTAATTGGCAATTCCCATTTTAATGAGCTCCTTATTATGGGGTTAATAACCTCCATTATTTTGTGTGGTTCTAGCCATTAGCAGCTTGATGTTAAATGGTTTTAATTTGTTTTGATGCACATCTGTTGACTTAGCGTCTCAAAAAGTAAATAGTTCGGAGCAGATCTGATCAGGAATGAATTTGGCATATGCCCCTGAGGTCCCAAATGCAGGCAGCAACCCTCCCACTGTCTGCCCTCTTTCAATTCTCCTTGTTAAGACTTTCTCAAGACCCAGCAGGGTGCATTTTTCCAATAAGATGCTCCACAAAGTTGTCCTGCCACTGTGGTAATTGGTGGCATGCTTTCGTAACCCACCGGGCTGCTTTCAAAGCATCTCCCTAGGTGATCAGCACAAGGAATGAATTGGCACTAGCACCTGGGGAAAAAAAAGAGGAAAGAAATCTGAAAAGGGACCTGAATGGGTGGGGGAAAAGGAGGAGGAAGAGGACCAGTTCCCAGGGATTTCACTCACAACTTCTGTTGCTATGGCAATCGCTCTGTCTGTCTGTACTGGCTCACAGCAACAGCTTCATCGGGAGCCACAATGTCAGGCAATTTTGGTAGGGCCCTTTTGGAGCGTGGGGAACAAGAAGTGGGGATATCCACACCAGAAAAAAGGTGATGTGTGGGGGGGTGTGATAGAGAGAGAAGAAGAATTTGCAAATACATGTCCGCCTGGTGCCTGTTCTCACCAGGGTCATGGCAGGGGCATGTTTGTGTACAGCACCCAGCACAGCCACCACCTGAGCTTCAGCTGGAGCTCCCAGGAAGGGCCACAGTACTGATAAAGCAAAAAGGTTTGGGTCAGGGAAGTGAGAATTCAGCCTCCAGCATGTGGAGGAACTACGAAACGTCTCCTACCCTAGCATCTCTTCTACGTGCTCTGAAAACAAGCGGGACGGGAGAAAGTGTTGAATCACGGATATTGTCCTTGGTGAAACACCGTCTCACCCACAAATTGCTTCTAACACTAATAGCAACACGGCACAGACAAGAATCTGTGGGAAGAGTGAGTCATTGGAAATGACATATTTATATAGCACCCCTCAGCATTGTATTATGGCATCTCTGCTTTCATGGGATCCAGTCCTAGAGGTCCTGCTGCACTCTAGACCTTGAGGATGTACTCGGTCATCAAGCCCTGCTTAATATTGGCCTTTCCAAATATAGTAGCTGGTCAAAGTACTCCTTACAACAGGATCCCAGGTGGTCCAGTTCCACTGACCTCCAA
Organism: Cyanoderma ruficeps; assembly: GCA_008694505.1. Taxonomy (NCBI): domain Eukaryota; kingdom Metazoa; phylum Chordata; class Aves; order Passeriformes; family Timaliidae; genus Cyanoderma; species Cyanoderma ruficeps. Next base: position 44,408,620 of record VZDJ01007753.1, on the reverse strand, counting down.
ACTGGCCAGATTTCATCCATGGTTTGTGATGCTATGTGACCACAGGGCAAGAGAGCTGTAGCATAAGTCCAACCTGCCTGCAAGTAGTCTTGCTTCTGCAGAAGGTGTTTCCACCAGGGCAGAATGGAAAAAAGACTCCATACCTTCCCACACCCTTCTCACCGTGTGATTTCAGGAAACTGCTCCCTCGTGATAAAAAGTTCCTGCTATAATGCCCCCTCAGGTGCTGGGTTTTAAGCTTTTCCAGAGAACAAGACGTGTCCTGCTTCGAGAAGTACTCACCAGGGTGCAGCTTGCCAAGTGCTGGGATTCAGACTCAGAGAATTGATTTTTTACCCTTTTTTNCCTTTTTTTTTTTTTTTTTTTCCTAAACTGAGCTGGATCAAATCTTCGTAAGAAAAGAGTATCTTGGCACAGCCTGGAGAGAAAACAGAGATAATGCCAATTGTGTGTTAGCTTTTCAACTGGCGTGCATTTTGTTGTTTAGAGCTGGTATTAGAGGGATGTGATCTCTCTGGTGCCAGAGAGGTTAATGTAACTGTCACTGCAATCATTTGAGTTAGGCAACACATATCTCGGTTTAAATCATGCTTCACATGTGGACTTAGAATATTGAAAGCATTTAGGATTTCAATCCACACTTGCTCTTTCAAGTCAAGGCTTCTTTCAGCTTCATCAAATATTTTTGAATGACTTTTTAAAGAAACTGAACCAAGTGGATACAATTTCCAGCATGCAGAGCAGTACAAACTCTGCTCCCTGATCGTCAGAGCCTTGCTCTGAGCATGGCAGTGCCTGCATCCTTCCCTGAGCCCTCATGGCCACCAGCAATGGTCCGGAGGAGAATCTGCTCTGTTTCCCTGCATCTTCCCAAAATGTTTCCTGGTTTCACGTGCCCTGGAGTCTACTTTTATCAGGAAAAATGTGAGATGCCACTCCCATGTCTCGGTTGCTGGTGAATGCAGCACCATGAGGAAGGGAGCCTCTGACTGGGGAAAGCTCCTGACAAAAAGCCCTGCTCCAAATAAATACCAGGCAATGCCCCCATTTTGTCAGGCCACACAGCTTCCCTGGTTTCAGCAGGCTGGAGCCATCTGAATCTCCCTCACTTTCAGTACCAGGATGGGGGTTTTCCCAGCTGTTGAAATATTCCACTTAAATACATGGACTCCTAATGGGGTTGCCTCTCCACTACAAAAGTGAGAAGTAGTAGAGCCTATCTGAAGTCAACTGCCTGCAATCATGTTTCTCTTTGAGAAAAATCTCACTTTTTCCAAAGGGCTCCCCTAGCCTGGAAGCCTGGAGATAAGGAGGGGAAGATAAATGCTGTGCTGCAGGGCTGTTTGCATTGGAAGAGACAATAAAGTTGATGATAGCAAATGCTGAGTGTATGAGACTGAATGGATGGATGGAAAATTACTGAGATATTATATGCTGCTTTATCTTGGGAACTGAAGTGAATGTGATTTCTAGCCCAGCGTGATGTGATACTGGCTGAGCTGCATCCTAAGATACACAGGAGAAGGCCTGGCCTCTCCTGCCTGACAGCCCCCTGCTCTCCTCAGGATTCTTTTCCAAGAGCTTCAGGCCATGGACAGAGGGCAGCCTGAGGACTGGCAAATCTACCAGGAACCACCCAGCTGTCAGGAATCCTGTCCTACCTGTGCCACCCCTGGGAAAATCACGCAGCCCTGTTCCTCACTTGGCTTTGATTCTTATCTGCGTCCTCTTGGGGTTCTGAGCTTTCATCTGCCTGTCAGTCACTCCATGTTAATTTTTTTTTTTCTTTCATGGCTAAAAACACTTCCCTTCCCACAGCCATGTTGTGGAGATAAATAGGGGATGCCTGAGGGTGCACTCCAAGCCTTTCTGGCAGAGTAAACCTCAGGCCAGCACAGGGAGTTGGCTGCTGGGGCAGCAGAACAAGGGGGTGCACTGCTCTTAAAACAACATCCAAACCAACAAACAAACGAGTGAAACACTTCCCTACCATCTGAAGCCTTCCTAACCCTTTCCCAGTGCTCACAGCTGCCAGAAAAAGTCTTCATGGAGCACTGAGCCAATTGAATGGAGGGACAGTGACACTTTCTGTCCTGCAGCCTGTGGGTTGCTGTGTCGCACTAGAAAGCTCCGTGACAGTAGGATGAATTCTTAAATGCAGGATCCACAACAATGGAAAGTTGCTGATGTACCTGACCTGGAACTAGGGTGGAGCCTCTCTCATTCTTTTTATATTTCTCCCTTCCTTCTCTTCTTCTCCCCCTCCATTTCAGTGAGGGGCTGAAGGGCAGGACTGGGAGCAGGCTGCCTGTGGGGAAGAGCACACAAAGCCCAGAGGATGCACCTGGGTCCCTTCCAGGGAACAGAGTGCAGCCTGTGGGTCACCTGTACCCAACAGCCAGGTGTGCTCCCCGTTACCCCCATGCAGGGCTCGGGCATCCTAACCCAAAATGAAGGAATGGTGTGTGACAAGCTCAACAGCAACCTGCACGCTTCTCCTTTCCAAAATTGCTGCAGAAACACGATGGGCACTTCAGGGATTACAGCTTTCGTTGACTTTACATGTGGTGTTTCCAAAGGAAAGCCCTTGAAGCATTTGGGAGAATGGAAATAAATGTATGGGCTACATTCCTCTGAGATACAAAGGAACTGGGATCACCAGGAAATAACTTACCCCAATAGCTTCTAATCTTTTGGGGTTTTTTTTTTCCCCAGACACATCCTTTCTAGAGTTAGGTGCGGAGTTTTTCAGATGTGAGCTTCAGAGCTCTGCATGGAGTTCCCAGTTTTCCCTCTGGAGTCTGAGAAAACAGCCCCTGTTTCCAGGATGGACTGGAAAATGGAGACGACTCAGCCTCTCCCAGCAGGAATACTGGTCCTCTCTGTGCTTTGGTTGAAGGTTCAGAGTCTTCTTGCCCAATATGCTGTTTCCTCACAAGCTTGGAATCTGCCTTTAAACAGGACAAAAATTATACAGATGTGCATTCCAGGCATCATTCCCACAAGAAAGGATGGCGGCCAAATTAGTCTGGATTTACACCAGCACTGTAGATCAGCCCAGATGAGAATTGAGCTCAGCAGCCATCCAGGAGCCCGGCCCCACTGTCCCTGCTTCTTTTGGACCAACTCAGTATGTACAGGATGGGGAAGGGTCCTGGAGACACCACATGTCCACAGACTCCTCTGCGGCAGCTGCTGCCTCAGTTTCCCCATTCCCAGGAGGTCTGGAAGGAGGCTTTAGCAGGGCTTGGTTAGTCCTCAGTCCACAGGGAGGAGGTTACCCTGTATTTTTACATTTCACACATAACTGAAAGGCTGGGAAAAGGTTCCAAAGCCTCAGTTAGCATCCAAGGGGCAGTATTGGTACTCCAAGAACTCACACTACAGTTTCATGACCCATGTGAGGGCGTTTCTCATTACAGGCTGCCCTGCATATTGACCCTGCAAACTGGAGATTATATATATATATGTATATGTGTGTGTTTGTATATATATATATACACACATCTTACAGAGATTACTGGGTCAGAGCTTCACTGGCATAGACATGTGCAGGTCCAAGAGGGCCAGATGGTGAATGCCAGAAAGCAAGGCTCTGTGTGCCTGTGGAAAAATCTCACCGGGATGGAATTGTCTGAGACCTTTTACTGCATGTCACATTGTTAGTGAAACAACAAAAAACTCTCCCTAAAGCATCCAGCCACATCACTGCTCAGAAAGCCAGCATGGGACTGATAAATATTCTTCTCCTGAGCCCCAAATCTGTGCCAGGGAATGCTGGCCATACATGATTCCCTGTCCTGTCTCCCCAGTTCACCAGGGAAGGACTCCCTCCACAAGGCTGGAGAGGAGACAAGCTCTGCCTTGGAGTTCATGGCCCCCCTGGTCTGGGCATGGCCAAATTACCCAGAAGCAATGTCCAGCACTCACAAATTAATTTCCCATGACTCATGAAATAATAATTCCCACTGTAATTCGTGGTATGATTCCCAGCGTTGTGCTTCTAGGATTCGCCACCTGAAATTTGAGGAGAACTGGGAGGGCTTGATTGGATGTGTGGATTGCAGAGTGTCTCCCAGGGATCTCCTGTCCATAGAGTAGAAAGCACCCACTTCTCAGCTACAAATGTTCCAGCCCAGAAGTGTGGTGGATTTCCTGTTTGCAGAGATCCCAGATGTTTGCTTTAAAATTCACTCCAGCCCAAATGTTCAGGCTGATGAACTTGTTCGCTGGATTGTTTCCAGAAAATGAATGCAAAAATGGGGGTGGGACAGGAGTGACAGGAGATGGTTTATTAGTTCACCCTGCGTGAGTCAAATGCACACAGACACTGTCTGGGATTTGACCAGCCATGATTGGAAAACTTGTAGGAATCAAGTAATGGAGATGGTAGAGGAAATCCTGTCATTCATTGTTTCAGTCTTACTGATGTCACTTTTATGTCCCTTTTATCCCTTGTCTCATCCAAGGCTTCCAGAGAGAAAGTTGTGACTGACAGTTTTGGTCAGACAACCAGACATGACGTGCAAGAGGTCAATTCATCCTCTGTTTGTCAGAGAGGAAGAGATTTATTTGCTGTAGGTACATCCGGCTTTGACTTCTTTGCGATGCTCTTTGTTTATGCAAACCAGCCAGCCAGGGGCACAGAGGTCAAGATCTACATCCCAAGTAGGAAATCGGTGCTCAGAAATAGCAGCCCTGGGAGTTCATGAGAAGAAGGTCCCTCCAGGCTCCCTTTCCAGTGTGCCCTGTGGAAGGAAAAACAAAAGCCCTGTCTTTCTGCAGGGGGGCATATTTATGGCTTTAAATATCAAAGCCAAGCTTTATCAAAATGCAAAAAAAATATTTCAGGGCAGAAACACAGAGGAGGTGATTGAGAACTATTAGCTACCCACATTTTTCAAATGGAAATTCCAAGCACTTCAGAACATGTTGTGTTTTGATAAATTTTGCCATACCAGCCCCTTTTTGCAAAAACATTTGGGGATTGAGAAAATGAGTCCCTATTTGCTATTTGAACACAGAATAAAGGTCAGGTTTGTTCCCAAAAGAACACAGACTCTTAATAAGTCTAATCAGGTGGCTTTCTTCCCTTGAGCTGCAGTTATGTGGTAACCATCAGAGGCTTTTATGAGCTGAAGGCTATCTCCACATGACATAAGACCTCTCTCTCTTTACAAGTTACTTTTACTACTTGTTTGCAGCCGTTGCTTTTTTTCTTGTTTTCTTAACCCATTGCTGTTAAAAATTGAAAGTGGTTCAAGTCTCAGGTGAAATAACTCCCTCCACTGACCCTGCTAATGACAGACCTCTGTACTTGCCTTGCACAGTTCATGAAGCTGGTTGGTTTCCTTGTGCTGCCATCTACAGAGCAAGCAACAGGTAGTGTCTGGGGATTATTAACAGCCAGTTAATTGCAAATCCTCCTCTTCAAATCTTCATGATCAGGGCCTTCTCCAGCTGGAGTAAGGACTGATGGCAGCTGAGACTGCTGGTTTTCTCTTCCAAGACTGTCCTTGAAGTCACCACCATATGACTATCTCATGGAGACTCAAGCCTCCAATCCTCAGAGCAGAGATCAAGTGCCAGACCTCAGCTCTAGGAGTTTCTGAACCATCCAGCAAGTGAACTCTTCCTGCCTCGTTCTTAGGTCTTGTTTCGATTCTTCATTCTTGTCTGCACAAGTCTTCTGTCGCTCCTTCAACCATGAGAAGCTCTGAAATACTTCTGTGTCATCAATCCCCCTGTCTGGGGACATTTTTCAGTGTGGTACAAAGGAACTGGAGCCTCTGCCATTCAGCAGCTGCATGATCTTAGTCTCCTTGCTTCACCTTGGTGGCTCGCTGCACAGGATAGAACTGTGACATCCTCCTGTAAACGAGGAAAATGTTCCCTGGGATCATCCTAAGTCTTTTTACTGATTTAATTGAGTTCAGGGCTGGGTGTCCAGAGCTGAGTGTTGTTCATGTCAGGGCCCAACTAGTGGAAAAAAAAAACTCTTTGAGATAATGAGGCTGACAGGAACCCATTTACTTCTGTTGGTTCAGACACTGCAAAAAAATTCCTTTAACAAATCCTGATGACACTCAAACTGTGTCTGGAACCTCAAGGTGCTGTGTGGACCTTCTTCTTCCACAGAAGTGAAGAAAGTAGATGGGGAATGTACTGATTTATGTGTTAATGGCCTTACAAATCTGATCCAGCCTGAACACTCTGAAGATCCTGTATGAAACCCTAATTTGGGTGACTCCCTTTAGGTTTCTCCACGTGGTGCACAGAGTGACTGCAGCTGAAAAGTCTGGGGGTATGGACTTGCCTGAGGGGGGGGATTGCAGAGCAGGGAGGTCTGTCCCTAGGATGGAGCTGATACCAGGTGTTCCCTGGCAGCAGTGAGAAGGAAGCACTCCCATGTGATGGACCTCTCCATCCTGTTGTGTTTGCTCCCTGGATGGCAGCAGGCAGGAAAGAGCCAGGCCTGGAGCAAGGTTATAGGGCCCACTGTGCAGACCAGTCTCAGGGCACACAGTAAGGCATTTGCAGACACAGAAAAGTCTGCTGGGAGGCTGCAGCAAGCCTGGCCCATGTTTTCTCCAATCCTTGGAAGTGTTCAAAAAATGTCTAGGGATATAGTTTAGTGATGGGCTTGTCAGAGGTGGGTTAATAGTTGGATTCAATGATCTCAGAGGTCTTTTCCAGCCTTAATGACTCTATGATTCCATGAAATGGTGGGATTAACAAGTGCCAGCCCTTCTTGGGGTCTGCTTGGGTCTGGAGAGCACCCAGGCACAGCAGAGGCACGGGCAACACTGTGCTGCTCCTGCAGATTCACTCTGTGCCCCTTCGCGACTCTCCCTTGTGCAAGGCAGCAGCCTGCTCTCCCTCCTGCAGCCGGAGCCAAGGAGGGAAGGGGTGAGCGAGCTCCGGCTGCCTTGGGAAAGCAGCCCGCGCTGGGAAACGCGCCGGCACACGCGGAGCAGCGCTGCCGGGCCAGCTGCGCCTCCCGGAACCTGCGGTGAGGAGCAGCTTTCACTCAGCTAATGGCTCAGCCGAGCTTGCCAAAGCAGGTAAAGATATAACCTGCAGCTCCCCGAGCGTGTTTGTGCAGCTCTCGGGCCGCGTCCCGGCGAGGCAGGAGGGCACCAGGCAATAACTCGCATACCTGCGCTGGATTGTGTAAAATGTGGCTCTGAGCACTCTCCTGCCATGTTGCTGCTTGTGTGCCGGGTTTATTGCTCTCTGCCCCAGCGGTGTGTGCGCTGGTATTTTCAGGGTGGGGTTCATCACAGGTTTCTATTATTTATTTCCCTTCTCTTTGCTGGGGTTTCTGGAGCTTGTGGAGAGGCTTTTCAGACTGTTAGAGGGAACAATATTTTTTTTGTTTTCTGTGTCCAGCATATCTTTGGCTTCATGGTCACTCTGTCATACCCACAAGGTAAGAAAACTGCAAATAGGAAGGTTTTTATGCAGCTGAGGCACGGTCTGGGCGCTCAGTACTAGATCAGAAACCACCCTTCAGTAGGATAGAAATAGTTTTTATTCCCGAAGACTGACATCCAGGACTCTGCATCAAGCTGCACTGACCAAGCACCCACAGGTATTGCTGAAAGCCTTACTTGCACCACACAGAGAGACTGCTGGCCTCTCCTGTGGGACCCAAACCCGTGGCAGAGGAGACCCTAATGAGCAACAACAGCCTGCCTGGTGCTTCAGACTCAGCTCCCAGGGTGCTTGCTCCACCTACACATCCCACACAGAGCCTTAATTCCCCTGTGCCACCTCCCGGGCTGCTGGGGAGGCACCCAGGCAGGCAGTGAGTCAGCTGCAGGCGCTCGGAGCTGCCCGTGGGTGCCTTGCAAGAGGCTGGGGGTGCAGGCAAGCCCTCCTCCTTCCCTGCAGAGGGCTCCCAGCTTTATTTAAAAAGGAGTGATTGATGTTAATAGCATAGGCAGAAACCTGGAGGCTGCAGAAACCTGTCGGAAAAGATGCCGTGAGGCGAAGAGAAGCCGTCTGCAGCGGAGGAAGCATCATCGTGTTGAGCTACTGCCCTCTGCTGCTGTGCGGCCCCGGAGAGAGAGCTGGTGGGATGGATGCATCCATTCCCAGCAAAACTTCTCGCTGGAGGCTCCCAGAAGCTGCAGAGCCAAAGCCGGCGGAGCCTTCCACCCTGCTTTGCCTTAGGAGTGGGAAGCTTCTCCCGGGTTTTTACTCAGGATCAAAGCAAACGGATTTGTTCGGCTTGTCCTGAACACTCGCCATCGACCTAGGCAGCCTTAGGAGGAAGTAACTGTCATTTACCGAGATTAAAGGTTGCAATTTAATCACTCATTATCTCTTATCGTGCTTTGCTGGCCAGACACGAGCCAGAGTGAACCCAGGGCTGCCAAGAGGCGCTGCACTGGTGCCCGGGAGGAGGGAGCCTCTGGGCAGAGTCCTCGGAGCTTCATGTCATGTGCCTGGTGCCCCTGCACACCAGCACCATCCCCAGCGGTCACGTATTAATGAAACACCACTTTCTAAACAGATCTTTGATCTGTTCTGCTGCTCTGATCAGCGTCTGAGGGCTGCCCAAAAGCCAGGAGCAGGAGGGGAGCTGGCAGAGGTAGCAGCAGGAGGAATGAAGAAGTGCTCAATGAACCCAAGCCAGGCAGAGGAGAGTCTGGTGGGATGTCTCCAGGCCAAACTACGGAGGAATGCCTAGGGACAGAGGATGCAGGGAACCCATTTAGGATGTAACAGCAAGGTCTAAGCAGCAGTATTAAAACCAAAAGTCTGTGAGGCAGCTGAAGAACAACCTGGCTCCTGAGGATGTCAGGAAGCAGCAGCTGCTGGATCTGGATGTAGGTTATCCCCAATTCCAGCTGAGCTGACTGGCACACAAAAAGCAATGTCATGAAGTAGGTGGCAAATAGATGACACTTCCCTGCGTGTCCTGTTGCTGCCCATACCGAGAGGTGTGATGACACTTTATACTCTTCCCTCCCTCCCTGAGTGAGTATATAACATGAGAGCAGCTCAAGAAAATAAAGTCAGCAAAGTCTCTCTTATTTGCCAATGTGTGTTAAGAGAAAGGGTCTCTGCTCTGCCCTGGGCTAGACCCCACATCCACCTCTACAGATTTTAGATAAAGTTTGTAACCCTTGGCTCAGCTTTTCTTCTCTTTCTTGAAAGAAATAAGGATTTTAAAAGCCAACTGGAAAAATGTGTCATCTTCTATGATAATAACCCGTTGAATCAGCAAATTGTTTTTGTGGAATAGAAGAGTTAATTAACGGGCCTACAGAGATCACTGAATCCAAACGTGTGTAAATTACTAAAATTAGAGAAAAAAATATAATGGCGGATGGTTCTTTAGCAATAGTGGGTGAAATGTCTGTCACTTCATGTTGAGCAGAGTGTACAACCGCAATCAGCACCCAAAACAAAGATCACAGACTATATCCCTCATGCCGCTGTTCTTTTCACTCCAGAAACATTGTGCCCTAGATATACCATAATATTTTTTCAGCAAATTAGCAAAAAAAGTCTGTTTTAGTTAGCATATGAAATGCATTCTGCACACTGCTACTGTCAAAATTGTAACTGCATAATGAAATATAATTTGGGATGTAAAAATGGCATTTTAATATGCTCTACTCAGGGAGCTGAATTTGATATGTCATGCTAGCTTACTGGTAATTTACATTTCCCATTGGGCAAACTAAGAGACAAGTAGTCATGCTTTCCAGAAAGGTGTCAAGTCATACTCTGTCAAAAATATGCTTTTCTAGGCCGCACAGAAAAAAATTGTTAAATTTTGCAGTGTGTGTCTTAATTCAGAGGAGATAACTGGAGTCACATGCTTTAGAACAAAATTACCATAGTCAGGTGACTGCTGGAGGAGGCAGTCACTGTCACACCAAACTGGCAAAAAGTAGGAATGAGGCGCAAATCTCGCTCTGCTGCTCAGGGTGCCTCAGTGTGGGGTCAGGCTTGGCCAGGGGCTGCTGTTGGAGCAACAGTTACTGGAGCTGCTGAGGATGCAAAGCCTTTGGAGCTATGGTTCTTAGTGGATAGCTTTAACCAGCCTTCCCTTTCTGCTAAAAGCTGGGGAAGTGGTTTCTCAGATGCTGACCTAAAGGAACCCTAGTCATCTGCTCCCAGAGTTTCTGAGTGCTTCACAGGGAATCCTCTGGGTTGGAGCAGGGGATGGTGAAGGTGTAGGAGGCACAAGTATCCCAGTGATGGCTCCCACTGTCCACCAGTATAAAGCTCGTGGCTGGCAAGTGGGGCTTCTCCATGGAGAGCCCAGTGTGACCCAGCAGACCTGCCCCAGGAGGAGCCCACCTGGCCTCGGACTTAGCCCAGTCAGAAACAGACCCTTCCAATGGCTCAGGCAACAGTATACAAACCCCCTTTTAGAATAAGTGGAATAATTAGTAGGCACTCATTACCCTGATTGGTTTAGCATTGCACTTTGGCTGATGCACAAAAGCCTGACAGTGACACAAAGGCCCCAGTGTCACACTAGCTGCTGCTGAAACATTATATAAGGCTAATGCAGGTAGAGAAGAGCAGGGATCCCCTTGGGGGCTGGGACTGTCACACCAGGGGTCTGCCAATGCTGCAGCTTTACTTCAGCATCATGAAGGATTTAGGATCACTTCTTTGGCCCCAGAGTCTCCACAAGCTGGAGTGTCTGCTGCAGGGTGGCCCACATGGCTGGGGTGGGTGACAAGCATGGGGAAATGGCATGAAGGCTGATGAAACACACACACATTGAACAGCAGTGGCCATTAACTCAGAACTGAGGCCAAAACAGAGGGGACACCCTTGGAACAGGTGACTCCTGGCCAGCTATTTCTGGGCTGCTGTAGGGCACAGAAACTGGAGCAGCCATCACCAGCTCCATCAGCATCTGGATTAGCTGGGATACCCTGGTGTACCATGTCCAATAGAACCTTTCCTTATCTTCCCTGTTCCCACTGGCTGTCCCTTTTCCAGTCTAATTTAACTGGCCATTTGTTGAACTTCATCTTCTCCATCTGGACCATAAACATTGTGTGTAGGTGCTGGAAACACAGAGGTGCTGCTCAAATTATGTTCTTTAATTCTGTTAGAGAAAAGGACTTAGCTGGGGATTACATGGGGCAAAACCATGCATGATTTTCTAATACTGCCTCAAGGAGTGTAATTTAGGGAAACTAACCCTGGCCCTGAGTTGTTGTCCAGAGGTGGGAGAAGCAGAGGGGCAGCTTGTATGCAGCCTGTGTTCCTCTTCCAGGTTCCCTGCAGAGGGTGAGGCTCACTGTTCCTGTGCAGTTTTCCTGGATACCAGGTTGGAACCAACATATCCTTGCTCAGTGGAAGAATTTCTTCTTGAGCTTCTCTCTGTGTCTGTTCTGCAGTTCCTCGGATCTGACAGCAAATTATGAAACAACTGCATATAAAACCTCTGGGAAGAGGAGAGGAAATGGATTGTCACCAAATATATGGGAGAAAAGGAAGTAATTTTTCTCAGAAAGTGGGGTATGTTGTCCCTCTGCAAGCCCAACTGCACCTTTTCCAGTTAAGGCACTTTAATAGCAATGGGGAATTGTCCTATCCCATCTGCAGAGCAGCACCTTTGGACTTCTCCTTTGTTAATGGAACTGAGATTTCCCAGCCCCCAGTGATGACTGGAGCATGTGGCCTGAGGAAAAATTCTTTATTCATGTGAAGACAACCCATCAGGTTCATTAAACTGAAGATTACATTGGCTGATGACAGAAAGAAATTAAATAAGGTTTTGTCTCTTTACTTCCTTATTTTTAATTGAATAATAGACAATTAATTTGATTGAAGCTAGTCATGTTAAACAGTTTCCTGGATATCATATTGAGAAATGTCTCATCCTGCAGGTTGCCCTGTCGTTTCTTTGGCAGTGATTTTGTGGCAGTCATTTTGAGACGCCCACTAAAGCGTTGCTCCAAGATTGCCATGCCTTTCCTTTTCTGGAGGGAGTGGTGGAAGGTAGGGTTGTTATTATTTTTATTCCATATTTAAACCAGACCTATGCATGGTGGAAAAGACAGTGTGAAAATGGGACAGCTCTGGTGCCAATTGGAGGGAAGAGAGCACAAGACCCAGGCTGCTCAGATGGAAAAGGTCCAGGATGGACACTGGCTGGACAGACACCAGTCTCCTTTTTTGTGCTTGTGCCCATGTTTGCCTGGGAAGTTTGCCTGGACACATGGAAAACTTCTTGGGGGAAAACAGGCTGAGCACTTTCCAGTCCACATCTGCAGAGCCCACAGGGGAGGGCAGATCCTCAAGCGAGGCTGTCTGATGGGTCATGGACGGGCAGGCCACTTCCTGGCCTCAGTGCCCCTGGCAGCAGCCGTGCCAATGCCCAGGCTGATCAGACCTGGTGTGGAAATGGAGCAGGAGCTCAGGGCAGGAGGGGAGCGGTGAGGCAGCTGCCCCTCCACCAGGCTCCCTCCCGGCCGCAGAATGTGGAATACTGTTTTGCTCCGAGCACGCATAGTTCGTGTGGGTGTAGATTTACATTTCGTTAAGAAAAATGAAATAAGGGGGCTGGTTTCAACTAGCCTGCAGTTTTATTATTTGCAAGGGCCCTTGCCTTCTTGTGCTTCTTGTGATGCTTTACGTAACAGCCTTACACATCTGCAAAGTATGTAAGGCATTTCTACTGTTGGGAAAAAAAAGAAAAAAGCGAACAATATTTTTGAAAGGTGCTGTATCTCCTGGGAGGATTCAACAAGGAATTTTTAGCTCCCAGCAGGCAAGAAAACAGCAAGGACCATGGGTTTATTCTCTAGGGCTAGCTTTCCCTAGGTGTATGGGATAGTAGATCACATTTCCAGGGATGACCATGTGCTCAAGAACATGGTCGATAGCAGATTGGGTTCAGAAAAAAAATGCTAAATGACATGGGCTGAGTGGGAATAAAGGCAGTAGGAAAGTAGGACGTGCATCCTGATCTCAGGGAGAAACAATGGTGCAAGGAAGAACATGAAATGAAGAAATGGATAGAGCTCAGGGAGCAGGAGAGATGCTGCCATGAGCAGTCTCTGAGCGGCTGCAGAACTGCAGAGAGCTGAAGGCTACATTTTTTGTCTGACATCACTTAGAAGATGTGAACAAGTACACTCCTTTAATGCTTATTATTACCCTATCTGAGAGTGCAATGTATGTACATGTAAGACTGTGGTGGGAAAAAAAAAAAGCAAAAATATTATGAATGCCTTCAAGGAGGATTGGAATGAATGAAAAATGTCTGAAGCTGTTCAAGTGCAAAGTCTAGTGAATCAGCCCATCCATTTTTCTTTGACTTCTGAGTCTGGGTGGACCCAAACCACAAAGAAAAAAGGAAACAAAGGTGGAGTAGACATCGAGAAGGATCTTTCTGAAACTTGGCATTAAAATGTAAGAACTTCCAATCACTGGAGCAATCCCAATCAGCCTACACATTGTGAAGCAATTTGAAAGGACTGGAAAATCACTGCATGGTGCCCTGAGATGCAGGGAGTGTTTTGCTTGTTTCTTTTCCCCAGGAGCTGCTCAAGATTGGTATGACTTCTGAGAAATTGTCACCAAGTTCCTCTTTCGCTGCAGTCTCCCTTAAAGCAACCTGAGAAAACTACAGGAAATGTGAATGCTCAGTTCAATTCTGCAGCTCTGCTTCTGCTTTGTATTCAGTTGTCCTCACTTGGAGGTATGGCACCAGTTCTGACAGTCTTCCCCATTTCTATAGACAGGAATAAGTCAAGAATTGTTCAGGAATAGAAACTTCAAACTTTGGTAGACAGAATTTCTAAGTTTCTATCTTTTGGACATAATCTCTCAAGTGGTTCCTATCATCAGGTACTTCAACTTTTCTCCTGTTTGATTCCTCTCCTCTTTCCTATTGAAACTTTACCACTTAGTAGGAGTATTTGTATTATCAATCTGTCTTGGGTCTTTTTACTGCTGCCCATCTCCATTGCATCTGTTCCTTATCACTCTTCATTACTTATTCATATTTTTTTACTTTATTGGAGTCAGAGATCACTGCCACAAGCATGCCCAGACAGAGGAACAGTCCATCATCTGAGGCCCTTATAATTGAAATGGTCAAGACAGATGGACACCTGGGGTGCAGAAGGACTGACCACTGTGATTACACCCCTCGACTCAACCACAGATTCCTCCTTGTCCCCAACTGGCATCCCCAACTGGGATCCCTCCTTGTCCTCCTCAATGTGACATGAGTAACATCTCTTGCTCCTGGCCAAGAGCTCCATCAGGTTCCTCTGCAGGGGAGCTCCATCCCAGAATGAGTGTGGTGTAACTTATTTACCTTTCAAAAATTATTTGCAGGGCACAGTTTTTACCATTTGACCCCTGTGTCACACAGCCTTGCCCCACTGTGCACACATTCTATTCTTTTGCCAAGAAAATGGCAATTTTTCTTCACTGAAGGGATAAAACAAAAATTTGCTCCCAGAGACAAAGGTGAGCATTTTTTGTCCTTTTTTTCACCCTTTTTGGTAATACTGGCACCAAGCCAATTCACTGTGTTTTACTCTCCTCTGTATGTGTGATTTTTTTTTTTTCCACAGCTCCAGAGGAAAATGATTTCTCAGCCTTAACATCCTGTCCGCTTCTGCATACTTCTGAATGCTCTTTATTAAAAGTCAGCTATTTATACACAGGAACAAAGTACATTCCACTAACCCCTTGTGGCATAACTCCACATGCTGACTGCTAAGCCCTGGAAAGGTGTATTGAATGTATGACAGAGAGCTTTTTGTAGGGATTGAATACCCACTGTACATCAGCTCAGGAATACCCTTTCAAAATTCTCTTTGCTATCATGTCTTTGGAAATATGAAAGGCAGACCTTTCAACAACCTCATTCCCTCCGAGTCTAATCTTGATTGTGTTGAGAGGGATAGGTGCCAGATAACTGTATCTGTGGAAATGAAGATAAGAAGGCTGTGCATACCATGAGCAGTTGTACCGCTTGAATTATGGCCTTGGACAGATGCGGTGACAATAACAGGACAGCACTAATAGATGAGTGGTTCATTTACCTGCCTGGTATCTTTCAAAGACATCAAATTGTGCTTCATTACTGGAAAATTCCTCAGGACATAAAATGAGTCAAGAACAAGTGTGTTATCTGAAAATCACCCCTCTGACAATGCACAACAGTGGGCACCTCACAAGGGGAGGTTAACCTAAGTGATGCCTCTGTGCAGCTCACAAAAGGGACTGGGGCTGAAAACAAGACGTCAAAGCAACCTTTCAGCTGAAAAATAGAAGGATCCTTCAGAGAGGATTTGGATGTTTTGGGTCTGTCTACTGCTGGAATACCTTTAAGACAAAAGGTTGCTGCCCAAAGCGCAATTCAACATTTTTGCTTTGATTGTCACCTTTTTTTTATATTCCCATCAAAGGATACATGATGCCCCCTCCAGTTCACAGCTGGTATGTTGGTTTCAAAACCCATTGAACTGCACTTCTAATCTTGGTGGAAATTTCTTCCACCTGCCTGCCCCATAAGTGTTTTACTGTATGCACAGCTGTGACTGCAGTTCCATCTGGCATTCACCCCCCTGAGTGTTTTCTCTGAGACTTCAGGGGAAAAAAAGCTGCCCACACAATTGTGTCTTCACAGAGCATCAAGGCCGTGATCTCCAGGAGGGGATTCTGGTGAGACTACATCATGATTTTCACTGTCATGAGGAACAGCAATGTCATTTTAAGTTCCAGCCTCTAAGGACAGAGACTGTGATGCCATCTCACCTCATTTGTAGAGACTCTGATCAATGCACTGCCAAGCTTTTGTAGTTCCTCCTCATAGTGTGCTGGCACAGACTGTTTCAGAAAGCCTTGGCAAAAGGGAGCAGGAAAAGTAGCCCTTCTTAACCCAGTTTACTTGACAGTTTCCATAACAACTTGACACAGCTATTTATAACACAGGAGAATATAATTTGCGTCTCATCATTTTTAGAACCTTTGTTGCCATATCAACCTCAGCACCACATAGCAGAGCACAGCCCCATTCAATTCTCTCGTTTGCTCAGAAAGAAACTTTCAATGAATTGAGATTCAATTGGTCTCAGAAAGACCCTTGAGAGGCCTACATGCCATTCAAAGCATGATTCAAGCGCCAGTTTAAATGAATTTTTTTCTTATGTGAACCAGGTAGGTGGGATCAACTGCAGTGGGAAGCAAAGATGAGGACAGGGGGAAGAAGCAGATCAGCATCCCCATTGTCTGGGGAAGCAAAGCATGAGAAGGATATGGCAGCTTCTTATTCCCTCTTATAGGTGAGAAAGGAAAAACTGATTTTGAAATGTCAGAGTTTCAAAGGCTCACTGTTAGCAGTCCCCAGTCTGCTTTTTGGGAGGAAGATTTTGGGTGTCAAGGAGTGCCAGCACAGAGCAAGGTCGGGATGCAGTGAAAGTCAAGATAGGTAGAAAAGTGGCAGAAGACAAGAGCCAAGGGGGACACCGAGGAGGAGAGGAACCTTCCTTGTGTGGTCTCAGGTGCTGCTCAGTCCTGGATTCATTCCCCACAATGCCAAGGACCAGAAAGCAACCTTGAAGGAGACAGGCAACTCCAAAGCATAACTGAGATGGTGGATTAGGTGTCTCCCACTGCCTCTCTTTGGAGGATTCAGTGGTGCAGGCACTCAGTCAAGTCCTTACAGCCAAGTGAAATGAAGCTGGGCCTCAGTTTCTCTCCAAGGCTGTTTTCCTGGCTCCTGCTGGCAGGTCCAGTTCACCACTTGCACAGCCACAGTTGGTCTGAGGAAGTTCAGCTCTGCCAACCCATGACATGAAATCTGCCCTTCCAGGTCAAAGTAGAATTACTTTTAAAATGCTCATGCAATGTGCAATCAGGAGTATCTATAATCCACCTGACACCCTTGGCTGACTGTGCAGCACTCAAACAACCCTTTGACTGCACTGCTTTGTGTCACTCATGCTTCCTCCTCTGCTGGGAGGTGGCAGGTCTGCTGCCCATGCCCTGACACCTCACTGTCTCAGACTGCTGTGTTTGCCCTTTTCCCAAGATGCTTCTCTTTAAAATAGGTGTTCCCCCATCTCCCCTCCTTCTGGGATCTGAGGGTGTCTATGTATTCCCTGGAATAAGCATTCATTTGGCAGAGTAAATTTCATACAAATAAGGCAACTGCTTGATGCAGTTCCAGTGACTTGGCCTGCCTTCCACCAGCAGAAATACACACAACGGCATTTTTAAGAAGCAGCGTAAGTTCCTGGTTTGCATTAATCATATTGTTCTGTCATGTTTTAACCATCTCAGTATTTCTAGAGGGTCTCCAGCAAGGTTGAGAAGCGGGTTAGCAGCTCCAGCACAGCTGGATTTGGCTGCGTGTGTCAGCAGAATAGAACCTCAGCCTCAGGGATGTGTTTTGTCATGCAGCAGTGCTGAACACGGGCTCTCCAACTTTATTAATAGCAGCCCTATTATTTACCATGATGTTCCACCAGTCCCTTGGACTGGGGACAATAGGAAATGGCACTTACATGTTTAAATCTGTGGCATGCTGGACTGTTTGAATGTGTGTGATTCATTGTCAGACAATGCTATGTCAGGCACTGCAGACAAAATAAAACAGACTAGATATGCATCACCTATATGTGTTCTACACATAAGCTGTTTGAAATGCATCCTCCCCAGCCTCTGCTTGCAGAAGCCATAAATGAGCTGCATAAATGTGTCTTTTAAAGCATTCTTGGTGGGATCCTGGGGAGTTCCAACCTGGTGCTTTTAACCATAACCCCAGAGGCTGCCAGGAACTCTCTCCTGTCATGCCTGTGGGCACTTGGAGGTTGTCTGGTTGGCTACTGGAAAGAAACAGCTCTAGAAAGAGGTCATTTGATTCCTAAACCCAGCAGTTATCATCCACACTTCATCAAAATGGAAGGTTTTGGAGTTTTCAGCTAGGTCTTTTTTTCCCCCCACACTGATAAGTGTTAGTTTTGCCCTGAGGAATCTGGGAAGCCCTGAAAGTTTGAAACTTGCACTGCTCACATTCCTCCAGCATCTGTCTTGGCTGATGGGTATTCCTGGATTTCATTTCTCTCCCTTCTCCTCTAACCCCTGCTCAATTTTCAGTAGAATTGATACTATCCAAAGTCACTGAATTCAAGGGGAAAATCCCCATTTGAAAAGCTGTATCCTGAACACGTGTTTGCACTGAAATTGTAATTCTCAAAGCTGTGCCGTACGCTGAACACTTGTGGCTCGCCCTACAAATGGACCAATGTAAGATTTTTCTAACTTGATTTGCTTTACTCAGACTGTATCTCCAGTCCTGGAACAGAAAACGTCCTAAGAAACGTGCATTTTATTCCTTTAGCATCCTCAGCCCAAACACACGTGGCTCTTTCTTGAGAAAAACCTGTCCTGGGAGGAGACTGAGGTAAAGGCAAACTATTCTGCTGCTAACATCACTTTGAAAGATTGAAATTCTCTGATCCAGATTAAGATTTCTTCTTAATCTGAACAATGAAAAACTGAACAATGCCTGCCAAAGAGATGTGATGAAACCTTTAAGAGTGTTCCCTGGTAATTCCCAGCCCAACAACATGCTCCGTCTCTATTGCTGTTAAAATAGTGTCTTGTTCTCTGCTACTTGCTTTCAGTGTGAAATTAGACCTTACACATGGTACCTGTTTTTGTACTTGTCTGCAGAAAATGATTCTCAGTTTGCATTCATGTGACTTTGATAATCACAGTTTTGAAGAGAAGTCCATTTATATGAAAGCTACGGCAAAATCACAGCCTTTCCCTCAGCCCTCCATGGCACACAGCTTCTGCTCAGAGCACTCACACAGTCACCATTTAACCCAGCTTTGCCTTTCTCCCAGCCTTGCCTTCCTGGCCCTGCTGGGAGCTAAAAGCCATCTGAGAGAGCCTTTTCTTAGGGAAGCCTCAGGGAAATGTGGTGGATCTATAGCCCCTGTATCACCTCACAATGTGGGATGTGCCTTCCCTGCTGTGATGGGCCGCCATGTAGGACCTTCAGAGACACTAAGCCCTCTCCACCTGCTGCTGACCAAAAATCTTGACCATAAACCTCCCAGATCTTGTGATAATTTCCTGCCAACCACCTGCCAACCTTTGCCCTTGCTATGTCAGCTGGACTCTGTATCTTTGGCTTTTCTACACCTCAAACAAAGAAAATGCTCCAAAAGCCAGGCCAGGGCCTGGTACACTTTAGCATGCTCCATCCCATTTATTTTACAGCACTTTAATGCCTCTCTCAGTTGTCTCACTACAGAGACTTCAGGCAGAGTGGAGCCGTGTTCCTTAGCAACTCACAGTACACATGACAAAATTAACCCAAACACTTTTGTTTGTTAACTCTTAATAAGGAGCAAACAAAACAGCAACCTGAGAGTTTCACAACAAGAATGCTTTCCATTTTGGGTGCGTTACTAAGATTACAGACGACAATGTTATCTTGGGTGTTCTGTGGGGATTTTTTTAGCCCTTTTGTGAAGACCTATTTGAAGCATAAAAGTCATCCCCTCCCTCTCCAATGCTGGGTGTTTCTATAATGGAAATACTCTATGTAATAATAGAAAAATTGAAAGACTACTGGAGCTAATGAGCTCTAGCTGATGCCTGCTTGGCACTGCACGATCCAAGTTTGGAGGATGGAGATGCGGATGGTATCCCCAGACACCAGACAAATTTCAGGGGAAGGGTTTTCAGTCTGCTGGGATTTACTCCAGGCTCTTCAGAAAATGTGACCTTGTGTTACTCTGCCCTTCTACCCCAACCCTTGAAATACAGACCTGCTTCAGAGACATTTTATGAGAATAAATGTATTAACACATGCAAAGCAGCACAGGCTTAATTGGAAGAGACATTTAAGCAGCTAATTAAATATTTTACCAGCAATTGGGTGTCCGCAGATCTGGTGTTCAGGTGCTCTGGAGCCAAACCTGTTCCTAAGGAGACAATTGAGGAGATCACTTGTAGAATATGTTGGTTTATGTCCATGATAAAAAGTGACTAGATGTATTTTTTTCATGGTTCCTGTCATGGGGAGTTTAGAAAAAAAGTTATTTGCTTTTCAAAAATATGTAAAACTTGCCAGGCTTTACCAAAGGATGAAAGCCCCTTGCTGTCTCAGGAGATTTGGATGAAAGGTTGCTGCCAAGAATTTCAGGCCTAGCAGAGACTTCTACAAGATTATTTCCAGATATGAAACCCTTTTCCTGCTGTGCTGCTGAGCCCTCCCTGTCCAACACTTTGTGGCAACTGCTGATAATGAAAGTGCTGAGGCTCCCTCCCAAGAATTAACCACAGCAGCTGAGCCAGGCAGCCCTTTCCGGCTTTTATGGAGAAGAAAAAGTGACTTGGGCATTCTTGTGAGAAACTACTGGGACACCAGCGACAGCATCTACAGGTTTTTATGGGAGCAGAATGCAGATTCTTATAATACTCCATTTATTTAGCAAGTAATGACAAATGAATTCCTTGGAAACTTGCTCCTGGTAATCCCAGAGCAGGGAGTAAAGGGTGGTCAGAGGCACGTACTCCAAAGGCAGCTCTTCCAGCTGGTGGAAGGGGTGGCAGGGAGGTGGGAGAGGGAGGAGGACTGGAAGGGGAGCAGGGGATGAGGGAGAAGGTCCACATGCCCTCTCAGCTCTGCAGCTGGGCTCTGTCTCTTCAATGGGTTTCTGCCCAGCTGCAAGTGAGGAGGTGCAGGCTGGAGGATGCTGCCAATATACCCTCACTTGATGTAATGTGGTCTATAAAGAAACAGTCCCTGAGAGCCTGACAAGATTGTTTATCTTACCTTGTCCAGGCCATCCTCTGTCCTACACAAGAATTTCTTTTTGTACATTTTCAAGTGTGCTAAACCTCAGTGGATGCAAGCATTTCCCTTAGGAAGTCTTCCACAAGTTCCTGGCTTGCTTTCCCTCCCAGGAGGTTTTGCACAGGCTGCAGTGACAGCCCCATGGTTGGGTGGCCTCAGCAGGAAAAGAAGAGGGGCGGGTTCAACTATACAGGGGATTCCTGTTAAAACTAATCTGCAGCCTTGCTTACCTCCTCACCCAAAATTTCTGCTAACATCTTCCAATGCCCCGTGAGCAAAGAGTATTTCCTCTCTCATCAGCACTCAGTGCAAAGTGGAAACAGTCAGTCTGGGAAGGCATAGAGGCAGAAATTCAGGCTATTCCTGCATACTGAGTGTAAGGCACATCCCTCTCCTTAGTGCTGCTCAGGTTTGTTGGCTGCACGTCCATGGGCTCTTCACATTCTGCCCAGTCCTTTCTCTGCCCCCCCTTTATAAATTTATTACTGGTAGCTCTCACATCCTGAAGTGCATCACGAAAATTTGTCCTATTCAGCCACATGGAATAGGCAAGGGCCTCCCTGTTTTCCCCTGGAACTTGACATCTTTGAACCACTGTGGCCTTGGCACAGTCCTGCTGTGATTTTTCCTCCATGGAAAGCCAGGCCAGCTTTGCTCCTACATCTCAGATGAGAACAAGGGCAACTCCTCCCCCTTGTCTTCTCTCTGACCTCCACATCCCTTGTGGTTCTTGACATTTGAATGAAGACATCTCTGTGGCACATTAGGCTCAGGTCTGCTGCCTGTCAGTAACAAAAACCTGACAAAATTGAATGAACCTGAAAATCAACACTGAGGAAACTTTCAGCTTTTTCTCTCCAGGACTGGCATGTCTATGTTGGCACAACACACCTCTGGCCAGAGCTCACTTAGCACATCTACAACTGCAGCATCAAAAGCTTGAGGCTTGGGCTCTTTTCTGAGGGCAGAAAGAAATAATGACCATCTCTCCCTGGCACAGGCTGGGCTGAAGTTTTCTGAACTCAGCTGGGTGCTCAGCTCAACTGATAGCTGCTTGTTGTTGAGTGTTGTTGCTCTATGACATAGCAGGAGAATCAAACTCTGCAGCTTATGAATCAAACTTGGTATTGATTTTCA
>VZDJ01007753.1:44324837-44386599 GCA_008694505.1 Cyanoderma ruficeps | reverse complement strand
TATCCATCCATCTATCCATCCATCCAGTCTGCGGTTAAGTGTGGCTCTGGCAACAGGGAAGGGGCAGACAGGGCTCAGCCTTGAGATCTTCTTCTGCTGGTGCCAGTGTGCACAGGCTCTGAAAAGAGAGAGCAGAGAGGGTAATTTATAAGCTGTCCAGTGTGTTTTCTTGCTCAGCCCCCTCACCATCAGCAGCAGAGAGGCATAGGAGCAAAATATCCAGCCACTGTTCTGTCCCCAAATCAGCATTTGAGAAGAGGAAAGGAGAGCTTTCTTTGAAGCATTGTGGAAGAAAAGGACAGTATAACCTGGGGAAAGAAGGGGGCTTCCCTGAGAATCAAAAACACTTTGACCACATCCACTCATCAACATCTTTTTTCTTTCTGTCTTAAATTTTTTACCCTTTTTTCAATGCACTTTCTCGAAGAGGAAAGCTGGAAGCTGACATTGCCTCAAAAGCTCATTTTAAGCCTTCCCCACCCCCAATTTATACTGTTTTTTCTCCACAGCTCCCTCAGCCCCACCCATCTAACTCTGTGCCTTGCAGCAAGAAGACTTGGACACACATGAAGGCAGATGTGAACTACTGCCTTTGATAGTTACAGGGTCTGCTTGTGCAAACTAGGCATAATGCAAAGGTTCCTAATAGAAATGTGTATCACCCAGGTCCCTCCTGGCACAGACAGAAGCTACACGTGTCCCTCTTGGCCCAGCTCAGAGGGACATTTGCAAGTTTGAGTCACACTCTCCTGCCAAACCCTTGTCTTGTAGAAAATAGAAAAATTGAATCTGAGGAATGCTCAGATGTTCAAACCACCCCAAGCACATTTATAGTCTGATCATCACCACAACTCTTCTGGGAAGAGTTGTATGGAAATGCCCCAAACCAGTGAAAAATGTCTCCTGAGACTGGGTTGATTATTCTCCTCCACCCTTTTACCTTCTTTTCCTTTCTTTGTCCCAGGGCATTGGTCAGCTCCAGGCACCACCAGCAGACATGTGCACACACAGCCAGGCCAAGAGGGGAAATGAATCATTTGCAGTGGGAGATCTGGATTGCAGGATTCTTATCTTGAAAAAAGAAGCATGTACTTCCAGAGAAGATTTCTTTGGGGTCAGGAGCAAGACTAGTTTCCTATTCATCATGATCTTCCTCACCAAAAGAATAATTTAAAAAAAAAATCAATCATACCCATATACCAACCTTTTCAACTGTAAAATAGGCACAGTGGGAATAGAGAGATGGGAAAATCCCTACAATTCCAGTAGCTCTGGACAGGATATCCTCTGTGCTGTGAACTTCAGGCATCTTTCAGGTTCCCAAAAGCTGGCAGGCCACAGACATTGTATCAAATTGGATTAAATGGTTAAGGATTCCTGATCTGAATGTCATTGTGGCTGCTGTGTACAAGCAAACACTATGTAGACAACACTCTAAAAACCCAACAGGTCCTCTGAGAACTTAGAGCTTCTCAAGGCAAAATTAATTAAGAAGTAATGAACTGAGCTTTTGATACCACAGTGCAAGTGTTGCTGCAGGCACAAACACTAAGAAAAGGGTGCTTTTGACTGATTTTTAATTAGAATTTAATAGTGCCCTGAAGTTACATCTCTCATTAAAAAAAAGCTTACCTAGTTCTATGGGATGAACACTTCAAATTAGATTTTAACATATGCAAATAACTGGTCTGAAAGATCTGCATGGGAGTCATAGAGATAGTACAGGTTAAATCCTTGACCCTTTACAGTAGGTTTTTCTTTAACTGATCCATCATCCAGTTTGTTTGCAATTAAACATTGGAATAAATAGAGTTTAAAGGAAGTACTGAAAAGCCAAGTGAAATGCAGGCCTCAGCTGAGGTAAATTAGCACAGCTCATTGATTTTAACCACATTAACTATCTCACTGGAGTGTGCAGATCTTAACTATACACAATATTTCCAAGTCATGGCCAGTCCCAAGTCCCCACTCAGACAGAATGGCCTCTCACTCCCCAAGAGGTCCCATTAAATATTGCTCAGCACATATGAACCTGAAGGAATCTGCCCACAAAGTCACTCAGATTGCCCAAAAAAGCTCAAGCTGGAAAACAGAGTGTATCAGGGTAACTCCATGGGCTTCTGGAGTGGCTTGGCCAAGGTTTGTACCCCTAAGACATTTGCAGGTATGCTGCTGCTACTGATAGCATCAAGAAAGCCATCTGAGCAAGAGCCCACAGGGTATGGCCCGAGATGAGTTGCTGTGAGATGAGGCCAACAAAATACTTTCATTCATCCTGAGCAAACAGCTCCTTTCACTGCACTGCATGTAGGAGAACATTTATATCATGGAAATCTATCTTACTCTTCTGTCTGGAATGCTGCACTTCTCTCAATAAATGCTCCTTCCCCCTCAAGATGAACAACATCATGCAATACTAAGCAGGAAAATTAAATAACAAACGTGATTGCCCTCAAATGCAGAGATTACCACTTAGCTGCTTTCCAAATGCATCTTGAACTCATTCAGAGGCACAACACAGCTGCTTAGATGGTTAAAAACCAAGGCAAAACTCCATCCTCATCTTACAGCATCTGGTTGTGACACAGCCTTTCACATGGGTAAGGAGAAGGCAGAGAAGGTGTCAGGACACACAAAATCACACCTTCTGCCCAGGGCAAAGGGCATTTGGCTACCTAACAAATTTCTCTCCACTCACTGTGCCTGAGCCCTGCTGTCCTGGATAATAAGTGACCTGAATCCCTTAGAGATCCCCTGCAGCCACACTGGCTGCATGCAGTGCCAGCAGCAGGCTGGGCACAGCCCACAAGCTCTGGTCTGCCATGCTCAGGTGTCTTGTCTGCACATTTCTCTAATCTTTAGGACTTCATTAAGCATAGGGGGAGCAATCAAAAGTGGTGCTTGTTGTGGTTTGGGGTTTTTTCCTTGCTTCTTTTTAATTACACAAGAATTTAAAGGTAGCATAGAAAGCCCATGCCAAGAAATTCTCTCTCCTCAGCAGTTCCACATTAGTTAAACACTGATTCTGCAGCTGCTGAAAAGCAAGTTTGCACTTTCTCTTTGATGGGACCATGGTCCAGCAGGAAGGTTTCTGTTCACACATGGGAGGAAACACCCTGTTGCCATCCTGCCTTTAGGACACTGCACAGGGACAGGTGTTAATGTAGCTTAAATGTCTAGGCTGTAATCTCTCCATGTGACCCTGGCAGGTTGCATTCCCAAAGACAGAGGCTATCCAGGGATGAGGGAATGGGCAGGATGAGAGTTTCAGGTCATGGGAAGGTAATCCACGGGCAGATAATCCAGGCAGCACTGGGCAGGAAGCTGAGATTTGCTCTGTTTGATGGGAAGCTGTGCACTGGGTTTGTTTCTGAAGCAGTGGTGTGCCAGGGGACCATGCTTCACCTGGTTGTCTGGTATATGGAGCCTTTCCCCACTTTCAATCCTGTTATATCAATACCCATCCCCATCTGTGCTGAATTCCCTACAAATACTTTTCTAGAGACAACTTTGGCTTTCCATGGGACTTTTCCACTCTGCATTCAGATTTGATCCTGAAGTAGAGGCGCTGATTTCCATTCAGACAAACTGTCATCTCAGTGCTTAAAGAGACCCATACCAGCCCCAAACTTTGGTTGGCTGTTTCTTTTAATCTTCAAGCTCCCAGATCACTCCTCTGACCCTTCTTCCAGCAATCCTTGGCTGTTTTGTTCCTTATTCATAGAATCACAGAATACCCTGAGTTGGAAGACACCCATTTCAACACCAACATCACCCAGTCCAACTGTTCATGGCAGCCTCACAAACCCTGCTATTTACCAAGGAAATACAGGGCCTCCCAGCAAACAGCACTGACAGCAGCTGCATCTAAAACCCTGGGCAGCTGAACTACCAAGGTGAGTCCTCTGGGAACAGAGAAGGACACCGGTATAAATCTGACCTTGGGATGCTTTTGGGTGGTAAGAACAGTTGGGAAAGCTTGTGGGCAAATCAGTCTCTTTTGGTGTTTAATGCAACCTCTCATCTCTGGTTTGTAATTTCTGCTTAGCTCAGACAAGGAAGAATGTATGGGGGCTTGACAGGCAGATGATGGCAGGAGCTCCTCGGCGATCACTCTGTGTCACCCCAGCACCGTGTTTAGAGAGTGCCTCAAGTGGGTGTTGTTTCAAAGGGGCAAAGCAGCTCCTCAAGCAGTTTTATGGCTCTGTAATTTATTCACCAAGGCAACCTCAGGTCAGTCACACTATCTATTTCTTTTTTAATGAGGTGCTGTTTATTTTTCACTCTCATGTTCTAGATGGATTGAGACACAAGGAGGTCAAACAACTTCTCCACGAAGTCTCCAGGGCTTCCAAAGCGAAGTCATTCTGCCTTTTAATGTGTTAAGCAAGGAGTTAGACTTGAAATCAGGGGAATCACAAACATGTTTAAAGGTGCTTAAAAACCTTCCTAACAAGGAGCCTACATGAGAGCCTTGGTTTTCTGTGTACTACTGAGTTTTAACACCTGTGCAGCTCCACTCATTTCTGCCAAGTGTCACAGCCAGCTGAGGTGATGCATGGATATCCTTTGGGGAAGATCTGCAAAGAAACACTTTTTATTAGCTCCACTACTACTCTGGATAAATTCAGATACTCCCATAGCTTTCCAAGTCTGAAATAGAAGCTTCTATACTTAGCCTGGAGTTTTCTTCTTCAGACCTGGGCGCTCGCCTTTCTGTCCAAATATACCAAATGGAAAATACTGATTCTGTTTCCACACCTTGCCTTCTCCTTAAAATTGTTGCAACAGACTGGGGAATTGAGAGAACCTTTTCTGGAGGCTTACTTCAAGAAGAAACACCTTTTCTTTTCCCCTTTCTTTTTGCAAAATGAACAAACCCAATCTGAGACTAAAACAAAATCACCTCAGATGGTCTTGCACACCCAGGTCATTAAAGAAAAGTATCAGGTGAAAGACAGTAGAGACTGGTGTCACTTATGGTGGCAAACCACAGAACCAGCCTTAGGTCTGTGCTGTGGTGGTGCCTGTGGCCCTGAGACATGCACAATGCTTGGTACTGCACAGCAGCAAACCTGCAGACAAGCTGCTGGGCTCACCCCTGAGGCACACAGCCACCCCAGGGACCTCCCAGTTCAGATTTGGCTGTCCAGCCCTCTGCCACAGGTACAAGAAAAATAAGGGGCTAAAATTCATAGGAAATGACTGGGTAAGGCAGAAGGATAAATCATGGAGAACATAGGTGAGGTGACCAGGGGGGGTCACTTGGTATGGATGCAGGTTGGATCCACTTGGGTCCAGTGTGTATCTTGGGGAGGTATCATTAAACATTTACCCTGTGGTTTTGCCCTTCCACCAGAGCCTGCCTTCAGCTAAGGCAGGAGATAGACACAGAGGTGGATGGGCACTTCTGATCCCTCTCATCCTTCAGGCTTCATGTGAGGTAGCTCAGGTCCTTCCCACAGAGACATCTCAGGTCTTGATCAGTAGTCAGGGGGCTTGAAGATTTTGCAGGCTGCTCTTGGTTTTCTTTCTCTTGTTGCATTGAAATGCCCAAATGAGCAGGCCCTGGATGGTCCTGGGAAGGGGGGTCTCAGCCTCTCCTGCTGGAGTTCATCCAACTTGTGCTGCTAGTTAGCTGTTCACTGGAGCAGGAACCTCTAACTTGACTTTCCCACATTACACACCTGAGTGTCCTGACCATGGGGAAGGCGAGTCCATCTTCCACTTCTTTTCTCTGGTCTGGTGAATCTTTAATTATTTATGCCACATGGAACAGCTTCAGCAGGAGACTTTGAGACCAGACCCCTGAGGACCTAGCAGCTGGATGCTCACAGCACGTTTTCAGGACATAGGAGGCTCTACATGGGAAACTGAAGTTCAGTCTGGGTTTCCAACAGCCTGAGAGAGGGCTTAGACCAGTGCCATCTGTTTCCAGTGAGCAACACTGGTGTGCTGAGAAAGCTTATGGGATATAGCCACTCACAGAGCTTCTTGCACCCTGTAAATTTAGAGGATGAACTCTTGGTCAAATCAGGAGGGAGGATGGACTTCCCGTTTGTTTCCGTGGGCTGGGAAGTCATCAAGCAGGATTTAGGCATGATCCTTTCAGCCAAGCCAAGGTTTAGGCAGGTTTGCACTTATCAGCGTGTCAGGAATGCAAACGCTCCGGGCTAGGTGGGGCAGGTACCCCACGTTAGACAATTAGACACCTACCTTCCTTTAGGACTTAATCTGCAATAACTCCACAACATAAAGATGAAGAAATGCTATTAAAGTGATTGGGAATCTACAGTTAAAACAGAGAGGAGGGAAACATATCAAGGCACACACAATGCGATGTTCCCGCAGCATAGCCTGGTGGGTTGTATATCACAGGGAGAGGTTTTATTAGAGCTCATTAAATTTTAAAGCCTTAATGGCACCTTCTGTGCTGTGCGATTGGTACAAAAAGGAGAGCTCGGGAAGACATTAATGCAGCAGGACAGAAGGCACCTCCACTGCAGTGTTTGCGGCTGGGGAGATGAACTCCCGGCTGCCGAGCATCCGCGGGATTAGCGTGACATCGTCTGGCCACAGCCGGTACCTTCAGCCCCAGGCTGGGCGCCCCCGGGCTGGCAGAGCCCCACCGGAGAACCAGAGATTTGCGAGGTGAATTAACTGATCCTGATGCCTTGAAGGAGAGCGTGGGAGTGTGACAGTCAGGAGCAGCAAATAAAGCAACACAGTACAGCAAAGTCGGTGTAACCAAGCTGTGAGCAACTCAAAAATTCAAATTCTCACTTTGTACTAATTGCTTCTGCTGTGGCTAAACCTGTCTGCTGGGTCTACTGTTCTGCTTTTTTCTTTCTTTCTTTCTTTTCCTTCATTTTCCCCACACTTGGGGTTTTTTTTTAAATTTCAACGTTTTTGCAACCAGTTGACACATTTTCTGTTTCCACTTCTTTTCCACCTCCATCACACTTTGCAGACCAGGTGAGAACACAGCCTTGAGGCTGTAGCAGTCATGGCCAGGAGCAGGAGGAGTCACTGCCAGCAGGCCAATAAAGTTATTCTCGGGTAGATGTTCTGTGCATGGCTTGAACCTTTGCATTTAGAAACCAATAATCCACATGTAAGGCTTTTTTAAATTATCATTATTACTTTTTTTTTCTTTTTTTTTTGGGTCACTAGGGCTGAAATTTTCAAAACACGTTTACTGGTGTGGCACATCTGAAACTTTGACTCCTTGGATGTGAAAGGCCTAAATGCACTTGGGTCCCTCCTCTCTGAGCCTCACACACACACAGCTGTAATCTGAAACTGTGTATGCCAGTATCCAGGTCAGGGAGGCAGCATAAGAGCTCATTTGCCTGACTCACTAACTTCCTTGCCAAGAGAGCATGAAATTTTCATGACACTGCAAAGTAGCTGATCCACAGCCTCTTAAATGTTGCTGCTCCAGAGATTTTATACCCAGGAAGCACCCTGAATAATTGATCTGCTTTTGGGATGCAGGATTATTTATTTATTTATTAATTTATGGTGGTGGTGGTGGTGGTAGGAGTGGTTTAGGAAAAATATATTGACTGAGTTGGGGAAAACAAAGTCTCTATAAAATCTCGGGTGGGATGAGACCATGTACCAGCTTTAAAAATCTAGGACAAATCATGGGAAGGTAATGCCTGGTTGTGATTTCAAGCTCATCTCTGGGCCAGGGGAACAGTCTCCATTCTTGGAAATGGAGTCCTCACCAGTCCACATTTTTAATATGACAGGTGTCAATCACTCAAACGAAGCTACTGCTCCCCAAGAATGCTCTGTCAAAAAACTTCGAAGTCACAGCTGAAAGTGACCTTAGAATCATTCACAGCTTTGTAGGCTTTGGGGTATTCTT
Organism: Cyanoderma ruficeps; assembly: GCA_008694505.1. Lineage (NCBI taxonomy): Eukaryota > Metazoa > Chordata > Aves > Passeriformes > Timaliidae > Cyanoderma > Cyanoderma ruficeps. The sequence continues at coordinate 44,378,723 of VZDJ01007753.1, read as the reverse complement.
TTAAATTTGTGACCTTAATGTTTTTTTTCTCCAAAATAGTAATGAAAAAAGATGAATGACCCAGGCAGTGAATCTGAGTGTTTCCCAAGACCAAGGGCATCCAAACAGGCATAGCCAAGAGGAGCTGTGAGGAGTGGATCAAGGGGACAGACTGACAGCTCAAGAGAACACAGTCATGCCAATTCCAAGTTGGATGGGACTTTCAGCAAGCTGGTCTAGAGGGAGGGGTCCCTGCCCATGGCAGGGGGTTAAAACAAGATGATCTTTAAGGTCTCTTCCAACCCAAACCATTCTGTGATTCTATGCCTGGAAGATGACATCCATTCTGCTGGAACAGTATTTGTAGTCGGTCTGGGCCATTCCTGAATTCCTATGGTTTGAAAGGTTCAGACAAAACATCACCAATCAGTCAGAGGCTTCAAAGCCACATGTTACAAGCTGAGTCTTGCTTTCACACTCAGTGGGGCCCAAACTGGGTTGCTCTATTATTCAAACACACTATATCTTAGTCATGTTATTTTTTCAACATGGAAACAGCTACATTCCATCTACAAGCAAAAAGGTTGGATGTGCAGCCTGAACAGCCAAGACATGTCTGAATTTGCCTCTTTTAAACTCCTTGATAACTTTCCCTATCCCTGAGTAGCTTGAATAGTTTTACAATGAGTGACTCAAGGAAAAACAAGAAGCTATCCCAGAACGCATGACCTGCAAAGGGTTCTCTTTGGATGAATGCACTGTGATGGTTTTTCTGTGCCACCTCTAAGTCCTCTGCATGGAAGTGTGTGAGATCCCTTCAGTCATGTAAAGACAAGAGAATCTCAGCACGGGCAACAAGCATTTGAGGATATTTATTGGGGCAGTCGGCCTGACACAACACAGGGAAAATGTAAATGAGCACCAGCTTAGTGCTCACACACCAAGAGCATCCACAGGCTCCTCACCACAACTGAGGGGTCTCTGTAATAAACATAGCCAAGGAAAAAACTAAAAGCAGTTTGATAGCAGCAGCAGGTAGCTCTGCTGAGCTGCTCCTGGCCCAGCATGAGGTTTCCTCCACAGTGGCTTCCTGGGCAGAGCTCTGCTTCTCTGTCTGTGGGAATCTTTTGGACACATGGAAACAAATACATGTCCATGAGGAGAGAAGAGCTGTGGTGGTTATCCATGAGCAGTAAAGAAGTAAAGTAGCAAAGCACTGAAGAGGTGGAACTTCTACTTTTAGGAGGTTAAAAAAAAATAAGAATTTTTACTTTTAAGTATTAGAAGCCATCTTTCCCTCCAAAATCAGGGCTGCATTCACACTGTCTGTCATGTAGCCTTTCAGACCTGGAGTAGTGACTCTGGCAAGGTGGCAGGGTGGAGACAGACCTGGCTGTAGGTGTTAGGATCCAGCCATCCAGGGGGTCCTGCCTGGGGACACACAGGCTGGCAGACAGACAGACAACCCAGTTCCTGTCTGACGTGCTTTCCCAGTGACTACACCATTTCCCAGAGAGAGAGAAGCTAGAAAAATTCTTTTGCAGTTTTGATGCTCAAAAGAAACCAACCACAAGCCAGTTTTGATGCATGCAGAGAGAGCTCTCAGCAGAGCATTGGGAAATTCTCTGAGTCATTGGGAAGACACCATGGAGCCACCAGTCACAGGGATGGAGGGAAACCCCACAAAACTCCAGGCCACCACTAGATGTTCCCCTAATTCCCTCCTGAGGGGAGTTCCTTGGTTCATTTCCTTAAAGCCCTGGAGTAGCTTTCCCAGCCCTTTCCCCCTTTGGGGAAGGTGTTCTCAGCTATTTTGTAGCCACGTCATTTCCAAAAACCAGTGGCTTCATGGTTTGCCTCCCAGGACAACTGATATTGCCTGTCCACCTACAAGTATCTATTTCCAAACTCCTCCTTACCATTTTCATCTCTGAGGAGAAGCTAACAAATCCAGTGGTGAGTCCATCCAGATCCTCCCTGGTGAACCTCCAGTCCAGTCTGTTCCAGGAGCTGGACTTGGTGTCTGCTTCTCACATCAGCTCTGCAGGCCTTGCCAGTGAAGGTGCCACCACCATTTGCCAGTCCCTCCTCTGGCAGATTGATCCCTATTCCCCATCACAGTAACCACTTTACTGAGAAGGCTCTTTTCATCTGCACTGTTATTCTGACCTCTCTGCAAGTGTGAGCTCTTGCACATCCCTTGCATGTTCCTGCAGGAGGACCAGCTCAAAGACTGCTCTTCCTGCACAAACCTTTCTTTTAGACCCATTCCCATTCCTATTAATGCCTTTTCTCACTTTAATGGCAAATTCACTCTCCTTTTCTTCTGTCCCCTAAACTACTTCCTTGCAGTCAGATTCAGTAACTCCTACCTTTGCCTACACCATCACCCCTCTGGGGCTTTTCTCATCTTGCCCACACCTCCTTCATCATTCCCACCTTCAGCAGCACAAAATTCTTCTCCCCTAACTTCCCATCCCAAATGCCATGGCTTTAGAAACCCCCTTTACCTCCCTGCGCCAGACCACTCTTCCTGCCTTTTATTTTTGTGCCTTCTCTCGCCTTCATACCTACAAGTTTTGTCCTGACTTTCTAGACATGGCACAATGACGACTCTTCTCCATCCTTACATTCCTTGCTGTTCTCAGGGCTCTCTCTGACCCTCTCCACGCCACCTAATGCAACATCCATGGGATCCTGCTCTCTCTCTGCCTCAGAAGCCCTCTGCTTTCACAGAAAGATCAGCCCACAGAAGATGCTTTCACCTGGCTCAAGATTTCCATTATGTTCCCCCAGCCCATTCCAGGTTCTGCAGCCAGAAGCAGGGACATCTCCACCTGGGTGAGTCCTGACTGGCATTGGCTGCCCTGCAATGGGATAGGAGCTGGGAGACAGCAGCTGGGACTGTGCTGCTGGACACTGCCCTACCATGTTCTGCAGCAGTTCCCAGAGTAGGAGCCTCTCTGGCCTCTCTGGAAAGTTTCTCACTTTCCCACAAACACCCTCCCTGTAACTGTCTCACACTCTTCTCCTTTTCTCCTTCTGGAAAGACATTCCCACCACAACAGCTTGTTTCACAACCACCTTCCCTCAGCCCAGATAGTACAGGTGATGTTTCATTTTTCATTACTGCAGCAGTGATGTGACTCACCAGCAGTTTCACTTGTCAATATTCACGTGTATCAACAGAGCAGCAAAACAGTTCTTGAAACATCCTAAACCTTAAGATTTTCTCATGAGCATTCAGATCTTTCTTGTTTTCATCCTTCTAGAGCTGACACAAAATAATAGCCTGAACACACACACAAAAAAGATTTGTATTTGACTGAATTCTGGTGTACCAAAGCAAAGCAGGACAACTCGTGAATAAGCTGTAGATAGCCAGCACAATGGGTGTGAGGCAAACAGATTTGCTTTTGCTTGTCTCCTGTCTTTGAGGAAGAGGGCTAACATCAGAAACAGAAAAAAAAAAACCAAACCTGTCACACGTGGTTTGCTCACATTTTCAGAGAGGGCCATAGAGGGCTGGTTGGAGCAGCAACAATAAACACTGCAAGGAAGTGTGTCATGCAACCCCACACGCAGACAGCAGCTCACTGACATAGTGATGAAATCACTGAATGACGAAAAAAGAGAACTTGTGGTCAATTATAAAGGTGATAGAAGGGCCGGTAAGAAATGAGGGGAACAGAAAGTTACTTGAGATGGAATTTGATGCAGTTGATGTCACGGAAGCCTGGTGAGATGACTGTCCTGATACTGAAATAAAACTCTTGATTAGGAAGGGCAGACTGGGGGCGGTTCTGTTTAGCACCACTGTGGATGTGTGAGCTGCTAGGTCAGATTTACAGGATGCTCAGCACAACAGGGAGAGTATCTGCACAACGATCTGCTACAGATCACCAGACAAAGTCACAGAGTCAAAAAGCAGCATGATTGTTCTTTAAAGCCATTATTCATTTAACCCTCATCCAATTTGTGGACAGAAGAGTTCTGTGTGCACAGAGAGCTTCACGTGGGAGACACATGCTAGAGATGAGAGTAGCCAATAGAAAAATAGCATTTGGGTGGTACAGGTGAATTCTCTAACCCATGATGGTCACACCCATGGTGAGAGTGTTCATTGCAACATACCGTGGTGAACCAAATTCTGGGATAGAAAGTTTGTTGACCTCTGAATGCCAGGCATCATTGTGACCTGATTGTGACCTGATTATTTTCCTGCCCTAAACACCAAGCATTTAAAAGGTACATTCTCTAGCTGAAAGGAAAATTACAATCCAGGTTCATTGCTAGACATAAATGTGGGTAGAAAAACGCAAATGAAAGTTCGGGCCTTTGATGAAGGGTTTATCAGATGGTCAAAAAGTCGGGATTTCCAAGCCAGGAGTGCAAACAGATCATGCTAAAAATCTCATCCTGGTTCAGCAGCAAAGTGAAGGAACTGATGTGAAACTGAAAAGCAATCACAGCTGTGAAAGAGGGAAACAGCTGTCAGTTAACATAAAATAGAAGTAACTGAGAGAAATTAGTAAGTAAAATTAGAACTGTATAGAAACACCTCAGAACAGAGCAAATGAAGTACTTTGTCTTCTACTAAGAAGACAAAAAGCTTAAAAATAGTGCAGGAATATCACTAGAGAGGGGTAGTAAAATGAATGGTAATGTAAAAAAAAAGTACTAAATAGATACTTTTCTGTATTCAGAAAGAAGTGAGACCATGTACATGTGTAACACAGGACTGCTGATGGACATTTTTGCTCAGTTACATCAAAAGTCTCATAAGCAAGATCTACTAGGGAAAAAGTATCTAAAATAAGCACTATGGCTAATTAGCATTCCCAAAAGAGATGACATAATCCCTCTCCCACTTCCATTTGAAGAAGTGCTCATAGTGTATCAATACTCCAAATGGGAAAAGAAGATGAACTGGGTAAGTACTGTCAAATAGTAATTAACAGTAAATGGTAATTGGCATCTTTCAAAGAACAAGAGTTAATTGCCAAACTGAGTTACAGTTTTGATAAGTTTGGCCCACCTATGACAGATTCAGGATTTTCCAAGGCTGTACCAGGGAACAATGTTGTGTCCTGTAAAACACTAAAAGTTATCCCATGAGAGCTGGAGAAGTGAGAGATTGCAAATACTAACGAATGGTCACAGCACAGGGCCCCAGCAAAGCACTATGAGAAAAGGGAATGAAGGAACCATGAGTGTGTACACGGTGTTAGATGTAGGGAGAGATGTAGGGAAATGATTTCCATGCTCATGCACAGCCGGAGAAAGATCACTGCTGAAACAGTCCCTGACATGCAGACTTGTGAAGTGAGGGAGCAGCTTTGGGGAGAGGACACTGGGACCTGCCCCATTACTACTTCTCCCCAGGAGCTGCTTTGAGCCATCACTGGAGGCTGACTTTTGAACTAGGCAAACCTTTGGTTCCCCAGGAAAGCCATTCTTGCTGCCTTCTGTACACATGTGCACTCATCAAAGGAATCTGAAAAGAGGAAATCATGAACTACCTGCAGTAGCAACCTGCAAAGACCAGAGTAAACACCACCCTGCATGACATTCAGGAGTCACTCTGCTCTTTAGTCTTTTATTGGCTTTATCCATCACACAAAATCTCTTCTCAGTCTACTGTGACTGCACGTAGGCTAACTGCACAAGTATTTTCACAATACACCACTTACTTCTTGAGTCCTATCACAGGCTTCTAACTGCCAGCACAGGTTAGAGCATGACCTTGAGCATGACCTTTGGCAGGGTGCATGGGCAGCAGGCGTGTCAGACCCAGCTGTCAGGGCTGTTTTTCCATTTGATCCATTACAGTTGTCTGTTAAAAGACAAAAATAGCCTCGGCACCAGGGACCGGGACTTCCTTCTGAGAGCTGAGTTCCCCAGCCACAGTCAGTTCCCCAACTGCTTCCCTTCTGAAACATAGCTGTGTTTTCCACATACTTGGCCTGCTTTCAGTGGGAGAGGTACAGTCCTCACCCTCTTCCACCCCTCCTCTCTTCATCGTGCCCTTTCTCCAGAAGCAACCCAGATCCTTGTAGGAACCCACAGGAACCTGACACTGGCTGGGGAGTCATAGAATCATAGACATGTATTTATCCAGCTGTTTGCTGGACATTTTGTCCAGAAGGATCATGTGAGAGACAGTGTCAAAAGCTTTACTGGAATCCAAAATGATTACATCAACTGGTTCCCTTGATCAAGGATCATTATTACGACTGGCTACCTTGTCATAAAAGGAAATAAAGTTTGTCAAGCAGGACTTTCCCTCACAAACCTGTGCTGGCTGTGACCAGTGTCTGCCTAGTCTTTCAAGTGTTTTTTTAATAACTCCCAGATTAGTCTCCATGATTCTACCAGGCACTAAAGTGAAACTGCTGAGGTTCTTTACTGCTCAGCGCTGGCACGCAAGAAGATTCATCTGTAGGTATCTAGGGACCACAGATGACCAAAAATGTGATTGCTAAGGAGAGGAAACAGACTGTGGGTGAAATGTGATCTAGAAAAGGGGGGAGTTCATGGTGTCTGCCATTCTGCTAAGAACGGCTTCTGGGAGTTATGCTTTTTTGTGTACCTTGAATTTACATGGAAGAAAACACCAGAAACTAAAGACTGCTTTGCTTTAGGTGAGAAGGTTGAAATAGGTGTGTTCCTTATGTATTAAGCAGGTGTATTCCTTTTATATCAACAACACACAGTCCTCCGCTGGGTCCAGAGTAGAAGAAAGGAGAGATTTCACCAGTGCTCTTTGGTAACTGGGACAAAGCACCAAACACATCAGGGAACTGGTGGAGGTCTCCATCATTTGAATCTCCAGAGCAAAGCTGCCCATCTTTGCAGGAGATGCTTTAACCCAGCAGGACCTCTGCAGACCCAGCCCAGAGCCCAGACTCAGCAGCCACATGCTGGCAGAGATCTCCCAGTCACAGACCTGTGATTGCTGCACACGCTGGAAATCCAGGGGATTGTTTGGGCTGGTTTTTCTTTTGAACCCTATAATAACACTGCTCACGTCTAGCTGTGCACACTCTTTAAAGAGCTGGGATTCCCCCTTCTGATAACAGCTACACAGCAGCCACGCTTTTCTTTAATCTCCACCATACTATTATTTCAACATACCACCCACAGAGCCAGATGAAAAAGCACTGGTAAACGGGTGGTGTTGTTTTGTTCTTTCCTTCTCAGAAAAAAAACAAGGCTTAGAAGAAAAGCTCAGAGTCCCTCTCTGTATTTACTAACTCCTCCTTTCCTTCTGGAATTTCCCATCAGTTATACCACAAACAAACTCCCTTCAAATATGCTAAAATAAAGTGAACTGAAATTCAGTAGCAGGCATAGAATTAGGGACTTCTTGTAATCTGGTGGTTACCAAAGAAAGATCAAGCGCTGATAGAATCTGATTTTTCATTTTAGACTATTTAAATTTCTTATTCAATAAAGTAATAATTCACTTTATAAATTAGGTTGCATTTGAATACAGCTTTTCATTTGATTTTGTGATTGAGCTTGATAAGGTTTTTAACAAGATGTTGCTCCTTCATTCCCAAATAATGGATAATACTTTGAAGAGCAAATACCACCATGTTATTGCCATTTTTCAAAAGGATTTAGACATCATAACAGATTATTTATTGTTTTGTTGTCCTATCACTGATGTTTCTACTAAGACCCCCTTTAGCAGGAGACACAAGATGGTCTCCTAACAGAAAATGTCGTTGCTAGGAAAAAAGGGCACAAATCTTAGATTACCATGACAGGTTCATAATTTTTTTACAACAAACCACTATAAGGGAACCATAGAACAGTCACAGAGAACACCAGAAGATATCTCTTTTATAAACAGTACAGCAGCTTTCATTCTCTCCTCCTGTTTTTCTGCCTTTAAATTGCTAAGAAGCTTTTTAGGGAAAGAGGCCTGATAACCACTGTGTCCATTTTATAAATATTTTTTTTAATTTTAAAAAAAAAATCAAAGTCAAAAGATTAGCTGACATATCCCTGGCTGTCATTCCACCAGCCAGCAGACAGAAACAGGATGGATTAAGAGCAGGACTCTCTTCTCCTGCTGAGAAGGACTTTGGGGTGTTGAAAGCCAGCCGTGTCCTCAGCAGCAGGTCAAGGTAGGGGGTTCTGTCCTTCTGCTCCACACCGGTGAAACCCCACCTGCAGTGCTGCTGGACATCTAACACTGGCTGTCCCGACATCAGAGGGATGGGGATCTGTTGGAGCAGGCCCAGAGGAGGCAATGAAGATGCTCAGGGTGCTGGAGCATCTCTGCTATCAGAACAGACTCGAGAAAGTTGTAGATGTTCAGCCTGAAGTAAAGAAGGTTCCAGGGAGGCCTTCCAGTGCCTGAAGGGGCCACAAGAGAACTGGAGAGTGACTTTTTACAAGGGCATGGAGTGACAGGACAAGGGATAATGGATTCAAACTGTCAGAGGGGAGGTTTAGATACTGAGAAGTAATTCTTTACTGTGAGGTTGGTGAGGCCCTGGCACAGGCTGCCCAGAGATGTGGTTGCCCCATCCTTGGGAGTGTTCAGGGCCAGGTTGGATGGGGCTTGGATCAACCTGTTTTCCTGGCCTTTGAGGAAGTCCTGAGCAAATGGACTGCCTGGCTGTGCAATGTCAGATTTCTCCAGGGCACCCAGAAACAGGTGTAGGATACCAGTGGCTGCTCCTGCAGATACCTGCCAACATTCACATCTCGCTCTCTGCAGAAGACACCAGCTTGTCTATCTTTGCCCAGAGCCCTCACTGACAGCTAGGCATGCATCTCAAACACCTTGAAACCAAGCAGAAAAAAGACACTGCATTCTTTCTGGACCATCTTTTTTCTTCTTCTGTCCTCACAGCCCTTTCTTCCCGTTCCTGAAAGTGCCAGGATGTCACCCAAGCTGGTCAGACAGGAAAGTGTCTCTGCAGAGGAATAGGAGACACATGGGTGTGCTTGCATTTTTGTGTTCTTTGGTGCTTGGTAGCAGAACAAGACACCTTTTATTTTCACCCATGTATTTGCTGTGTGTGTTCCATAAGCTGCAGCTCCAGGATGCAGCTGACCTGCAGCCTGCCTTTCTCCTGCCAGTGATCCTGTTTTCCTGGGACCTGAGCAGTGATGCTGGCACAGCACACCATGACACTTTCATTCAGTCAGGTCAGTGGGAGCACTGGCATTTGGTTCTGGAATATTCTGCGATTTCCATGTCTCATTATATGTAGGTATCTATAGTTGTTGGGGGGTTTTTTCTTCATTTTTGATAATTAACTGGGCGTCTTACAGTATCTTTTTGCCACCTCATCTCAAAATATCTGCAAAGGAAGTCTTGAAAAGAATTCATAGATGTCTTCTAAACAGAGAAAACTAAAACTCAGACAGAGATGAGGTTAATGAAAAGAGACCACAAGATGAGTCCAGAACTGAGCTGTACCTCTTTTCTTCCCATTATTTGACAGCACACGCTACCTACCAAAGCTGGCAGAGAATTTTAAAATATTTGCATTTCTTAAAATGTTGAAACCTGCAGGTTTGGCTGAGCCGAGGTTTCATGCAAAAATATCCCACATCTGGGTAGCCTGGATTGCACAGAGAGTTGTGGTGTCAAGGTCCACCTGCTTCCACTCTGCAAACTCACTCCAGAAAAGCTACCACAGGCATCACTCTCATGCACCACAGACAGACAGACAGACAGACAGACTTTCCATCCCCAGTGTTAAAATGTGCCTGTGCCACCCCAGCACCAGATGAAGCTTCACCATCTGTCTTTCCATGAATAATTTGATTTGCAAAATGATTGAAGCTGCTAGTGTCAGAAGAAAAGATGATGGAAGGGATGTTTTTTAATGTCAAAGAATCTTCCCAACTGACATGGTTCCTTCACAAATGAGTCTTCAAAAAGTACATTCCCAGCATGGAAAGGGGGGCATGAAAATCATGCTTGGAAAATGAGGCTGTAAATTCATTGTTTAACTGAAAGCAAACTGTTGAAAACAGAAAAAAAAAATCCCGGGTGTCTACAGGAAGACCAATTTATAGCAAGATATATTTATACAGGAAAAAATGTGCCAGAACTCAAAAGTCAGTGTTTTCAAGGGTGATTTCCAGTAGATTTTTCTGTTGTCTTTTCTGTTATGATGGAGTAACAGGATCTGAAAAACTTGTGGGAAAGGAGGGGAAGAAGCTTAGATTTTTTTTTCCCTTGGGGTGTATACATACCTAGAAATCTCAAGGAAGACCATACTTTCTTTATCAGACTGTATCAGGGAATTTATCTGAGAAAAAGTGAATAAAATATCTCCAAATATGTGCCCCACTAAATCTTTCACTTTAGTTGGCGTGATATCATACCTTCCTCAAGTAATTTTCCTTTCTTCAAAGCATTGGGTTGCTTATAACAAAACATTTTTTTAACTCTTCACTGAAAATCTTCAAAAAATGTGTGGTTGTGGAACTTAGGGACATGGTTTGGTGGTAAACTTGGCAGTGCTGGGTTAACAGTTTGACTGGATGATATCAGAGGTCTTTTCCAATCTAAATGATTCTATTCTATGATTCCAGCAGAGACTGGAAGGGGTCTTTCACACTCCCCAAGACTCAGAGGAGATGTCTCAAAAAAGACATCAGGGGTAACCATCCAGCTGCAGGAGATGGTTCCCTGGCCTGGCTACTGCAGAGTGGAATCATCACCCAGCTCACCACCCATGTATAAGCCTCAGTTTCCCCACTGGAGGACAGTGACACAAAGGAAGTGGACCAAATTAAGAAACAAGTAATTGTAAAGTAGAGCCTATCCAGATCTGTGAGCTCCCTCACTGAGGTCCAGTCAGATGGACCACAAAAGGTCTGGCAAAGGCTCACAAAAATCACTTGTGCACAGAGGTTCTGCAGAGAGACCNTGTGCATAGAGGTTCTGCAGAGAGACCTGCTGCTGGCTGGAGTGTGCATCCCACTGAATGCACAGTGAGGCTCATGTCAAGGGAGGGTTCACCCCAAAAGACCTCTGAAGTCTTCTTTTTTTGAGAAAATCTGAACAAAATAGCACAGGGCTCACAACTCTGGGACTTCACCATCACACAGCTAAAGTTCTCAGATCAGTGGCTCAGGACCTGGTTTGCTCTAGATAGGTCTGGGACGCCCAGGGTGATTCCAGCTGTATACATCAGGGAATTCTCAGTGCAGTAGAACCCCAAGACGATGTAAGTTGCTCATTTTGATAGAGAAAGACCTCCTTTTGAAGCAAAGGGCTCAATCCTGAGTGTCCATGTGTGACTGCAGACCTCCACAACACACCATGCTCAGGAAAAACCGAGCACATGAAGTCCTGTTCCCAATGAAACCTGCCAGCCTGTTCTGTTGTCCTCTTGCCTTTTTTCTCCCCCTCCTCCTCCGTTCCATTTCCTTTTCCTGTGTGCTTACATGGCAGCCCCTGTGTGTGTAAATCTGTAAATCAAACCATGCACAGAGCATTATTTTCTGTTATCTCTGTTCTGCAAAACATTTCCTGCTTTCCTGTCTGCGGCTTTTCTCTAAGGTGCCCCTCGTCACTGAGCCCCAGCTCAGACATGTTGGGGTCACCCACAGGTATCTGCCAGCTCTGTGACATCCTCCCTCGCAGGGTACCAGCTTCCTAAAGCCACCCACCTCCAGGGCTTTGGGGCATCTTTACAAGGTGGACTGCTGGGATCTTTGCCATGGAGAGCTGGCAGCAAGGGTCTCCCACCACAGCAGGAGGAGCTGGTGCAATGTAAACACCAAACCCCTTTGAATCCCTGCTGCATCAGCTGGGTCCAGCCTAGCTGCAGAGCAAACTGAAGGAGGCTAAGAGGTAAACAAAGGTAGCAAAAATAAAAAATATTTGGACTTATGGCAGAATGCTTGAGTGAGATTTGGTTTCTCTGTACCCCAGGTTTGTCCAAGGCATTTCTGTATAGGTCAATTCCTTGTTCTTCAGCCACTCTGCTCCCTCGGGATTTGGAATGGGAGGGTGAATTTTATGACTTTGTTTCCATGGTTGACACAGTTTTTAGATTAACCTGAGATTTAATATCCAAAAATATAGGAGCCCTACCGTAGCACAGAGCTCTAGGTAGCCATATTAGCTGTTTGCACAAGACTCAAAACCAGCTTGAACTTCTCTCTGATCTGTGAAGGCTAAACCAATTTCAGATCTTGGCCCAGCACTACTGCTGCTTTGAGTTTGTAAAAAAATTCTAGACTATTCTTTGAACTGCACCCTTTTCCTCCCAGCGTGATAACAACTGTAACCTTTCTACCCCGGTGTGTTAGAGTTTCTTAGTATAAGGAGGGGTTTTCATAAGAAAACCAGACACCTCTGTCACAAGGCTGCACGTGCAGCGTGAGCAGCAGAGACGAGCCTGTGGTGCAGCGTGGCAGGTAGTGATGGGTGCCTGCTAACTCATTGTGTTTTCAGTTTCCCTTTATTCTGACAGCTGGAGCAGAATGAAAGGACAAAGTGGATGGGCTGGGATGCTTGGGAGCACACATGTTCAGAGATCGAATTCAAAGTTTGGAGCCAACTTCCCTGAGCTGCAGCAGCACACTCGCTGTCTCAGTTTTGGCCACACCACTGGCAGCAGCGTGTCCCAAAGTAGCTGTTAGATGTAACCCCACCTCATCCCAAGGACCCTAAGGTACAGACTAGCACTTCTCCACTTGTACCACACAGAGGATAAGGCTGTTGTTGCTCCAGAGAAGTCATTTGTGTCAAAGGTCTCTCAGAAGCTCTGTGTGACAACCAGCTGTGCTCTGCCAATGAGCTCCTGACAGGGACCATATTAATCCCAGTATGTGACAGGGTAGGACTGTCAAACATGGAGCTTTTTTCTTCAGAGTGAGAGACCTTTCCTTGATGAGGGCAGGATCAGTCGCATCCAGCTTAGTGGACTTCCACCCCTGAGGCACACAGCACCATCACTGCACCAGTGAGAAAGGAGAACAGCCAAATTTCAAGACACCACTCACAAAACCAGGCAAATTTAAAGCAGGAGGGCTTTCCAACACAGATGTGAGATGCAAGCATTTATGCAGCCTGAGTAAGCAGCAGGAATCTGACTGTGCCATCCTGCCCATCACATGTAGGAAAGCCAATGAACCAAAAATCTTAGCAACTGAGAGCCCAAATTTTTTTTAATATGCAGCAGCAAGACTGGAAGGCTTCTGCATTCCCTGCAGACTGCACACTATGGATTGGTCAGACAGAAATCTGTGTAAGCTCAGTGCTGGGCTCAGCACTCAGTGGTTTTGCCACTCGGCTGGCCTGGCTGCCAAGGTGGCACATGTATGCATCTCACGTAAGGAAAAGACTCTGCAGGTAGGATGTGGCTGGGAGGAAGCTGAGCTTTGGTTTCAGCAGCATTTAACACATTCTGGCTTGAGGGATCCAACCTGTGGTCGGTCTTGATACAGACTGATAAAAGTTGGTCCTGATATAGACTGATAAAACCGTGACTAGCTTTTGTCCCTGTCCCAGACCATCAGCATCACAGCCACTGTCACAGACAACCCAAGTTTGAACCACAAGCTACTGGGATTCTGTGCTAGGCACAGCTGTGTCATACCAGTGCAGGGACACTTATACAGTGTTTTGGCCACAGGAGCACAGAGCAGAATTCAGTGCTCAGCGCTGCTTAGGCCCCGGCCACTGCTGTCCTAGAGAGACTCCTGGGCACTTCTCTGCCTTGCTTATGATTAAGAAAGTCCTTTTTGCCATCCTGTAATACACTGCACTGCCCAGACAGGTCTGCAGCTCTGTCCCCATTCAGTGCACTGCCTGGTAATAGAAGAGATAATTTGGCTGTTTCCTACTAAGACCTATACTTCAAGACACTGTTTTCATTTCCTCACCTCCCCTGCTGCAAATTTAAAGCCATATTTTATCATTTTCCAAGAAAAATGAACCTTGGCTACCTACAAAAAAGATGGACAACTGTACAGAATTGTCTTCCTGGGTAATCTTTTGGCAATGACACTGTATTCAGTTGCAGGTGGAGGAAGGAGAGGCAGATGATCTGACATTTCCTCCATTTATAGGTTCTTGTTGGTCATAACCAGGGGAAGATAACATAACACAGAGCATTTTCATACACAGTGGAAGAGAGAAACATCCTACCTGCTCTTCTCTTGACAGCTTCTAAATTAAAGAAAGGGGAAGTGAAAAACTCAAGTCAAACTCAAGTCTTGAAGTCTTTCAAGCACACTGGATCCCATCAGTCTTTCACAGTTATTTCTGTTCACTTATCAGTGGTGCATAAGCAATTTCTCTATTGTAGTACTGTGAAAATAAAAAAAAAAAAATCTGTGTTATGTAGAACTGAGTTAAAACAAGGTTGGACCCTTTTCTCACTTATTGTTTGGACAGTCACTGTACCTCAGTAGAAAAATGATGAAAAGTGCATAGAAGACACCACTTATACAGCTTACCTTGCTTAAACATGCTACCTTAAAGGCAACCAGCCAAATAGCATCCAGAAATTAAATGGCAGAAAGAAATATTCTCTAAATGCCCAACCTAAACTTATTGAGGTTAAAAGAAACATTTCCACTTACTTCAGTTGGATTTGGCCAGAGAGCTTCTGCACTCTGCTTTAAATGGTTCTTTGTCTGATCTTTTTTTACTGACTGGGTAAGATATTAGTGCAATACAGCACAGACCAAAATTTATATTGCTGTACTGCTTGTATTAGCTCTACCAAAAACAAAGTAAAATTACTTGAAATGTTTGTCTTGATTTTATCACTCACAGAAGGTCTAGCTTGGTGTTCATCTCCAGCCACAGAAGATCTTGTCAAAAGTTTTTGAAAGCATCTTCCAACATGAAATCATGGATCAGTCTTCATCTTGCAGGGGAATGGTTATGGGTGATGTTCATTGGGGTTGTACTGATGAGAGAAGCATGTAGAAGATAAATAGTAATATTTTTCAAGTCTGACTGGAAGATTCAAGGGCACAGAGATGTGTCATCTTTCATCTTCCTATGGAGGACCATGCAATTTTCAAAGTTTCATCATAAAATCGAGTCACAAAATGCAAATGTATCTCTGGCTATCCCAAACCGAACATCAGGGAGAAAACAATCAGGCAGGTATTTGACCCCACAGCTGATTGTAGCCAAATGGGAACCATGAGCTGGCACATCACAAATACCACAGAGGAGCCCACTGTTCTCAGTGAAAACTCCACTTCTTCAGGTCTGAGACCACTCTGCCCTTTTCTCTCCCACATCTGAATGAAAGACAAATACAGAGACAAATCAGCTGTAGTCATCTCAGACACATTATTTCTTCATTGTGTTGTCCTTTGGGTTTGACTTCTACCCAGAGAAGGAACAACAGGAAATCACTTATTTGAGGCAGTGCAGAGATTGGTTCCAGCCGAGCTGAGCTGGTACAGACAAAAGTTTCACCTATTCTCCTCCACAGATAGAAACCAGCTTCAGCCTCTTGTTTCCCCAATTTCTTCTGGTTCCTGAGAATTTTTAAAGAAAGATTCATCCCCAGAAATCTTCTCCAGAGCAGAAGTAACTTTTTTACACCAGAATGAAAGCACATACCAAGCATTTGTTTAATTTTCAGAAGAAATGTTTCGCTTTAATACAGATACCAAAAGTAAATTCAGTTCTCTGCTTGGCCTTAGGTTGCCACCCTACAGTTCCTTCCGGTCCCACCTCAGCTTTCAGCAGTCTGCAAGTACTGACACCCTCGTGGGATCCTCTAAGCACCTCACTGCAATTGGAACCCGTAGGAGTTAATGGAAAAGTTGCTTGAAAACGTAATAAATCTGGTCATAACTGACTTTGACTGAGTGACACACAGCATCTGCAAAAGCATGTGGAATAGGTCTCACAAAGTCTAGGCTGGCAATGTAACACTGGGATCTTCTTCCTCTTTCACATAAAGCCTGATCTAGGACACTTGGTAAAGATCATGTGCTCCTTCTTATCAATGCTCCTCACTATTAAGGAACTCCTGCAAGTCTTCTTCTTCTAGAAGGTGCTCAAACCATCATCAAATCTTCTTTAGCATTCTCAGTCTTTTCTATCCCAGCTGGCACCAGAATAGGCTCTCACTCCTATCACCACTCCCTTATACTAGGCTCTAATACTGTTTCCCATTTTTCAATACCCAGCCAATTCACACATATTCAGGTGAGTTCACGTGTCACACCCAGAGTGGGAATCACCTCCACGGTAGAAATCAGCACCTCCCGCGGGTGCCCTGCCCCGAGGAGCCTCAGGGTTTGGGGCAGTTCATCGATCCCTTGTCCCTCCGGGGCATGTTTGCAGTGATTTAGGTAAAAGCCCAGTATAGGACCCCAAACAGGAGTCCTGCAGTCACAAGAGCAACCTCCCACCCATGTACAAGTGACAGAATTTGACAGCAAACACTTTATTTTTTAAGGCTGTTTGTCTTCTAGGTGTTCTGCTGGCCTCTGCTTTCTGTGCACACCCAGCTGAAAGCGACACACTTGGGAAGTCAGATGAAGTTGTAGCCACAGAAATTCTTTTACCTCACAGCACCTAGGACTGATATCACTTAGCACGCAGTATCGCCAGCTACTTCCTGCTGTTCTCTCAGAGCAGCCTCTGAGCCCGGCACGAGCTGGAGCACTCCATCGTCTCCTCTGCAAAAAAGAAAAAAACGGGGAAAAAAATGGTAAGTGTTTCATCTCTGAGTCAAGGCATTGCTTCTATTTAGCAGCATTTTCCTTTGTTCTATTTTGGTCACTGTTTCTCCACGCCGTGTGTTTGTGCTCAAGAAATGCAGATTGTGTTGATGCCTCACCGTAGTCTAAATCTCCTTGTGATTGATGTAGTTGCTGGGTCTGTATTAATTAATTGCAGTTGACGCAGTCCTTCCTATGTGTCTTCCTTACGAATTCCCTTTCCCATAAAAAGCATATTTCTCTTAGAAATCAGCTTTAGTTCCAGTCAGGGATAAACGATTATTAGGATTGAAGATTCTGGTAGAACAGAGGTTGCTGTGAGCTTGGCTTTAGTTATTACTGCGGTGCATGAGCCATGAATACAGAATTACAATAGAAATATGAATGCCTCGGTTTCTTTTCAGGAGAATTCACATCCAGCCCTTCCACTCATCCTTACTCTGCTGGAAAAGCAAGGCAGGCATTTAATTGTCAAGTTTACCTGCTGGTCTATAAAGACTAATTGGATACACTACATTCCTTCTTTTTCTCCACCTTTTATTCACACAGCACTGCTGATCTCTGGCACTCAGGATGTGGAGGCTAACAGGAGTTAAAATTAACTTTTTTTCCCAGTATTTTCAGAGTTGACTACTTTGCCAAAGACCAAAGAGCATCTGAATTTATTTTAAACCTGTCCTTCTCCTAATCCCATTTAGATCTGCTGCTGCCTCTAAACCAGCAGCTCTTTAACTTCCAGTAACTTTTTTTCCAGGGAAAAAGAAAAGGAGTGTAGAAGGGAAAAAAAAACCAAAAAAAACCCCAAAAAAACCCACCACCACCTCACCACTTATTCTCCTCATTAGTACATAATTGGCAAGACTGATATTCTTCTGAGATGTTTTCCAAAGTTCTTTACACAGGACACTACATTTAAAGAAATTTAAAGTTTGAATTGGGCACCCTCTCTGTACAGATTTCTGCCTGAAAGTGAAGACGGTTCTTTCAGGTTCAGCATTTCCCAAGCCTCGTGGGAAACACTGATCTCACTGCCTTGACCCAGTCACACAAATAATTTTGCTGTCAAGTGTCAGGATGCTTTGGGAAATATCTACTAACTGGGATTTTCACATTAATAACTTCCAGGGTAGACCCTAATTGTGCCAACAAAGAATGAGATGCTCATTGTGGTAGACATATAAAGAGCCAGAAGAGATCAGAGATGAAGATTCAGACAAAACACCATAGATTTAGCAGAAGTGACTGATCTGACAGACATGTCAGAGGTGTGTGTACATGCAAAGAGGAATCTTTGAGCATCACAGTTTTTGCTGGTATCACTAAAGGCTTAAGGGGAAAGACCTTGTTGCTAGTATGGGAGTAGGTAGCTACAGGAGGTGACCCAGGTCAAAGAGGAAAATGGAAGTTCTCCAATTAGTTGAGAGCAAATCAGAGAACAAAAAGGAACCAAGAAATTGTGTTTCATAGTAAATGGAGAAGGAGGAAATATTTTTGTCTAAGTTCAGAGCACTGTGAAATACCATTTGTAGGCACTCTTAAAAATAGGATTGTTTAAAGTAAAGAAGGCGCTGTGTTTTTTGCAAGGCTTTACAAATCCTACATGCTGAGAGACATCCACTTTAGACAAAAGTGAAACAATTTTGAGATGAAACTAGCTAGACAGGTCAGTTACAACCAGTATGCCAGTGAGCCCAAGTCTGACAGATCATGAAACTATTTTGGGCAACTCTTTGCTGTTTTTCCCCAGCAACACCTTTGGTATTGATGATGCCACCACGCAGTTTCCATACAGACCCACAAAGGCAGGCCAAGACCCCTATCAGGGAGAGATAATCTACTGTCACAAGGTCAAACCTCAACACTGTCTTTGCATTTTCCTACTCCTGGCAAAGAGAAACCATCCTATCTGTGCTCACTCTTTGCAGCACAGTTAAGCCATGCTCTGACTGAGGGATTTAAGAGGGATGAAAAAGACAAACACATTTTGGGGATGCAGAAAGAACCTGTGATCCCTGTGACTGTAATGATTGCAGTGAAGGTGTTAGTGCAGGAAGAGGACAAGCTTGTGAATTTGGGAGTTTGATCAGATGTGTTTGGTTATGAATAAATATTCCCAGCAAGTGTCACTGCCTGGTGGCACTGGACACTTGCCTCTGATCCAGCATCCTATGACTTCCAGGAGCTTATGCAACAGAAGAGATATGATTTACCATTTGTGAATCTCCTGGGACAGCAGAGGGCAGAGGGAGGAAAAGCAGCAGCAGGATGGTGAATGGCAGGAATGAACCCTGGTGGTACAGAGACCACATACAGAGAAAGACAGACCCAGGTGATGACAGCCTGCACAAAGTGACCAAGTTAGCAATAATGGACAGAGCCTGGCAGGGCTCAACAGTGACAGGTCAGCAGCACATAGAACCACAGTGTGGTCAGACACAACCCTTGACCATTAATAAAAACAAACCAAGACACCGGAAACAAACAGAGTCGTTGGCCAGCCACCATCCACAGCCAACTTTACATAACCAAAGCCACTTACCATAAGATAGAATAACTGAATGGTCACTAAAACTCACATCAGCTCTGCTACAACACTGCCCTGTTCTTCTGTGGCAGCAACAGAGGCCCCACAGGAGCACAGAGGTGCCAGCTAAGGGATGGTACAAGCCGCAGGCCAGGCCATGCTGCTCCCAGCCTGACCATCTTGCCTGCCCTGGAGGAGATCCCACCTTCACAGGTTTGCAAATGATGCTCCTCCTAGCAGGAGCAAGTCCTTCTCTGGGCCACAGGGTGGCTGTGGTTGCTCAGGACTTGAAGACCTTTCTTAATGCCTTGCATAGGTCCAGGTGTCACACACGGCCATGTCCTGGTGTTTACCGAAGGGTGAGATGTATCAACCCAAACCAGAAATCTCCAGCTGAACAGCTGCTACCCCAGAGATGATTTTGAGTCACAGTAGTTTGGGGTGGACATGGCTCTAGACTGGGCCTTTCTACAGCTTTTAGTGTGTTTCTAACTGCAGGTGCCAAAGATTTGGCAGGAGTCTCCTGTTTGAAGGCCTGGAGGCCAAGAATAAGGAGGAAGATACCATAAGTAGCTGCTGGGGAAATCCTAAAATTTAAAGGATAACAGAACACCCCTTTTTAAGGGGTACACTGGTGGGTTTGGACATAGGTCTTGGTGCTTCTTTGCTCATCTGCTTGAAGTCAGATTTTCCTTAAACCAGGCAATAAGACACATTCACCTCTAACTGTGCCAGCATAGCCAGACCTCCTCACCTTGTTAAAACAGCCTGTTCCCTGATAACCCAGCTTGTTCTCCAACATCCCAGCCTGCTCTTTGGGGAATGCAGAGCAGTATCCATCCACTCAAAAGCCCTTAGTGCCAAATCTGCTGGCACTTCAGCATCGCTGAGCACCCTGACACAGGAGAGTGGAATGGGAATCACCACTCTCATCCTCTTCTTCTAAAACTTTGTAGTTCCAGCACAAACTAGTAGGAAAGTGTGGTCACCTGGGTTTCCAAATGAGCCACTTTAACAGAAACAATATACAATTAGCCCCCAATGTCGAGGCCACCAATTAAGCTGCAATAGCCTTAGGGAGTCATTGAGCTTGAGTACCTGATGGTTTCAGGTGTGAAGCAGAGCTGTTCTCAGTTTCTCACTTTCACTGCCACAGCTCCAAGACCTACACTTCCCTCAGCCTTTTGACTCGATGGGCTTTATAGCTTACTCTCAAATTTATGACAGCTTTTCTGGGCTTCCTGATGCTTCTCCTGGCCATGGAACCATTCCTCTGGCTCTGGGATCTTTCCCACATGAGGTACTGGGTGCAATAGCTATGCTCTGATGCACTCAGCCAGGACTCAGAAACTTTGCTAGGGGTGAAGTCCCAAAATCCTCACTCATAGCCTTTGAATCATGACATGGAAGAAAAAAGGCCAGGTAACATGGCATTGGTACAGGTGGATTTTGGGGTCAATTTTTCACCTGTGATCTTCTCCTACCTACAACGTATGACATTTAAGCAGTTTTACCCGCTTTCATATGTGTTTAATAACATGATCTTAAACCCAGTACAAGGATCTTTTGTCAACATATTTCTCTCCCACCCACCCGACACTCTTCTCTCCTGTGCAGTCCCTCTCCAGGTAACATGGCACTAGGGCACCCAGATTAGGGAAGGATCACTTTTTAAAACTGGGCCTTTGTCAAATCTGAATTATGACAGTTCCCCTCAATAAAACCACAGCTGCTCATTTTAGCAAATTAGCACATTTAGTTCTATTGTGGGATTTCTAGATTGTGGAAGGGGGGAAGTGGATGTATGAATTTATGTAAAAACCTGCACTTAGGTATGTAAAAATCTACATTCATTGAGAGTTCACATTTGTGGACAGTGTTATTTTGAGGTAAATCAAGTATCATCAGGAAAGATTGCTGAGCTCCTCCCTTCCTGAGAGGCACTTTATTAATAACTTCTCTCTTCTACCAAATATCTCTTTTATTTTTATCTTTATTGTTATCTTTACTTTAATATCTTTATAAGACTGCTTATATCTGCATTATATCTCATATCTACAAAATAGAATTAAATTTAAAGGCTGTATAACTAATCCCAATCTTGCTGCTTTAAGCCTACAAATGCCTCGTAACTTGTTTTAACCAGGACTAGGCAGCTTCTTCACCGGTGGAAGAAAGATATTTTATAAGAGAGTTGTGCTCAGGCTGGATTCCCAGGAAAGCTTTAAAACACTTTTTTTCTTAACAGAGTTTTGAAACTACATCGTGCCAACATTATATTTATATATTATGTTCAAATTTGAAATTACGTTGCTTGAAAATACAGGGGTTTATGTTCAAATTTCAAATTACATAACTTCAAATCCCACTGTGTTGTGTGTCAGTAAAAATGATTGGTCTGATGGTAACCAAGTGGAGCCATGGCTGTTTCTCCTTTTTATGCTGAGATTTGCTTATAGGAGTGACTTCCTTTACTAATTTGTTTATTAATAATGGAAAAAAACCAAAGCAGTTCACTGACTTGCTGGGCAAATGGGCCATGATCTGTTTCTATTCAAAGACACAATAAACATTTTTCCTTCTTTCAAGAACAGCACAGCAAATAATCCACAATGATTTCTTATGTTCAAGTAAAGAGATGCAGAAGTTTATCAGTTGATAATTTAGAGGCAGGTAATGTAAGTTCTGCATGAGAAGAAGCCCAGGTTCAGATGCTGGAGGAGTGACATTGCTGGTGACGAGCATTGCAAGTGGCACAAATGTCACATCTGGAAACTGATGTGTTTCGATATTAGATTTGAGTGTCCAACTGGCACCCTTGTGTCAAATCCTTCCATCACCACATTCTACTAAGGAAAGCACACAAAATCCCTCAGGAGAAACTCAGATCCTTTTTCACTGAAGGTTGATTAATGCTTTACAACACACGGGTTGTTTTCCTCTACAGATATTGGGGACAGGAAGGAAAGTGTGAAGGGAAAGTTTGTTTTAATTTTAACCATCATAGCAGTTATTTTAAATTGTTCCTAATATCCACATAAATGCCTCAAAACTTTTGACTCCAACAGTAATCCCTGGAGAAGATGGATGATCAGAAAAATATTAGAAAACAAAAAATATATGAATTGATGTGCTTTGCTCATAAAATTGTACCCATGTTATGGGTTTCATTGTATCTTTTTTCTTTTTCTTCTGTCCCTGAGAATCTCAGGTGAGTTAATCCAAAGACTTTCAACTAGCCTCTGTCCAGCTATTGTGCATTTTTTGACTTATCCTTTTCTTCTTTGTAAACATGTTTGTAATTTTCTTTTTTCACTTTTTCTAATAGTGGTTACTTTTATCATTCCAACTTCTCCTTTGGAAATTTAAACAGTTTCACATGAGCAGTTCATACATAAATAACAGAAAAAAATAGACTAAGTAAAGCCTTTTGCTTTTCTGTTTGTTTTCACTTCCTTTTTTTTACACTTCAGTGTTACTTAAAAGATTTTTCTTGAGAAAAGATTAATGAAACTGGCCCAAATGAGCAGCAGGAGCCTCTGCCATTTTAGAAGTATGAAACGCAATTATCTAATTGCCTAACAGTGAGGACACAACACAAGAATATTAGAAATGGAAGAGTGTAAATACAGAGCAGGCATGCAGCAAATCTTAGCAGATTACCCCATCTTCCAAGGATTTGTACTCAGGTGCTTCGTGATCTCTCTGTCCTGGAAGATGAGATGTTTTGCACGTCTTGAAGGTGAGAAACAAGCACATGATAACTGCGGTTTGTCTTGTGCAGTGACTCTCACGGAGCAAGAAGCCTCAGAGTGCTGACAAAAATTCGTTGAGTTGTTGATGAAAACACAGCCAGTACCTGCTGTAACACCTAGTTATGGTTGGTGAGACCTAGCAGATCAGGATAGGCCATAAAAAGGTGAAAGCAGCTGTGTTGGAGAGGCTTTGCTCAACTGAAAAATCCAGGGCACCAAAGATAACTCATTGGAACAGTTTATATCTCACAAATGCCTTCTTGGATATTGCTCATCCTTGTCAACCTCACAACATTTGACCTTTTATAAATGCTTGAAAATTGCTGGGTGTGATAGAATTCTTCAGTTCTGGTGTTCAAACCAAAACTGATAATCACAAATATTAATAGAAAGTGGTGTGGTGTTCAAACCAAAACTGATCATCACAAATATTAATAGAAAGTGGTGTATAGTTTATTCATCTGTGTAATTATTACTGTTTTTCATTTTAATTAATATTTGAGATCCAGGTTAGCCTTGACATCCCAGAGGAAGACAGAACTGGCAATCTTCTGGGCTGAGCCAAGCATCAAACTGTTAAACTCTAAAGGTCTGAGAAGAAGATATAAATGTGCTTTCAATTGAAGGGGGGTATAGAGGCACAGAGAAGTTGATTTTAGTCACAGAGTGGATTGTGGTGTTACTTCCTTTAAAGGTGTGTCAACAAAATAGAAAATGTTACCACAAGAAATTTCAAAAATTGTCTGCTTAGTGCTGCTTTGTGATCTTCAGTTTGAGGGGGAAACCTCTCTGCAGGCCTGGAGAACGGAGTGTAGGCAAGTGAAGCTCTGAACTGGGGGTGGATGCAGTGGCCAGTGGAAGAAGACTCTTCCCTGGACTGGGTGGAGAGCCTGGAGAAGGTGAGGAGAGGAGCAAATGGGTGGCCTCCTCTCCTCCTTCCTTATACTGGGCTGGGACTTATTCTTCCCAGCTGGAATGCTGTAGAAGCTCCCAAGCTGACAGGCCAAAGCTTCAGTATAGTTCTTCAATACCGGCATTTTCTTGTGGAGTGTAAGTCCATGCCTATGGTTACACATGGTCAGCTGAGGCGTCGCACCTGGCAGCTGACAGCCATGTACAGGTGAAGGCCTCTGGGGCTCAGCCCCAGGCCTGTGGCTTAGTCCGTATGCCAAACACCAAGGAAAAATGTCTGCTCCAGGCAGATAGCTTAGAAAGTCACAGGCATCTCCTTCCGGGGGCTCCCTCATGGGTGCTGAGCATGGGAAGGAGACTTGGAGCAAAAAGAGAGGGGAAGAGGGAAGACAAGCATTAAGAGCCATGTGTCCACAGAACTCTTCTACTGTTCCCTGCCCTGCACCATCACTGACTGCTCTGGGGGAAGCCGTACAGAAAGGAGAATATTCAGACAAGCACAGGCTCAAGAGAAGTGTGCAAAGCCAGGAGGGGAGGAGAGAGTACCTTCAACCACTAGTGAAGGTGTTTTTATTGAGGTGTGTGGGGTAGACAAGCTGATGAGTAACTGAGGGGGTGTGTGACTTGGGCCATTGTCCCTGCCCTGGCTGTCACCATCTGCCTGACTATCAACTGTATTCACCAGTCGTGCTTTATCATGGAAGGGGAGGTCCCCAAGACCCTCTGTTGTGTGCGGGTGTACAGCAGCTCTCACACTGCCAGGTGTGTTTGAACCAAGGACAAGCTCTGTATGTCAGTTCACAGGTGAGGCCTGGGCAGAGAACCACTGCTGACCCTGAAATCAAGCACTTTTTATCCCCTCTACACAGCAGTTTGATAGGTGGCCCAGAAGAGACCCCTCCTTCTATGCCAAAGGTGGTAGATGCTCAGAGGCAGCAAAAAACTTGTCACCACCAGCCCTTATTGCAAGTACTGTGTTCGTACTGTGTTTGTAGTACTGTTTGTAGGTTAACACCAGCTCAACCACCCTCTGGGTTAAGAACATTTCTCTAATGCCCAAGCTAAACCTCCCCTGACACCACTTCAGGCCATTCCCTCAGGTCCTGTCACTGGTCTGAGTACCATGCCATCTTCTCCACAAGGCAGTGAGGATTCTTTTCTCCAGTCATTCTGAAGATGGGACAATACTGAATCTAGCGTGTTTTTTTAAATATGTCTAAGCTGCTCTATGACTTCATATTCATCTACCTTACTTTTGTATGCTGATCTCCACGTGAGATTTTGGGTGCAGGTGATACATGGCATGAGGAATGACGGTGGTTTTAGCATTAATGGTATGATTTTAGAATGGGAACTGACAAAAAGGAGATGGATGATTTTATGCCCAAGAACAGAACTTCAGATCCCCACTGAGGGAACTTCCACACACCCTCCAGAATCCAATCCAACTCTCAGAGGTGAAGGGATGTGACCCTCTCTTTCTCCATTCGTGTCAGAAGAGGCACCTTTAAAACATCCCCCATCCCACTTGCTCCACTGGCATGTGAAGTTGTCATTTATGGGACCATAACCTTTACTGACACATTTTAAGTGATGAATGCTAACTTTCCACCTTGTCTTCTGATTCACAGGAAATATCAGATGAAAAAAGAATAATGGAACATTGTCTAAACAAAACCTGTAACTCCACTTGCACAGAAATTCCGTATGAACAGAGTAAGACACTTCTGGTTGCTGTTTATAGCATTGTTTTTGCTATAGGCCTTCCAGCAAATTGCTTAACTTGTCTGCTTACATTTGTACAAATCCAAAGGAATAACGTAGTCGCCATCTACATTTTCAGTTTATCATTGTGTGATCTGATGTATTTAAGTACCTTGCCTCTCTGGATTATCTATGTGCAAAACGGGCACAAGTGGACCATGGACGACATTTATTCGTGCAAAATAACAGGATTCATCTTTTTCTGCAATATCTACATCAGCATTCTGCTTTTGTGCTGCATCTCTGTGGATCGTTACCTGGGACTGGTGTATTCTCTGGAATCAAGGGGGATAAGAGGACAGAAACTGGCCAGCATAATAGTCTGTGTTCTCTTTGCTGTGGTTGCAGGAGTCCACACACCAGTATTTTTCATGAACGATAACCAAAACTGTACAAAAACCTGCTTTGAGACAGTGCCTCTTACCATATTACTGGCTTCTTTAAGCTTTGGTAGATTTCTAGTTGGATTTGTCATACCCTTCACAATCCTCATTTTTACAAACTACAAAATTTTCCAAGCTACAAAAAGAAGCAGCAGCTTGACTTGTCGCCAGAAAACCAAAGTGAAGTATATGGCTATTGCCATTATTGTTATTTTCTTGATCTGCTTTGCTCCATACCATGCAGTGCTCATAATAAGAGCCATATACTTTATGTTTAATCAGGACTGCCCATGTCCATTTGAAAATAAGATATATCCAGTTTTTACAGTGTTTCTGTGTTTAGGCACTGCAAATGGTGTTGCCGATCCAATCATCTACGTTTTGGTCAGTGAAAACATCAGAGAAGACTGTTATAGGAGCCTGAGAAGATTGAGATGGAACTCATCCAAGCTAAATTCATCTACTGACCACAATACTGAGAGCAGAAAATTGGAAACTCTGAAAGAATCAGAGGAAAGGGGCCAAACAGAAGAAGACAAAGAAATAACAGATTCATCCGACATTCAGAAGACCTGTACTACTGGCATAGACCAGGAAAGTGGCAGCTAGCTGGTAGCTGCTGGAACAAATAAGAAGTTCCCAATGCCAGCTGCAGGACACAAGTTTTTATGTGCTGACAACTTGCATGTCCTCCATGGGCCATTAACACCTTGAGGACACTGTGGGAGCAATAATTCACATTTCTGTTTGTCTCCTACAATAAACTTTGCCCGTCAGTATCATTGGTGAAAATACTTCTTTGCTAAGAATATGTGGAAAAAACTAAGTAATTTACTTTGACTCAAATTGGGATCATAAAATCTTTTTTTTTTTTGAACTTACTCTTTTTTCATATGAAATAAAACCAGTTTTATCTTCTGAGCAAAATAAAAAAATAGCACTGCTAAGGAGAACAATGTACTGTTCTTACGGCTGAAATTTTTGTTTCTTGAGGTTCATGTTCAGGTTCTCATACATGTGCTCTGCTGTTAACATTTGTGGTTAACCAGTGGAAAATATTAAAAACGAATAAGTCTTTCAACAAGAGCTTTGAACATTTTCCTCGTACTCCAGTATGTGACTTCAGGTACATCACACATTCCAGGAGAATTAGAGGGCAAAAAAATGGCCTGATAACACAGACCAACAGTACTGCTGCTGCACTAGTCAAGATACTGCACTGCCCTGAAATTCTTTAAATGTACAATTCTAATGCTTTACAGTTTACAATTAGTAAATTTTACTTGTTTTGCAGTCAGATCTAGAACGCACTGAAATATACAGAAAATGTATACATTTCCAAGGGGAGTCAGGGATTGCTTTTATGCCATCTCCAAACATGTGTTGAACTCGTGTTTCTTTTCTGACTAAGCTAACCCTTCCCTTTTGTTATTGATCCCACTTTTACTGTGGAGGAGTCTGTAGAAGATATGGGTAAGGCCACAGATATGGTATGGAAGGCTGGCAATCTGGAGAGCACAGTCCTCCCTGTCCACAGCTGGGAACTCCCTCAAATATGCTGGGGCAAATTTCATTGTTGCTGCTGCCACTTCTCTTATGAATAACTTATTGATAGTAGTTCCTTGTGCCTTCAAACAAGAATTAAAAAATTAAGAATTATATAAATCTGACAATGTTTATCTAAACAAATTCTTCATCTTTTTATGTGATTCAACAGACAGATCATGAGTCACTGAGTACGAGTTTGTAGAGTGTTTCATAGCATCATTCCATTTAATCTGTGGTGCTGTATTTCTGTGACATGTTGAAACTTATTGATGCTGACATTTCTGCATTGAATTAATATCAACTTAACATAAATACAATACTTTTTATTATCTTAAAATTGCTATAGATATTTTTGTATATTTTTTTATTCTTATATATTCTTCCTTTTGTACCATTATGCTAAAATTATATATCTTCAATTTATTATATTGATTAGATATTTCATTTTTTAATTATTTAATCACTCCTCTGGTATTTATCTGTGAAATGGTTTTGTCTCAAAAGTAGTCCACATAATACTAAATTGGAGAATGTTTCTTGGAAAGACGTGAAATTCTGTTGTGCTAATTAAAAAATTCTGGATTTCTATTTTTATATGCATCTCAGAGATCGAATTCTCTAACGTATCAAGGAGAGACCTACAAAGTGCTGCATATCTGTAACTTTTTTTGCTAAAGAATTCTCATGACAGCCCCTGCCAGCCAGAGCACTGGTGACTCATCTTAGAAGACGCACATGCAAAGTGCCCCAACCTCAGGATTTTCATAGTCTGAAAGCAAACTTTAATGAATAACAGCAGTGAATTTAGAAGAAACCAGAGGTGCAGGCTTCTGAATTCATTGACATAGATGTAAATTAGCTATTGACCTCGATGAGTTTAAACCTCTCTGATGATTTTGCTCTGATAAAAAGTGAGTGTGGAGGGAGGGGATTGTCCTGCTGTGAGCTGAGCTGGTGAGGCCTCACCTCAAATCCTGTGTGCAGTTTTAGGAGCCACAGTATAAAAAAGACATTAAGCTATTAGAGAACAACCAAAGAAGGGCCATGAGGATGGTGAAAGCTCTGGAGGGGAGGATATGAGGAGTGTCTGAGGTCACTTGGTCTGTTCAGTCTGGAGACTGAGGGGAGACCTCATCATGGTTTACAACTTCCTCATGGTGGGAATTAAGGGAGCAGGCACTGGTCTCTTCTCTCTGATGACACTGACAGGACCTGAGAGTTGTCCTGAAGCTGAATCAGAGGAGACTTAGGTCAGATGTTAGAAAAAGGTTTTTCACCCAGAGGATGGTTGGGCATGAGAACAAGCACGCCAGGAAGTGGTCACAGCCCCAACCCTGACGGAGTTCAAGAAGCATTTGGACAATGCTCTCAGGTATATGATGTGATTCTTAGGTGTCCTGTGCAGAGTCAGGAGCTGGACTTGATGATCCTTGTGGGTCTCTTCCAACTCAGGATATTCTACAATTCTGTGAACCAACACTGGAACCCAGTGCCATAGATGCAGGGCCCAGGGATTATCAGGGTCTGATGCAACAGCTGCAGTTCTGCCTTAGTGAAGCTGCATGCTGTTCTAAATTACTATGTCATTATGCATCTTCTCTTAATGAAAATTCTTGAAGTTTCTTTGTTCAGACACACTCTGAAACAAAGGCTTTAGAAGTGACAAAGACTTGTGCAGCATGATCTAACTTAAAAATTTACCTAGATAATCTCCAGAGGTGCTTTCCAAACAAAAATATTCTGTGATAGATTACTGAAGGAGTTAGGAGCCTGGTACCAAGCATTGTATCCACATGGGGAAACTGCAAATACTGACTTCTTCGGATAAACAGAAAAGCAGCTTCATAGCTGAGTGAGGGCATCAAGAAACATCCCATGTTGTTAAAATATCTCATCAGGTAATGTGACCATTTCTTGTCTGATAATTCAAGCGCACAATATATTTTTTGTCAGATAGTATCTGACTGTGCCACTCAGGCAAAAGAAGGGTTTCAGCACTGGCACAAGTGGGAGATACACGGCAAAGGGCACTTAGTTCAGAGCAGATCTGAGGGGTGGATTGATTGTGTGGGTCTCTCCACGGTTTCCTCCTGCAGAGACACCACCAGTGAGCCCTTGGGACTGCTTCATGCTGTGAAGAAAGGGTCACCTGCTACATCAGATCAGCAGTTCTCAATGCAGCCATTTGGATCTATACCCACTTGGATCTGGCTCCCAACTTCCCCAACTCAGTCCAAGCTAGCTAGAGATGAGTTAGAGAGAGTACAGAACCAAACCTAGGCTGTGCCTCCCGATTTGGTCTTTACATGGCCAGGTCTCCACACATAAGGCTCAGAGCAGGTAAGTTGCTCACTAGTGTAAGGGGGTGGGATCAGAAAATCTCTTTTATACTCAGCATTTACTCAGGTATAACTTCCATCATTTGACTAAAAGAAGAGTGGGCTACTGTATAAATAAAACATTATTTTATTTTTACATGTGCCTCAGACACTCATAATGTTCCTGGGACATAAGCTCATTGCTGATTATTTTAAGTATGACTATAAAACATGAAGTGAATAATTTCTGGCTATGAACCAGGTCTGGCCAGACTAGTTTTGCAGACAACATATGTGATTTGCTTGCTTATTCATCAATTTTAAGTTATATCTAAAGACTGCGATTTTTTAAAGTAAATGTTTAGGGTGACTCACTTATAAAACTCTATTGCTAAGAAGTGCTTTTATCTTCTGTATTAAATTTTGCTGCATGAGGATTGCTACAATTTTGCTACAAAGCTGGCAAACCCCCATAAGAATGAACTCAGACTCTCTACATGTGACAAGTTTCTTCTGCAGTTGGTGACCTTGTGACTGCTCGCATGTGCAACCCTGATGTCAAATTTCTGCTGGGTAGTGAGTGATGAAATCTAACTCAGAACCAGGCTTTCAGAAACATCCACAACCTAATGGCTTTTCTTAGTTAAGATATTGTAATTCTACAGCTCACCCTGTGGGACACAGGTCTTGTAGGAAACTTCCTCTGTTCAGTGAAACGATGCCAAAGTTCCCTGACAGTTTGGAATGCCTGTCTTATTTTCAAACCAGCACAAACTAACAGTAGCAAATAACAGTGGGGAGATTGTATCAGAGAGATGCAATAATTTTTTAACCTCCTCGGCATGCAGGGAAGCATACAGGTGCCAGCATCCCCACAGCTGGATCTCCCAGCATGTCTTCTGCACCCAGGTCTAGAGGATGTGATACCAGCCCTCTCCATCTCTTCCAGTACCTGCTGGAAGTGGGTGGTTTGCATGGCATTACTCTCCCTCTTTCCCTGCAAAATGAACCTCTGCACAGGAGAGGGCGCTTCTATTTGCAGCAGGGATGCAGCATGGCCTCATGATTCTAAGTGACAAGAATGTGAAGCACAAAAAGAGAAATGTTATCCCAAACTGGACTAATACTAATACCCTGCTAATAGCTGTTAGTAGCTGCCATCACGAGCTGTTGGTAACAAAGGGTAGGGCTCCGAACTCATTATGTCTAATCTGTAATTCAGATCGTTGATGACTTCTAGGACTTTACTGTCTTACTCCACCTCATAAGAAATGCTCAGAGGTAAGGAAGCAAAAGCCAGCCTTTCAGACAGAACGCCTGCTGAGGATATATGATAAGACGTAGTAAAAATTTTACAAAATATCACATGAATATTGTCTACAAGAGCAACCTCTCTCTGTACCATGAAATGATCATCCTGTTTGGCAGTCTCCGTCAGTGACAGGGTCTGTGCATTTCAGCCCATGATCACAGAGCGTCCCTCTATGTTCAAAGGTCTGTCTAGAAATATTTTCTTGAGGGCAATGAAGAATCAAAGAGAAGAGAGATACTGTGGGGAAAGGGTGCTGTATGATATACAAAGTCCTGAAAACCTTGTAAACCTTAAGTCACAGATGTTCTGAACAAATATGCAAATATCCATGTTCAGAAAGCTACTTAGAAATGCAGCACCCTGTATCACAGTTCCCCATCTGTAAAATGTGACATTTTTTCCCTTGAGCATTGTGTAGCTCCTCAGTTTAAAATACAAGCCCTTGCAGGAGATACTAGAAAGTGTGAGCAGGTGTGCCTATGCATATTCAGAGCTTATTGCAGTGGAGCAGTGAACAGTGTGGAGGCAAATATAAGGTATTAAAGCACAAATTGTAATTAGTCAGCACTTCCAGGGTCAGACTCAAAGTACTTTATTTGCTTCTATTTATGCTGTGGCATCAGGAAAAAAAACAGAGTCTTTCATTTTAACTTTGTGTCTCCTTCTAACATGAGCATTAGACCCTTGGGGATTTTATTGGGATTTTCCTCACTGTGATATTCTGGTGTTTGGAAGTGTCTTGTTGTTTTCAAAAGATAAGAGTGATACTGATCTGCAGAGTTGATTTCCCGACTGGAAACACTCCAGGCCAAGCATTCAAAAGGCTCATAGTACCTGTCTGGCTACAGGACTGAAGACATCAGTAGCACTATCGCACTGCTGTACACAGGAGGCCACCAGCAATAATCTCTAAAATCCCTAGTTCTTGAATATCTATCCATGTGGACTCTGCCTCTCAAGCTTTTCCCTTCCTGACACTACCTTCATGAGTTGGGAAGCACTTCCTTAGCACTAGTTTTCTGGGATGAGTCTCTGAGAACAGCACTATTATTTATTGATTTGATTAATTGGGGGGCAGGGGAGTGTTGCCTTTCTCAAATACAGTCAAGAAGACGAGGCTCATACGATCCACTACAGGTAGTTTTTATTCTTGTATGTTTGACATTTATAAGTGATGAGGCAATGTGTTTGATACAGGACATTTGATAAGGTATAAAAAATCCTATAATTTTCCGTTTAGCTGCATGTATGGTTTCTAACTGTCTCAAATTCTTCTGTTCAAATCCTTGATAAAATAAGGCTCTCAGTGGAATGGTGCATCACTGCATCGCTGGCAGGTACAGCTGTGTCCCAAAGGGGACAAATGCACAAGTTTCACACTAAACTCAGGACTGGATGGAGTGATACGGAAAAGGGAAGAAAAATGTACACTAAACAGCAAGAGAACTCAGCATTATCACCAACTTCTTGCTGTCTTGACTTGTGGGAGTGGCCCACCAGCAAAAGTCAGAACATTCTAGAAAGGCCAAAAACAAACCTGAAGTTTCATCAGAAACAAGAAAACAAATGAGAATCTTCTTCTGTACAGAGTGGTGTGAAGAAGATACAGGCAGACTGTAAAGTCAGAAAGGTTTGGTGGGAAACTAAAGGTCAGGGGGCCACTTCAGTTTACACAAAATCAGAATTCAAAGGCGTGTGTGATTTTATAACTCAGCATGGGGCTTTCCCTAATGAGAGGCTGAGTGGACCTTCTTGCTTTGTTAAGGGATGAGTCTTGCCTTTTCTGACCAGAAATATTCCCCTCTCATGAGAGGGGAGAAGCTGGAAATTATACTAAGTATTTCCCTTTTTGTCTTCCTAGCATTCAGTTTCAGATACTAGAACAAGTTCTTAGTCAAATTCCAAGATAAGAAATAACACTGTACAAAGGAAAACCCCAGGTTTTGTTTTTTTTTAACCTCTGGAGATAACTGAAACCCATTCCAAATAAATCAATGTGAAATTAAACCAAAGCCATAAAAATAGCCATCCCTCTCCTCCCTTAAGGCTGTGGAAAATTAAATGTAAATCTGAACTTTTTTTGCTGGACCATAGTTTCAGATCATAAATACTTCAACCCCGCAGAATTTGGAGAATTTGGGGAGTTTTTCATTTAGACATGTAGCTTGCACATAATCTTCCATGATGTAGGGCAGTTTTTATGTATAACCCTGACTTGTCCATTCTTCAGCATCATACCTAGTTGAACAGCATGAAGAAGTTTTTATGAGAGCAACATATCATTGAAATATTCAACAGATCAGTGAAGTCTGAGTTGTGACTCTACTGCCTCTATTCTGAAGCACGCAGAATTTTCATCTCAGAAATAACACTGAGAGGTTAATTCATCCTTTTCTGTACTTCCAGCTTTTGTTTAAGATATTTTTTTTGTGTTTTCCAGTGTAATTCAAGCTCTGACTGTTTTTAAGTCAGAGGATGTTTTTCCAGCAGTTTAATGTAGTCACAAGAGGGCACCAGACTCTACCCTATTTCTCCTGCTGGGCATGGTGGACTTCACAGTGGAAGAAAAAAACATTAGTACCTCCTGTACTAATGTTTACATCCTGTAAACATAATTAGAAAGACTTTGTGCTGCTTTTAGGTAGAACAGTCTGTACAGAGGAGTGTGTCTGTGTGCTTATCCTTACCATACAAATAGCTGTTGAGCCAGACACAAGACCAGGCTGTAATATTTATCCAAATATGGCAAAAACACACAACCATTTTCAAAGGATAGCTACAAACATGCTGAGAAAGAAGAAGCAGAAAAAACCCAAAAAAAGACCAAATCAAGAAAAAAAAAAAAACCAACAGAACTGAAAACAAACAGGGAAATCACAGGGAGAAAAAGACAATTCCCTTGCATTTAAATAAAACAATGGAGGATGATGGAACTTGCCAGGATCCGTCCATGATTCCCTGGGGAGGATGTAAGTGGCAGGCAGACCATCTAAGGCATTCAGCTGCCCCATGCAGTATCTAACACATAGCAAATTCTAAACAACTCTTTGATGAGCCCCACTTTGCCTCTCTGCCTCGGCAAACTGCTTTCCACATCACCCTGCCCCACTGCTCACAGCAGCTCCTGTGACTTGATCCCAAGTCTCTTGGCATTTGGTGCTATTTGTAAGTAACACCAATTAAAGATTTATTATTCCATTAATACGAGACATGTTGAAATGATTGCTGGGAAACCACTGGCTACTGGCAGACCACCAGGAGACAGGAGTTAACATTCCTTTACTGCTACAAAAGTTGAGGCTGTCATTCCCATCGAGGTGCAGGACCAGAGCAGAGAGCAAGACCAGCTCACAGCCCGTTATCTCTGTTCATAGTCATGCTTCTAATTGGGTTAACCCTTTAAACAGACAAGGCACGCAGGTGTTAGCAATCATTCTCTTAGGAAAAAAAATCACATTTTTAATATGCCTTTTCAAGCCTTAGCTTACCCACTTCTTATCCTCACTTTTTTACACTCCTGTTAAACTGTAATTGTTTTGTTCCTACTATAATTTATATTTTTACAGACTATGTAATTCTGCTAAGCCACCAGCCAATCAACATCAGCAATCATTTGTGGCTACATTACATTTTCCTTTTAACCTATTGATTCATCACACTCTCAAACAAAATTTGGAAACAAGCCAAACACTCAAATAAGCCGTGAGCTGCCTTCTACTCTTCAAGGCTCACAGAGGGTCATTTTAATTTACAGATAAAGCATTCATTTCTATAACCAGCATATTTCTCTTAGTGATGCTTCATTTTATTCTCCTTGTTATTTATGATGGGTCTAAAGAAAAATCACATTTCTGACTTGGAAAATGTAAAACAACTAATGCTGTCAACAGCAGAAATTTCAACCACTAGAATTATTATTGCATATGAAACTCAGTATTCTTATTTTTCTACTTTTCCCTTGTAGATTTCATGGTCCAAATGCTTACCAACTTTAAGGCAAGCTAAAAAATAAATAACTGGACCACATATTCCTGAAAGTTTTGTTAGTTTTAGCTGTGCTTTTGAATTATAACTCTCCAGTCTGCCATGACTGCAGAAATCAGTTTCCCACTGATATTGTAATTTTCAAGGACACGGCTTCTAGGAACAGCACGGTGCCTCCTGAAAGGCTGGGTTTCAAGAGCAAAACACTGTAATATCAAAAGATGCAGAACAGCAAAGGTGCAAGCTCAAATCTGGACTAAAAGATTTGAAAGACACATTCTAATGTATGTTCAAAAATATATGAAAAAGGAATTATTCATTAACTTCTTCAGCCTGCAACCACTCCGGGCTATTTTGTTCTTACAGTATCTGCTGTTTCAAAGGAAGGTAAAGCTGATGGGGGAGAAAAGATCTTCACATGACCAGCACAAACACATTCATCAGAAACAGACAAGCTCCCGAGATGAAAATACTGTACTTAGCTGGCTGAAAAGAAAGGAATACCTTGTGTACTGACAGGCTGCACATGGTTTTTCAGCCTGTGGGTGCTATTTAATAGTAGATGCTTAGTTGCTATAGCAACTGTCATAGCCTATGGTATTTATGCTTAGACACAGAACACATATTTTAAGCAGCACCGGATAACATGGCACTTTAAGTATCCAAAATGTACGTTCAAAAAATCCCTACTAAGAAGTGTGTTCTTCTAGTTCTTAAAAATCCTTTCTAAGCCAGTACTTTTGCAACAACAAAATAATCTTGTCCCTCACAAATGTAAACCTGAACTATCACAATGAGCTACCTTCAAACAAAACACCAAGCAACATTCAGCACTTTAAAATCCATCTTTGCTGATTGCTGGTGCAACATTTGGAGACTTTTGCTGATTGGTCCAGTGTATGGTGCTTTGTCGCTAGAGGTTCCTATTGTCATTAACTTGATATCATCTGGGTTTTCTTCCTCCCTGCCAATGTCCGCTACAACACACTTCTCACCTGCCATGGGGAACACCTCCTCTGAATTGGCCAGCAACTGTAGATCTTGCTGAAATCACTGCTTTTTACTTTTATTTTGCCACATCCTGCTGGTTGAAGAGCATAAACAAGTACTGTAATGAGGGCACTCTTTCTTTCAGTGCCTTTCCACTGTAAGAGGAAACTCATGGTCACTGACTTCAACAGTGAGGGCTGTGAGGGGTCTTTAACTCCAACAACACCACTTTAGCCAGGCAGGCTAAGAGAGGTAGTGGACTACTGCAAGCCTAACTGCTTCCTTGTGTCTTGTTTTCACTCTATTTCCTGCAATCAAAATGTACTAATACCTCTTCTTAGCAATTTATTATTGGTTCCATAAAGCTCCTAGCTGGCTTGGGTAAAAACAGCAGCGCTGCTTTTAGCTCACACAGTATCTTAGTCTGTACAAGTTCTTACAAAGAACTCATTTCTTGGCTCATGCCACTCCTAATCCCCATGGCCTCCTAGTAGATAGATCAGATACCCATAAAACCTAAGGCCTGAGGCTGGTGGCCTGAGGCAGACGGATTTCTGCCGAAGAACAGAATGCTTTGCCATTGTTGTGCTGACAGCCACACACCCCTCCCATCACCTGCCTACCACTGTTCAGTTTTTCAAACCCCCAGCTGAGCCAACACTGCCATATTCAGACACGTATTAGCTGGTGCATGGATTAGCTGGGGTGATGAGTGCTCTGACTGTGCTATTCTCATTTTGTAAGCCACTAACATTTGATGCCAGCATCACTATCATCCAACATCAAGCTACAGTTAGCCCACAAATGTTCACTTTGCTTACTACAAACCTTTGGTTTATTTTACAGGCACCAGTTGCTCGCTGTTCTTTATTTAATCCCTCTTACAGGTAGGAGTAACATCCAGGCTCAGAGCAGTGAAGGAGAAGATTGCCCTCACTGAGGGCTGAGCAGAACTTCCAGCCACCTTTGGTGATCCACACATTAACACCCTGCAACAACACAAAAACACTTTCTCCTTACCTTCAGTGCACTGTGACTGCAGACTGCATGCAGTGAAGTTGCATCCTGTACCTGGCTTATGGGGCCCAGCTGAGCTGCTACTACAGGCTTGTTTCTTGATGAACAGCCACATTTAATTATTCCTTAGCTGTTTTTCCATCTGCCTCTGGATTTTTTTAGGGGAGCTCTGCTGCAGGAATGTGCTTGTCTGCAGAAGCGCTCAGGAGTGATTCATAATGCTGCCTATCTCAGAAGTAATCAGAATTTGCCAGGTTGGGCATAGAGGAAACTATTAGGAGTGGGTCTCCTGCCCTATTCTAGAGCCAAATTAAAAAGACAAACATATCTTAAATGCTTTAATCAAACAGTAATTATGAGAGAAACAATACAGACTCAGAACAAGTCCATGTTGTCTTTAGCAGGCAGAGGCAAGCAAGCTCCGTCCCCGTTCTGAGCCAGTGGGATCACAGCCAAAAAACTTCCAAACCACAGGCAGTTTGTGCTGGAAAAGCATAGAGCTTGAGCTAACACACCTTGTCTCTCAAAAAGAGTCGCTAGCCAGAGCACAGCACTGCACTGGCGACAGCTCACAGCTTCCAGTTCAGGGCTGAGTCATGTCTGGTTTTGCTGGGTTTGGGGTTTTTTTGTCTTTTAAAAGGGTAGTTTCAGCCCTGCTCCTGGACACTGCGTTTCTGTTAATTTCTGCGGTTTTATAAACATTATCCAGCTCTAAACAGCCTTCCCGTCACAGCCAACGTGTGAAAGTCTGGCCAGCTCAGCAGGGGCTGAGAAGCTTTGAGAAAGGAGCAGCCAAAGCTCCCGAGGCATCAAGCACAGCCCAGCACAGGCTTGCTCCAGACGGGAAGGAAGGGGGCTGGGCGGGAGGGAGCAGTGGCTGCTTTCCAACGCCCATGGCACGCAGGTCACACCAGCCGGTACCAGCCACCGCTGGAGGAAGAGGCAGGCAGGGCTCCCGGCAGTGCAGGCGGGCTGTGGGATGGGAAGAGCCGGAGCTGGCTGCCGGCACAGCTCCCGCAGCCGCGGATGCTCCGCTCGGGGAGGCGGCACGGCTGGAGCAGCTCTCAGGGATTGAAGCCAAGCCCGTCCTTCCAACGAGCACGAGGCATCCGCTGCCCAGCCAAGGGAAGGGAGCTCAGGGCAGCAGCTCCGCTCGACCCGGCCCTGCTGCTCTGAGGCTGGGGCTGCAGCTCTGATCACTCCCTCCATGTGCTGGGAATGGATCTACACATCGGACCTGCTGGGAATGGTCGAGGCAATGCCTGCTCCTGTTAAACCAGCCTTTGTGCCTCTTGTTTCAGACAAAGAGAGCATCCCATTCATATTTTATACAGGCTGCCAGTGCTTTTAAATCCCTTCAGACTCCCACTCACCCTGGAGATCTTGCTGTGTGTCAATGGTGACCCAGCTTCCCAGGAGAGACCTGCTGAGCTGATTTGCACCATTTTTCCTGTCACCCATGTTACTCATTTCCTCAGCAAGTAGGCTGCTCTATAGTGTCTTATTAGGTGCAATGCCTCCCAACTGTCTAGAAGCTTTGGGTATATGCTCTGAATTACCTTTCGATTTAAAGCTCTCCTGATGATCCTGGCCAGTGATTCCCTCTTTTTTCCCCCTTTTATTTGTATGCAGTTACTTTCTTTATTTCCATTTTTCCTGTCAGGTTGTTTTGCAGATATCACTTTCCAGCTTTCTAGTAAATACTTCAGGCTGCATTGTTTTGCAAAGATCTGTCCAGATTTTTCCATTTTGACTTTTCAAGTTTTGATTCTCACACGTCTGAGATGTGAGAGTTGCTTTCTGCTGAAAATAATCAAATGAGGACACCACTAGTTTCTCAGATTTTTAACAAAGATGGAGAATCTTTCACAATTTTTCTTTCAC
Source organism: Cyanoderma ruficeps (assembly GCA_008694505.1). Lineage (NCBI taxonomy): Eukaryota > Metazoa > Chordata > Aves > Passeriformes > Timaliidae > Cyanoderma > Cyanoderma ruficeps. The sequence continues at coordinate 44,339,658 of VZDJ01007753.1, read as the reverse complement.
TGGTATAATCAGAAACACAGATGATGTAGTTCGTAAGCCATAAGACATCCTCCAGTTTCACTGGAGAGGTTATTGGGGAAAAAAAAAAAACAAAACAAAAATGTTGCCATCTTCTCACTGTAACTACACAGAAAAAAAAGCAAAAAGGATAAGGAGAGGGGACTTAAATACCTTACTCTATACAGATGATGCTATCACTAGGAAGAGCAATGCAAATGAACCCTGCGAGTGTGATCCTTCAGGGAACAACCCCCACACTGCCTCGAAAGGGGCCTCCACGGAGGCTCAAAGGTTCTTGCAGGATTTGTTGTGGGAATACCTATTTGAATTCCTGCTGAGCTGGGGCTGCCGGGGGCCGTGGGAGGAGGGTCAGGCTGTGCTGCAGCCAGCTGTGGGAGGCGGTGGCCTGCGGGAGCAGCCGTGGCGGCAGAGCCGAGATCTGCTCCCGGAATATGCCGAGTGTCTGGAGTGACTAAGGCATCATCGTGACAAACCAGGCACTGCTTTAGGAGAAACTGTGCCCAACGGGAATGTACTTTTTCCAGATATTTTTCACACTGATCATCTTTTGTTTCACGAGGAATTTAGAGATTAGCAGGATTACATTGTGGCTGACTTCATGTTGGGGGTTACACTGCTTACTTATAAAACATTAGAAATTAATTGTCTAGGGTTAAGCTTAATTGTAACTTGCTGACAGTTTAGCATGAGTGGGTCCTGCTCAAAGTTTGGTGTCAGGGAACTTTAAATGAACTTTGTTAGCATGGACAGCTAAGCAAGGGAATAAACAGAGAAAGACTGGGTATCTTCAGATAGGAGCTGAGATCCTGAAGGGCCCCAGGATGGACGATAAGAACAATTAATGGCCTGCTGACATGAACATGGAGAAAGAATTCATGAGATGTTAAAGACTCCAGACCAGAAACCACCACTGGGCACAAGATCAGGTGCACAGACTGTGAGGATATAAAGGCCCAGGGATTTCTTTGGGATCCCACTCCAGAGGCACCACCTCAAGCTGAAAGAAACTGACTCTGGCCCAGAACCTAAAGCCCAAACTCTTCCTTAACACTGCAAAACTTCAGAGGTGACACAAAATTCACAGCTGAGTACCTGGACAAAGTCTCTGCACCATGTGGACAGCAGGAAATCTGGCGTACAAATGTGTTTGAGGTTCTTGTTGGGGTGGCTGGTACGGAGTACTCAGCTCTGAAAGCAGTTGTGCAACTCAACCTTTCTTGTGTGAGTCATGGGACAGCTGGAACCCTTGAAGCTTAAGGGATACCAGATACCAGTGTGGGAGCTGCTGGCTGTATGTGATGAGTCAGAAGAGTTTGACCAGACAGCACAAGATGTAGAGCATGTCAGGCTCTTCTACTGGTACATCTGGAGGACTCGGGCAGGGAGAAGGAGGATGACTTTGGTTACTTTGTGTGATGTGTTGAGCCTTGACTGAAGTTGCATTCTGACATCTGAGAACATGGTGTGATTCTGGGCTTGTAGCTGATTGTGGTAAAGACCTAGAAATATGGTTTCACTGTAATGCAATGACAGCTGTAAACGCCTGTTAGGAAGCAGACACAGTCATCATCTGTCCTGGTCACTGTGTTCTAAAGGGTCTGTTCTGCAGTGATGGTTCAGTTGAACTCAAAGGCTATGGCTTTTATATTGTAGCAAAACAAACAAAAGAAACATCTTTCTTGACTGTATAGAATCCAATATAAAGATCTCCAGTTTGAATTGAGTGCAACGTGAAGTTGTGAAGGAGGTCTTAAATGTTCATCATGGGAAAAACCTCCATGGAAAATTTTGTGTTACAATGTGAAACCAGAGGCATAGTGGTGCAGACATCAGCCAAGCTATTAATGAAAAACTCAGATCTGTGTGATGCCAAGGTATAGAAATATTCACATAGTGCATGCACTCTGTTAAGCAATGGTATGTACTGCTGCGAGGAGGGAATAGTTATAGGCAACCTTTTAGGTGAAAATTATGACATTCCCATGGTAACCATGGTCAATAATGTGATCCATAATAATAAAGGATATGGTGTGATCCTGGCCAGATCAATTATTATCTCTGATGTAAAGGATGCTTCAGTAGCCAGAACAGACAGCCCACCTAGTTGGGGGATGGCCAGCCTGTGTAGAGGCTTCAGGCATGAAGAATTACCTGAATGCATAGTTTCATGAGAGAGCTGACATTTCTGAGCAAACTGCAGGCAACTTCCAAATTGCAAATGAACTTGGGGCTACTTCTACAAAGAAGAGCCAGATGAAGTGACAAGAGATGACTGAGTGAACTGTCTTGTCCTAAAAGCAGATCTTGCTTTGCTATGGATATGCTATTTCCTCCTCCTTTACTGTATGACGCCACGGCTCTGCCGTTTCCCAGCCTTTCCTACAGAGCCTCAGCCGCAAGCCTCGCCGATCCTCCAGCTCCCTGCTGCCTATCCCGCCCTTGCTCCATTTCCTTCCCCTCCCCGTCCCTCCCGCCCGTCCCGCCGCGCCCCGAGGGCGGGAGGCAGCAGCTGCCGCCTCTGAGGCTCTCCGGCAGCCCGGGCCAGGCGCCCCTCCTTCCCCCGGGCTGCTCCGGAGCAGCCGGCACGTAGCTGCTCGGCCGGGAGAGCGACCGAGAGACGCTGGGGCGGCCTAAGTGCTTGCAGATGTGCAGCTGCATCGGGCTGGGGTCACCGCGGCGAGAAAGGTTTGGGGAGGGGGTTTCGCCCAGCAGGGCGGCCGCAGCTTTAGGACAGAATCAGTTAGGTTGGAAAACACTTCTGAGACCATCGAGTCCAACCTGTCACCAAACAGGACTTTGTCAACTAGACCGTAGTACTAAGTGCCAAATCCAGTCTTCCTTCAGCACCTCCAGGGACAGTGACTCCACCACCTCCCTGGGCAGACCATTCCAGTGCCTAATGACCTTTTCTGTAAGGAAATTCCTCCTAATGTCCAGCCTAAACTCCCTACAGCACAGCTTAAGGCTATGTTCTCTCTCGCCCTGGCACTCGTTCCCTGGGAGCAGAGCCCGACCCCCACCTGGCTGCACCCTCCTGTCAGGGAGTTGTAGACAATGATAAGGTCACCCCGAGCCTTCTCCAGGCTGAACCGGCATAAGCTGCCTCGGCTGTTTCTCGTAAGACATGTGCTCCGGACCCTTCACCAGCTCAGTTCCCTTCTTTGGGCACACTCCAGCCCCTCAATATTCTTCCTGCATTGAGGGGCCCAGGACTGGGCACAGCACACGAGGCGTGACCTCACTAGTGCCCAGTACAGAGGGACCATCACTTCCCTGGTCCTGCTGGCCACGCTACTCCTGGTAGAGGCCAGGATGCCACTGGCCTTCTTGCCCACCTGGGCACTCGGCTGCTGACTCGTGTTCAGACAGCGGCTCCCTGCGGGGTGTGAGACATCACCCCTGCCCCAAGCACGCGGGTTCCTGGCTCTGACTGCGAGACCCGGGGCTGAGCGGCCGGGCCCGAACAGGAAATGCCACAGGCCTTGCTAATGGAGTGCTGAGGCCTCCCGTCAGCCCCGCGGGGCGCAGCTCCGGGGCTCCTCAGCCCTGAGGGAAGTGGCGCCTGCCGGCGGGGAGCGCCCAGACCGACGTTCCCTCTCCCCTCCCCCGCCTCCCGCGGGCGGCAGCGCGGCCAGGTCTGAACCTGTTCCCGCCGGAGCCCGTGGCCGGGAGCCCAGACGCGCCGCAGCGCCTTGGCTGCGATTTGAAATCGGGGCGGCCCCGCCTCGCCCCCGCCCCAGCTTCCCTCAGCCTCTCACGGCCGAGGGGAAGGGCCCGGCTGCCATGGCAACCCCACAGCCTTCGGGGGCGGAGCCCGGGGCGGGACAGGCGGGCGTTATATCCAATCGCAGAGGCGAGTGGCTCCTACGGAGCCTGGCGGCAGCCAGTAGCAACCCCCGCCGCTCCCTGGTGGGTGCGGTCTCCGGGGAAGGCCCGCCCCAGGCGGACGCGGGTCCCTTTGTGGGGTTTGACAATAAGATGGCGGGCGGGGGGAGGCGGGGCCGGTTGGCCCCGCCCGTCCCTCAGGCACGGAGCGGGCGGTGAGGCGGGAGCGGAGCGGGGATTCGTGTGCGGGCGTGCGCCGGCGACAGCAGCGGCAAGGCGGTGAGTACGGTGGGCTGGGTCGGGCTGGGCTGGGTCGGATCCGCGGGAAGCCGGTGCCAGCGGAACCCGTGGAGGGGACGGGGTCGGTTCAAAATGGCGGCGGGAGCGCGCGGCGATGAGTAACTGCCGGGAGCGCTGAGGGGACCGGGGCGGGCGGGACAGGCGCCCCGTTCCGCATTTCTCCGCTCGGTCCCTTCCACAGCCGTGCTGCCTCATCATCCGCGCCTCTCCCGGGCACTCCGCTGCCCTCCCACCACTGGGGAGCTCCCCCTCGCTCCCCGCCCCGGTCCCGCCTCTCCCCCCGGCTCTGCGGGCTCCCCCCGCTCAGCGCTCCTGGCCCCCGCCTGCGTTTCCACGAGCGCCTGTCCCAGCTGCCCAGCTTGCCCTTCCCCGGGTGCTGGAACCCCTTCCCAAAGCTCTCGAGTGCCGGAGAAGTGCCTGCCAGCCCCCTACGCCCCGGGGGTGGGCAGACCCCAGTGCTCTATAGGGGCCTTTGTTCCAGTCCGAATAGCGATGTTTCTGGCCTTACCACCCTTCTGCTGTGTGTGCATCCCACCTTATACCTCAACACCACCGTATGGGCACACGTGCATGGTTAAAGAGGAGGAGTAGTTCTCTTTCCGTCTTTTTCTCCAGTTACACAGAGCTTTGGTTTCTTCCCACGGTTCTTAGAAAAGCCAGTGTTGGAGTGGAGAGAATTAGAGTGGTAGAGGGGAGATAAGGCCCCTTGCTTTCCAGTGCTAATCATCACTGTACTTACGGCAGCACTGTAGGAAAAGCAGCACTGTGCTTCACTGAATCTCCAGCACTGGCCTAGGTGGGTGTTGTCTGCTTTCTCCTAAAGATAAACACTGCTGAAATTCTCTTATCTTCCCTGTTACCCCAACTAATGGGAAGCAGCTTTTCCCCTTAAGTACTTAAGTATATCTTTGGCAGCTATCACTATATGAGTCTGTATCAAGTGTGAACCTGGAGTTCCGAAGTTGATGCTCTAATAAGAATTAGATCAAATTTCAAGCATCGTATTTCTAAAGCATTCTGGGAATTTGTCAATCCTAAAAGCAAAACTTGTAATGAATTCCATAATACTGTGCCATTTTTAAAAAAAAAAAAACAGCAAAACGTGCAAAACTCCTTTTTCCTAGTGCACTATGCTGCAGCTAGCTGTTGTCTCCTTGACAACATTTTTTTTTTGCATAGCTGTTTCAAACAGCAGTTTAGTTGAGCACACAAAATTTGAGCTCATGACACTGGGGTAGCAGAGGAAGAAAGGAGATCGTGGAGCTCGTCCAGATGCTGCCTCTTGGACAGAGAAAGATGCTGCTTGAAATTGCTGGGGAATTTTGAACACCTTGACTCTGAAGCAGCAGCAGCAGCCTTGCTCTGATGTACCAAAAGGGTTTACATAATGGCTTTGAGTATGTTAATACATAAATCAATAGGAAAAGGTACTTAGTTTTTAATTAATTAAGCTTCAAATTTAGCATTCCCTTGAGATGAGTGCTTATTGGAGATAATGCAGAGAAGTCTACAGGAGGTCACTTGTGTGCAAGGTTTTAATTGCATCTGATAATAGCTATGAAGTTAATATGCTTTTAGTCAGAACTTGCTTTCTGAGGTACACATCTATGCCAGTTTATAGAACCCAAAGAAAGGACTGCTGTGATGGGCATATTCTTCAAGCTGATACTTAACACAGGTCCACGTGGTTTGATTATTGCCCTAGGGAAGAACCTGGAATCACATGCAGCAGGTTTTACACATTATTATACTGCATGGGAAAACTTCCTTTCTGTAGTATGTCAATAGGTTACAGACTGGACTGGTCTGCCAGCATCTGTCACTTCTGTCATTTCGTTTGTGGATGTGATAACGGCTCTTTTACCAACAGCAACGGTCCCCTCCTGTATTGCCCCCTGTTTTCTAGGCAAACAGCCACAGTCTCTCCCTCTACAATTGTCTGATATACCAAATAGCATCAGAAAAGATTTCATTTTATTTTTCTCAGGACTGCACCATATTTACCTGTAGTTATGGGAGGGGGGTGTGTTTGGTGTGTTTGTGTGGTTGGCTTTTTTCAAATTAGGTTTATGCCCTTGTCACCTACCCTTCAATAAAGTAGAAATTTTGGGATTCGATAGTTACCAGACACAGGCTCTCAAAGAGATCACTTTTCATTTACAGAATGTTTGAAAAGTGTGCCTGGGGAGCAAAAACTTCTGAACTTTTATAGTGTCATAAAGTTTGCCAGAAATAAGAAATAGTTCACTTACTTGATATGGAGTCTGAAGTTGTAGTTCAGGTGCCTTAAGACACTGTTTCTAAAGCTGCTGTGAGCTCTGTCCATAAAAGAAAATGAGACTTTGAGTTGCTTGAAATACAGTTTCCATGACACAACATCATTTAGTTTGAATATCTGGGATCAAGTAAAAAGATTTTGGCTTGAGAATGTTAAAGGTGGGGTTTTTTTTCCACTGTGGTATTTTAACGAGAATGCAGCTTCTTGAGGAAAAACATGTTTTCTGCACTCACACCCCCAAGTCCTTTGTCAGCCATTTTCTTACCCACCACATTTGAGAGCAAGAAATCTTGAAAAATTGTTTATTACTACACAAAACAGAAAATAAGAAAAGATGTCCATGTGCATCCTCTTTGTTTCTTTTCTAGGTATGCAATTCAGTTGCAGACACGGAACTGTCTTGTACTGCACAGACATGTCTAGAAAAGTGTCTGAATTGTTTCCATAGTTTATTATAAAAGCTTTTGTAGCCTGTTGGAACAGCATTCTTTTTAGTTTCAGTAGTTAAGGGAATTGTTGCATGCAATGAGAAGTTGTATTTCAGATATCAAATCTTATTACATTTTAAATAGGTTTTAAAAACTCAACCTTTATAATTAAAGAAGTTTAATTACTGTCATTACTTTCGTTATTGTCATCTTGCAAAGTAAATCTTAGTCATAAAGTTTCTATGCTGGTAAAGGAAAATTATCTCATGTTTGGCTGTGTTGCAGTTTTGTGTTTGTGCCTTCTCATTTTCTCTAGATGCTACAGGGATACACATGGGTTTGTTTAACAAAGGTGAAAACTACAGTTTTGTAAAAAAAGTAAGGAAGTCTTGCTTTCCTTACCTTTTGTTTGGGGACACTTTAATGCTCATATGAAAAAATTTTGTTTGCTCTTTAAATGGCAAAGGTGTAGGCATAAGGGAGAGGCTGGTCCAAAGGTCAGGCCAATAGCCTAGGACTTGGAATTAAATGGCATTTTCCTCCTGCTGCAGATTTTGGGGGTATTGTTGGCCAAATCACATTTGTGCTCTAATTGTACATTGGGTTTAATAGTACTATTGATGTTTGTGGGAATGATGCTCACAGGATAGGGATACTGAAGCAAAACTGTTTTGTTGTGCATATCCTGTCCCTGCCTGACATCCTGCTTCCCTGTGCTTGGCAGGTGGTGCTGCCACTTTTACTGTATGGACTCTTGCTCAGTAGCATGGGAGAAGAGGAAGGACTGCATCAAACACAATTCCTGGTAAATCACTTTTTGCTTCTTAAATGAAACTGCAACTTGGTACTTTCTTGGAACATCCTGTTCACCAGAACAGGATGACAAAGAACTGCCTTTATGATGCAAGATACTAATTGACAGCAAGTTTTAGAAAAAAATCCAGTGATTGCTGTGAAAGGTTTATCTTTAAGAATGGATAAATGTTTTTCCTCTGCTTCTAGGTGCCCAAGTGTGTGTGATGTATTGTGATGTTCAAGTTTTCCCATGTTCTGTTGTTGGTGTGCCTTAGAAGGCATATAAATGCCAAGTTATAGGTGTATGAAAATGAGGTTAACATTCAATTGAAGTTTTATTTACTCTGCACAAGAATGTAAGTTGAAATAAAAGAAGGTTCTGAACAGTGTTTAATGTTTGACGATTCAATCATACATGATTTGTGCACAGTCCCAAAAGATGTTTCTGGAGGTTGTTTCACATGGGAGGGGAGCGTGTGTTCAGAAATTACTGTACATACAAGTGTAGGAAAAATTAAATAGGATATCCTCTGATAGGAAGTTTTCAGGAATGTCTACAAATCTGGGAAAGGATCTATTGAGCAACAACATGTATTGTATTTAATAGGAGTAATGCACATATGTTAGGTTTCAGGATAAAATTTTCCAAGAAACATCCAAAGTATTTAATACATAGCTAATCCATGGATAGCTTTTAAGAAGTTATGAAAAATGACTACAAGACCAAGTTCATTCTGTATTGTAGTCTCTGCACATTATGATTTCTAAAGACTTTTGTAGCTTCAGCGGAAAGAAATCTTTTAAGAGTTGGCAGATGCCAAGGAAGGTTATTTCATGGATATATACAGCAATGTAACAAGCATTGTACGCTCAGACCAAGTGTTTATCTAGCTACTGTGCTATCCCCAGGTTTTCACAGTAGATAAGCATGTAATGTATTTTGAAAGGAACAGTGTTGTTGCCTTTTGGTGGATTTTTAGTGTCTCTGAAAAAGCTGAGAGAGAATTCCTTGAAAATATGTGGAATGTACCGTAGCAACTAGAAAAGCAAGGCAGAGCTCAGGGCTTATCAAGGAAAATGGGAAATTATATAGAAAGAAACTGCAATAAGTATTTTGGTTTTATCAGCATTTAGTTGAAAAACTGTTTTGTTTGGGTCACTACCTTGAAAAAGAAAAGTCCCCAAATAGTGGACAAACAGGAATTCTAAGGACAGAAGACTTAGAAGGAAAATAAGGAAAAAGTATGAATGTAAAGATCAGGTACCAGCTTTCATTTGCAGTCCAATTTTTATAAGACTAAAAGAAATGATATATACTGCATTAAAAAACCATTACTTTGTATTCCAAGGGGCCAGGTTGCAATATTTGCATAGCTTGCTGTTGTCAAAATTATTGCAATTCAGAAGAAGAGCTGAGGCTGGTACTTGAGAGGCACCCCTTGGAGAATTCAGCTAGTGATTTTAGGGGTGAATACTGAAAAGCTTACATGCACCCTGTGCATTTTTAGCTGGGGAACCTAAGCTACAAATAAAGGAATTTTGCTACCTTACAGTCAACTGGGAAAGGAGTACAGAAGCCCATACAGAGGATGACTCTGCCTGTCCTTACTGGAATTACACAGTTCACTTGTTCACCCAAGGAAGGGAACTGGAAGGATTGCTTTGGACACCTCTGCTGAATGTCTCCATTTACATAGCATAAATCTAGATATCAATCTCTTTGTAGCCAAAATAAGCTAATCTTTTCACCTATGCTGCCCATGTTCTGTTTTGTTCATGTTACTCTATTAGGCATATTAATGTTCTGGAGAGGTCAAATCTTTTAAAGATGGTGTGCCAGGTTGTATTTTTATTTCCAAAATTAGAGGTTAAGCATGCCAGTAGAAACTCTGGAGGAGCGAGGAGAAGCTGCCTGTGCAGTAGGTGAAATGCAGCCGGTGAGATGTTTGCTCCTGTGCGAGGCAGCGGCTCCTGACTGGCATCAAGTGTGGAGCTTAATGGGAGCCAGGAGCTGGGAGCCCCTGCCTCTGTCCCTGTCTCCGATGCCATGCCCTGTGGACTGCTCACCCCTGGTTCCCGAATGTCGCCTTTGGGACCCGGTCCACATCTTCCTGACCCCTGTTGTACCACACTGGCCATTCTAGAACATGGTATGACAATTCTGATGTTTCTATCTTTAAAGAATTTGCTTTTTAATAAAAGATTAAAGTTTGCCATTCTCTTCCTTAGTACTTTTTTTTGCCTCCTCCCTCTTGAGCTGCTTATGTCGTACATTTTTTTATTATTATTTGTTTGCTTTTTTTAACAGGACACAATGTTTGTGCGAGGATTAAAGAGAAAATGTTTTGATGGTGAAGAAGATATTGAAGGGACTCTGGCTGGTATTAAGGCTATCCCTTCCTATAATCTCCAGCGGCAGTCACTTCTAGATATGTCCTTGGTTAAACTTCAGCTGTGTCACATGCTGGTGGAACCCAACCTCTGTCGTTCAGTCCTTATAGCCAACACGGTCCGGCAGATCCAAGAGGAAATGACTCAGGACGGGACTTGGCAGATGATAAATACACAGAGCACAGGGCAGGCATCCCTGGATCGTCTTGTTTCAACAGATATCCTCTGTCGTTCATCTAGGGATCAGGCTGAGGGAAAGCATGTTCCAGCCTACAGTACTTTCAATAAAGACTTTGAGTGTGACCAGGCACAAGATAGTTCAGAAACTATGTCAACAGCCTCTTCAGTGCAAGCACCAAGAAGCCTGCAGAGCAACGTGTGGGAAATGGAGAATCCACAAGAAAATAAAGGAAACTTTCAAAAATCTTTAGATCAAATCTTTGAGACACTGGAGAATAAAAGTCCTAATTCTGTTGAAGATCTGTTTTCAGAAGTTGACAATTCTTATTATGATCTTGATACTATGTTAACTGGCATGATGAGCAACACAAAAATGGGACACTGTGATAGTCTTGAAACATTTTCTTCTCCAACAAATACAGCTTCTAACTCTAATTGTAAATCTGATCTTAATGACCTTGATCATATTGTGGAAATCCTTGTTGAATCCTGAACCTCCTTGTGTAGGAGGTAAAGATCTGTTAATGGGAAGAAAAGACTTGAGAAAGCAATTTCCACGGTTTGTTCTATCAAACCTGCACAAGTATTTTACAAATATCTATATATTATATAGATATATATATATTCAGAAGCACTTCATATTGCAAAATAGTGTTAACTCTTAAAGTTAACCTGCAACTTGTAGTGTAATAATCTGATTTATCATCCACTGAACTGTAAGTACGTACGGTAAATGTTTTTGTTGGGGGTCCAAGGCTTCTGAAATTGGGTCCCTTTTACCAATTTGTTTTCGCCTTTGATGGAGGATATCCTCAGGGAGAGGGATTCTCTTATCTTTTTATACTTCTCCCATAAAAATGGTAATAAACAGAGAAGTTGGATAACTGGTTTCCTATTTTCCTCCAGTTTCCACTTTGTTACACCACAAAACTCCTACCATACCTGCTGCTTCTTTTTTAAGTCGCTACATGGCTCTTAAAGAGCAGTATGCAATAGTTCTTGTTATCCTTGCTAGCTTCTTCTGGGTTTTGCTACAATTTTTACTTCAAAAATAGTTTTAAAGTGTTTATTGGTGTTTAGATTTTTCCAGGTATTTTCCTAAAATATATTTTTTACTACAGATGATATGTCAGCTGCTAACTTAGTAACTTTTGATCATATCTGCAGTTGATGTATTTTTTGCAAGATTTTCAAAAAGGGATGTTTTTTTACCATGAGCTACCCAATGTAGTTCAGTAAAGTGTATGTAAATGTAAATATACAGTTTTATACTTTGCATTAAAATGTAAGAGCTGTTTTCATGATTCTGTTTTATAGGGTAGTACTTTACTAAATTGAGAATTGTACATTTATGCTTTTCATACCCCACATACTTGAGTGTCATTATAGGAAGAGCTTTGATCCAGATAGACACAATTACATTTAATTCATTTCAGACCATACTTTTTGTCAACTACAAACCTAAATGATGTAGGTTTTTATTTATGTGTATTTATATGTAAATGTCATCAAGTGAATTGTTTATCATTGAAGTCTACCATCAAATATTTGTTTATATGGGATAACTATCTTGCACTAATTACTACAAGAAATGTTATTAGCGGCCTTTAAGTCTCACTGGTTGGTATGTCACGATATCTTGTCATAATTAATATGCTCCACTCTTACCAAGGGTTTCCTCTTGGCTTTTTTTAATAACAAGAAATGTAATACAACATGGGATGGTGGTCTTTTCTTCCAGCACATTCGGTTTAGAGTGTATATAACTAAGCATCTTCCTAGGAGACTTTTTTGGGGGAAAGGGAGAATTTGGCATAGCCTATGATTTTATTATAAAATAGCAAATGTTTACCATCAGAAGCTGCTACTGGGGAAAAGCCCCCCAAGCTAGCAGGGAGTTGGGAAGGGGGAAGATATGGATTGGTTTCTGGAATGTGCTGGCCGTGGCTGTGCCAGGGGAAGACATCTGTCAGTAACGTGGTTGTTTTCTGTAGATCTGAGGCAAGCAAGTTGCTGAACAAGAAAAGAGCATCTTGCTCTGTGTGACAGGCTCTACCTTCCCATGAGTGACCTTACCTACAACGCAGATTGTCAGACCTGGAAAGGAGATTGGAGGTGGGGGTGCCAAAGGGGTATTACAAATATTCGAGTATCACTTCAAGAATAAGGAGACCACTGAGCTTATGTGCTTTAGAATCAGCTGCTCTGAGGAAAGATCATATCATTTAGCTAAATTTTGCAAATCCAGTGCGTATCGGCTCTATCTTCTGAACCATGCACTTGGTGTGAGTCTTCAGTGAACTGGAAGATGCTTCCTTGTATTAAATTTGGCATAAGATAACTTGTAGTTGCTGTAGTTAAACTTTTCTCTCTCACTTAAACTTCAATTGACAACCTCATGTTAAAGGACAAAATAGCACACAGGCACCTGCAAGTTCAGTCCATAGGATATAGCTGGACCAAGGAGAAGGCCATGCTACACGGTCTTAATCAAGAGACATCACTCTTAGGTGTTGCAGTAATAAATGCTGATTCAGGAGGATGCAAATATAGATACAAACTGTTCTATCTCACAGTGAAATAAAGCTGGCTTATTTGGTAGTGGTTGTTGGAGTATCAGAGATTCCTTCTAAAATCATAAATCTGCAGGTAATTTTTTTTATGGTTTTCTGTGTGTGAACCACTGAACTTGACAGCAGATGCCTTAGGGTAAATCAGAGAGCCCGGCAGTTTCAGAGCTTTATAAAGGGAACATCAGCATTGATTGGAATAATATCTTCTGTTCCTCTGGGAAACTTTCCCAAAACTGCTCTGAACTGTGTTGAAAAACCACAGGTTTGAGCAATTATGGCTGTTCCTCTCTGCCCCCACGCCCTCTATTTTCATTAAATGAGCAATTTCATGTTAAGATATTTTAAAAATGCTCTTCCCCACCTCCTTAGTGTGCACCAGTCTGCATGTTACAGATAGGTATCAGTATAACTTGTTCATAACTGTTAAACTGTATGTCAAATGCACATGTGTGTATTTATAACTATATTACTGTACAAAGCATGTAGCTGGGTGCATTCCTTTACTGAGGAAGCTGTGCCTAGTTACAGCAATTTATAGAGATTACTTGGCTTAACAGGAAAGGTGTTAGGTAAGTATGCATTTATGGAGTTAAGCATTTAAACAGAAATATATATCCTATTTTATTACATTCTTAAAACTTATGCCAAATCTTATGTGCTGTTACAAGCCTGATATCTTGGCTCAGCAGGTATAATAATTGGTATTGCTGAAACTTGCACAGTCACCATGCAGAACTGATGGGTACCTACAACTGGTCTGACTTTGCAGAGACCAGTCTGTAAAAGCAGCTTGTCTCTCTATTGCTTTAATAATGTGTCTCAATCTAATTCAGCTTCTCATACTTCGTTTCTCCTGGTATAAAAAATAAATTATTATTATTGTTATTAATAATAGTAATAACAAATAAGCTTATTTTCTAACTGCCATTTCATTTCTTTAGTGATCTGTTGCTACAAATGGTGAGAGATGCTACTTGCTGGTGGGGATTTTCTTAATTTCTACATGTAAATGGGAAATTAAGAAAAAAAAATTAGCCTCTTAAATTAGGAAAGGCTACTGACAGATTTTGCTGCCACTCCTAGCAGCCTTTTTTCTCTTGTACTCCTAGGGAAGAGTCGTCGAGCTTGCACAGCATCAGTGCCATGTGTCAGACAAGTGCTGTTGGTCTGACTGGTGTCACTGGGCTGTAGATTCACACAAAAGAAAGCACTGTCAAGCACATAGCTAATATTCAATCTGCTTCCTTTGCAGGTAACACAGTATCCCCTTATTTTGTGCCTGTGGCTTTATTTCTCCTTTTCCCTTGCCAGAAAATCAGAGCTCGGACATTCTGCAAAAGCAAGGATCCCGGCTGCTGTAACAATGGCTTGTCTGCTTATTGCTTCTCTGTTTGTGTGGTGTTTGTTGGTTTCTTTTAACCCCCTCTTCTCTGCTGCAGCTCTGGGAGTTTGTCTAGCAAAAGGCATCACCTTTCTGACCATAGCTATATTTGCCTAAAGGACAAATTTGGTCAATGAAGATAGAATCAGGTCTTCGAATAAAAAAAGCACCTTTCCTGACCAGACTGCCTTGGAGGCGCAGCAGCCAAGGGTTTCAGCCTGGAGCAGGGTAGGGATTCACACGTGAGCTGAGCCTTCAGACTCACCAGGAATTACCTGTTCTCAAAGCTGTCCTTAGACTTTTTTTGAAGTGTCAGGTATGTCTGGGCTGCTTTAGTAAGCATTTTAAAAGGCATTATTGTAAATTGACTGAGAGTATAGTTTAATATTGTAATTACCAGACCATTATGGATTTTTTGTCTCACAATATTGATTTGTGTGACTGCTTTACAGTCCTGCAACTTATTCCATATTCCCTTATAAGTAAACAAACTGAAAAGTTAGAATGAAAGAAACCCATTTGTTTTCTGGCATCTATGATAAGATAAATAAAAATTCTTCCAAAAATTACTTCTGTTCAAAGTGAAAGTATGCTTGTATCTCAAGCCTAGGATGTATAGTCCCATATGCAAAAAAAAAAAAAAAAAAAA
>VZDJ01007753.1:44275356-44324831 GCA_008694505.1 Cyanoderma ruficeps | reverse complement strand
AAAAAAAAAAAAAAAAAAAAAAGATGACAAATTTTGTTTGTTCATCAGTTCCTAAATGAGTGTTATTTCACACTCTGTGACTAATACTAAGCATACAAAGCCACCAAGTTTCAAAGAAATGAAATAAACGTTTTGGGAACAGACATATTTTTTGTCAGTCTCGCTTATCAAATACAAGGTTTCACAAGGATTGTTGTCCTGGTTTAGGGCAACCTAAACCTAACCTGTCACCCCAGAACAATTGTCTAAACTTCTTTAGTTGTCTCTTGCAAAGCTGACAGTTAAGATAAGTTTTCCTACTATTTTCCAAGGAATTTTCATGGAGAGGTGAAAGCCCATTGAATAATTTGTCAGGAAAGAGACTTATTTTAGATATTTGTAGTGCCTTTAAAAAACAAAAGTTAGTGAAAAATACAGAAATTTTATTTGACATGATTTTTATAAGTTTGTATGATAGCTCTTTCTTAAAAAAACCCAATAATTATTCATTTGCTTAACCAGCATTCCCCCAAAATGAGTGGTTTATGACCTGAAGAATTATTGTGGGAAACATTTAAGCATGACAAACATGTGAACAGGAAAACCTAATGCTAGAGGCCGCTTTGCATTGCCAGGGAAGTATTTGAATAATTTCAACTGCCATCTTTTTAGGGAAGAGTAATTGAAGATACAGGTGATTACATGACTTCTTGCAAAACCAGAATTAGACAGAAATTGTATCCCCATGTATGCTGTATTTGGAAGTCCCCATAGAGCTTGTGGGAAATGCAGCTATGTACTGCAATAGTAAAACTCTGCAACAAAGAAACTGTATATACTATTTTTCATGTTCCATTTACAGACAAGATTTGGAGAAGAAATCAAGAAAAAGTAATGCAACATCAACCTGGGGTTGTGCAAGTGTACAAAACAGGACTTCCAAAGGGAAGAGCAGGTATGTTCATAATAAACAAACTCAAAACCCAAAAGAGTTTAATACTTAAAAAAAAGGCAAAAAACCCCAGTACTTGTAACAAATTCACTTTTCTGTGTTTGAAATCATTACTGAGAGAAAGGGTAGATATGGAAAGAACCAAGTGTTTGGATTCTTTTGTGTCCAGTGAGCTGACTGAAGTTTAAGACAAAATTGTTGAATTGTTAATTGTTTAAATTGAAGCTTGGTACCGTAATTTGCTTTTGTGTCTCTGCTTTGTTTGAAAGGTATAGGGGGGAGGTGCTTTTTCTTGTAAATTGTGATTATTTTGACAGAAGAGAACAGTGGCTAATTTCCTACTCTGAGAAATATTCAGTAAGGTGTTGTTAGGTTTTGTAGTAACCATCTTGTGTCATAGCTTTTTCTAATAAACTTGGGTAAGTGTAGGATTAGTTTGTTCACAGAGGCTTTACCACCAAAAAGAGGTGGTAAAACTGACTGGGCTTTAGTGCAATGTGCTCTGCCTTTCTCACTTCCCTATGGAAGGATGGCATGACAGGATCATTCTGCCACTCAGCTTTAGAATAGCTAATTTATTTCAATCAAATCTGGCAGATCTCACAGTCACTATATTTTTAGAAAGTTTCCAAGTGTGGAGATACTAGAAGAAAACAGCATTCTGTACTGATACCCAGTCATCCCGATAAGGGAGAGACGTAAGTTTCCAGGCATGAGACCAGCTTCAATTAGAGCTCGTACCTTAGACACAGAGTAATTAATCACAGACATAAATCCATAGGAAAAGCAGTCTTCATTAGTTCCTGTGTTCCTGGAACTGTGTTTTTGAATAGATGCCGAGTATGAAGGTAAGAAGAAGTAGCAAACCTCCAGCGTTCCTTTCAGATGAGTTATATAGAGACCTAGATTGGTTTGAGGGTTGTGTTTTTTCCTGGTTTATGCGAAATTTGCTGCAAAAGCAAATATGCTGCTCGTGAGAATGGCATCCTGGCCTGCTGCAGTGAGTATAGTCATACTGAAAGGCCATGTTTAAATCATTAAAAAATCATATGCAATCCTCTGTTTGCTTCAAGCTTAGTTCAAGTCAAAATGGGAGAGTATTAGACTCCTAGAACATGACCTCATTTGAGAACGTAAGGACTTTTTAAAGGAAGTTTTTTTGTTAAGAAAGACCTTATATGTGATCTCAGACCTCTGAATTCTGTGTGAGACAAGCATGGCTCCTCTAGCATGAGACATTAAATATTGCCAAGCTAAATGAGGTTCCAGTTCTTTTATGTGAATCCCACTGTTACCACTAGCAGAAAAGTGAACAAACCTTTTGCAAATAATCACCATATTTTGTCATTTGTATTAACTTCTTCAAGTGTTAAGCCATGAATCCAAGGTTCTGATGCATGCATTTAAACAACCCCAGGTTCGTTTTTTTCTGTAGCTTTTGTCAGAGCATGCTTGAAACAATTGACCTTTCTAGAAACACTCACTATAGAAGGCACATTCACCCTTTTCTATTGCACAGAACAAAAATTGCTTACAGAACAGCTGACCACCTTAGATTAATGACTCAAGAAAGAGTGAGGAGAGCTGGGTGACCAGTGTTGGTGTCTTTCTGGAAGGCCTGCTGGACTGCAGGAGAATGGCTGTACCAGAGGCTCAAGCATTGCCTTGAGCTGTAGGAAGGGAGAATTGTCCAGGACTGTGCTGGTGCTGCAGGGCTGCCCAGAGGTCACAGACTTTTGGCCAGCAGAGGTCAAGTCTACAAGGCCTAATCTTGGCTCAAGCCATGGGGACACTCTGGTGGTACTGCTAGTTAAACTGCCCCTTTATATTCTGTAGTAGACATAATAATTCCAGATCTATCCCTTCTGGAGCTACCTTTGTACGCCTATCCTGTGTCTATTCCTTGGAGATAATCCCCAGCATATGGCAGGGGTCGGTCCTGGTGCAATACTCCTGGTTGTCCCTGGCTGACTTTAGCAGACAGAAGAATCCTGAACATCTGAGAGTTACTCCTCCACTTAAGCCACAATGTGTAGTGGGAAGGAAGGGGTCTGGGGGAGGTATTTGGTCCACTCCTCCCCCTCAGTGCTGACACACTTGGTGCAGCAGATGGACCGTGGGGGTCGGGGTGTCACCCCTCAGCCATGCATGGAGGCGACACAGCTCCGGCAGCGTGTCAAAAAGGATTCATTAGTGCTTCTCATGGCAGCACTCGCTCCCCTTCTGTGCTCCATGACCCCCAGCAGTGAGGTCAGAGCACAGCTGTGGTTGAGGAATTGGGGGCACCACACTGCAGGAGGTGGCCTGGAGAGACGGTCCCCTCGTCCTCAGCGAGGGACCCGCGGGGTTCAGCTCCGGCTTTCTGTCTCTCTGCCCTTCACCTCTGCATTTGGGTCAAACCTTGCACACTCCTACCCCTTCACAAGTGCCCATCAGGAGACACAAGGGTTAAAATCTGTTGGACCTGAGGGTTTAAAAGAAAAACATCTCCTTTGCTGAATAACCACAAAAAGCAGCTGATCTTTCATCGAAGTTGTAGTGCATCTCCACCAGACAACTGCAAACGTTTCTGTAGTATTTATGAGACCGACGTGGAACCTTGTGTGTGAACTTGGTCTGTGCTTGCTGTCAGTGTAGGAATCCGTCTGTGCAAATGTCCTTGAGGTATGTTTGGTTTTAATGTCCTAGAGATTGACTCTTTCAGAGATGGGTTTAGATCAAGCAGCTTTCTGGGGATGCGTCAGGTAACCAACCCATGGCAGGGTTTGACAAAGAATCAAAATCGATCTTTACAAATACTTCACTGTCAGATTTTGAAATCTGGTTTGTACAAACACTCGTGCCAATGTAACTTGATTACGCAAATGCCCGTGAAAAGCAAATACGAGGTTTGAGCATGGCTAAAACCACCTCATCTTTGAAGAAAAAAAAAAAAATCAAGTGAATATTCATGGCAGAATTGTGCAATATTTGACGTAGCTCTAGGGCTGGTCGGGAGACGTGTGCGCCTCGTTTCCCAACAGCCCTGGCACCGGGCGTTGTAGGAAAGCCGCTCTGTAGAGGCCCTGGGCGTGTCTTTTACTGAAATTTGGTAGTTTGGCACAGACGGGCTGCGCGTTTATACAAAAAGAAAGGGGGGTTGCGGGCTTGGTCCGGGCTGGCCAGTGGCTCCGCGGTGGTTTCAAGGTGCAAAGTGCGGCAGCAGCTGCGGGCGGAGCAGCGCGGAGCCGAGCCGAGCCCGGCCCGGCCGCTCCGCCATCCCCGGCAGCGCGGGCGGGGCCACCCCCGGAGCGCCGCGCCGGGGAACGCGGGACTCGGCGGCGCCCGTGTCCTCATTGGGCGAGGCGGGCGCGCTGCCCCGCCCCCCCGGCTCTCCCGGCTCTCTCATTGGGCGGTGCCGCGGGTCTAGCAGTAGCCCCGCCCTCCGGGCTCGCCGGCCAGTCAGAAAATGGTTGCCGGGCAGGTTGAAAGGGCCGCCGGCCAATGGGAGGGCGGGCAGCTGGCGCACGCGGCGCACGCAGCGCCCCACCGCGGGAGTGGCGGGCGGAGGGAAGGGCGGAGCGGAGGCTGCCGGGGCCCGGCGGGGGTGGTGCTACCTCCGCCTCCTCCCGGCCCGAGTCCCAGCCCCGCCGAAGGGAGGGAGCTCGGCCGGCCGCGAAGGAGCCGGGGTTCCTCTGCTCCCAGGTGGGGCGCCGGTCGGGAGGCGGCGAGAGGGCGCGGGGCTGGGAGCCGGGGGCAGGGGAGGGCAGCGGCGGCCGCGGGGTGATGGTTGGACACGGTGGGAGGCCGAGGCGGGGGTGGCGGGAGCCCCGGCGGGGCGGGGGGGCCCTGCCGGTGAGGGGCGGAGGGGCACCCGGCGGTGCGGTGGGAGAGGAGGGGACAGCGGAGACAGGTGGAGCGGACGGCGGGTGCCGGTGGTGGTGAGCTGCGGTGCGGAGGGACGGCGGCCCCGGGGAGCTGAGCTGGAACTGAGGGCACAGCGGGGCTGGGGTGTGGGCACGGCGGCCCCGGGGAGCCGGGCTGGGCGCAGGGGGAGCGCCCGGAGCGCGGCCGGCGGTGGAAGTTGTTCGCGCAGTTATAATTAGCCCGGCCGGGGTCTGAGCGAGCCGGGCGGAGGAAGGGGGAGGAGTGTAACTTTTCGCAGCTCGGGAAGCCCAAGGTTGTCTCTGGTTACCGCTGCCCACGGCCGCGGGGGGGAGGGGGGGCGGGCGGGACGCCCGCAGGAAGCACCGGCACTCCTTCCACAAAGGCCAAATGGTGGCAGGAGCCGCGGGAGCGGCTGCGGGAGGGCGGCAGGAAAGGGCTTTCCCTGAATCCCAGCGGTTCCATCCTGGTGCTCCTCGTCGCTGCCGCTTGGGTAGTTGCGACTTATGTATAAGCTGCAGTTACATTTTTAATAGCAGGTTTTGTTCGGCGTAGTAAACGTGTGTTAGTCTGGGCTACGAGCAGGTGGATAGGACTGGAGGAGCATAAGATTGGTCTTTATGCATATTGCAGATTAAGCTCGCAAATAGTGCAGTTAATAATTTCTGCCCTAGTTAGGCCTGGAATTTTTCAAACTGTGTTGGAATGCTCGTTTCTAAAAGCATAGGTAGGAGCCTTATGCAGTAGTTTTCCACTTATTTTTTGATGTGGCTAAAATTCCGTAGTTCAGGCAGCTAACTGCAATGTGGGAAATACCATTAACATTGAAATTATGCTATACTCTCAAAATTGTAAAGTAACCCCTAAACGCGTACTACTAGGAAAGGAAGACAAAAAGTAATCCACTGGAGATGTAATTCATAGTGATTTGCAGCTACTCTGTGTCTTCTATAGTTGGTTTTTTTTTCCCTAACAGATTATAAAAACTAAACCTAATAACCTTGGTTCTGTACTTCTTCCTGACACTCAACCCAATGTGAAATCATACAGGGCAAAAGTCAAAACCTCCACAGTTACTCCTGCAGGAATCCTTTGAAGTATCTAATAAAGAAATTAAATTTGAAAACTTCTTGACTTCATCTCCTTCTAGCAAAATACTGGACTTCTAAAACACAAGTAACAGTACTATTTTTTTATCCAGTGCTTCTAATTTTGTTGGGTTTGGGATTTTTTAGCTAAGGTGCTAAAATCTAAAAGTTCTCGACATTTTACTATGCTTGTTAGCTTTGTGGAGTTTAAAAAATCCTGAAAATCTAAAGCATGTGTTTTTATATTCAGTGTATAGAGAATGCAGTGACTGCACACCTCTCCCTGTGACCTAACAAATACACTTTATTGAACCTCAGTAGTGACCATCTGCAGTGCTGCTGTTTCAGAGCAGATAGGTTATGAATCTTCATTTGTCTCTTTGTTTGGGGCTTTCTTTAAAATTGTTTATGGATGGTGTGGATATCATACCGGGAAAGAAGTCAGCAGCTTCTAGGAGGAGGAGGAGGGAGATGTTAACGTGTTTGTTGCTGTGGGTTAGATCTGGCTTGCTTAGGTCGTGGGCATTTTACTGCTGTTTTACTGCATCTTTACAGTTCCGAGGTTCTGTAAGCGGAGGAGCCCTTTGGTAGCATCAGGCTATGAGTTGCTATGTAAGATGAACTGTAGGCGTTTACTTGCCCGTCTGTCTGAATGTAAGATTGCCTTTCACTATGTATTATTTTAAGATTTGTGAAATAATGTATGAACTGTTGATTTTTGATCACAAGGACTGTGTTTATCTGGGTAGTACTGATCCTTGCTCCTGCGGTGCGTTTGTGAGGCCGTTTGCCGTAGCTGGGTCAGGTGTCTGTGTGTGTGATGTGCACTAACAGGCATGTCACATCCAATCCTGGCTGCAGGCTCTTAGCCCCTGCAAGGCCTTCAATTCTTGGAATTCATAACTTTGATTCTCCAGGTGGAGGTGAGACCTCAAGAGCATGGATCGTGCGATTCCCTCCCCATTTCCTAGCCTAGTCCATAGTTTACTGTCACTTCAGCCTTTTCACATTTCCCAGTTTCCAAGCCTTGAGCTAATCCATGTGGTCTCTAGCCATACTGCAGATGTTGCTATATCAGGGGTCTGATGGAAATGGTGCCACACTGAACATTAGACACAATCGTAGGACACCTTGTCAGCTGTCATCTCATACTGGTTTTGTGTGTGCTGAAAAAGAGGAAAGTCGGGGAATTAAATAAAAATCTAACTGCTTTTACAGCCTGTAAGCATTAGGGGTTAATTCTGAAATATAGTTCTTCACAATGCATGGCATTCTCTCTCCTGATTATGTAATTTTGGAGATGATTACCATTGTAAATTGGTGTTCAGTTACCTGAGGAAGTAGCAGTTCGAGTCCTTATCCTAAAGCCTAACACAGGATCAGCATTCTGTAATGCTCATTTATGAAAGATAATTTCCACATTTTATGTGTTCACAGGTGAAACTGTTAGGTCCTCTTATTTCAGTGTATTCATGAATTTTAGGGGGTTTTACCCATATTTATCTGCTTTAATAGAATTTAGCACAAATCATTAAAAAAGTTGTATTGAATTGTGTGCTTCGTGCTTCTGGTTTAAAACAATAAAAACCACCACATCGTAATTAAATACTCTGGTTTTGTTTTGTTTTTCCTCTTAAGTCGCATCATCCTACCTCGGTGGATGGCTTGGCCTCTGGGATAGTTCAGGACTCTTGGATGACCACGTTTTATGCAAAATCCAGAATCTTCCTGCCTGGACTCCTTTCTGTTTTCTAAGGGTAACTACTTGTATGATTTTATGAAATTGTATCTTAATGTGCATCAGGCATGTTCTGATAATGGGCTGCAGATGTTATTTGTGGATTAGAGTGCTAAACTGAAATATATCTTTAAGAAATGGGATATGTCATATAAAGTGAGGTAAAAACTCTTTGGTTTGAGAATTCTGAATTTCCATTACTATTTTTTCCTTCCTAAGGGGGAATTATTACTATGCAATAAAGCACATTGCCTTAAGATCACATTTTTCTTGGAAATTGCTTAATTAAAACTTCAGTCTTATGGCAAGATCCACTGCTCAGCTGCTAAAATTGAGTGTTGCCATTTTGTGTTGTGAGAAGGTGGGACTTTGGATACTGAAGTAAAGTTGTGTACTACAAGAGAAAATTCAGTGATTTCTGATTTGGTTACTGAAAGAATAAATGCACAGTCTTCTATCAGGAAAAGAGCTTTTCTTTCTTGTTTGCTTTTACTGTTAATGGTCCAGTTTTTTTCTGTTAAAGTGTGGGCATGCCAATTTTTAATATCCAATAAGCCATAACTTCCTTTATTAGTGGATCTTTTAGATCACTGTAACCCTAAAACGTGTGTCAGTGTTACGTAGGTGAATACATCTGGTATCTCTCTTTGAAGCAAATATGGGATTGAAAACTGCTCAGTTGACTAGAACAAGCTGTGAAGAGGCCTGTCATTGCATTTGCAGCTCTAATGATCCTTTGTCTCTCCAATGAGATGCTTTGGTGGAACCATGGTGGTTTGGTTCTTGTTATTTTCTTTATGAGTCTTATGTTCTCATTTAATTATAGCTTAGTTTTACTATGGGAGTTTCTAGGTTTAGTAGCTCTCGATCATGTATTAGCTTTTGCCAACTAGTATTGATTCTTAGTTTAAATGATTCCAGGCCCTTCTTCCACTAAAAAAAAAAAAAAACCACCCAAAATCCCTGAAAAACCTTGCTAAATACACAGTCATTAAAAATATACACATGAGCTTTATTAATAAATGTGGAACGAGTTACACAAGTGACAGACAAGAATGACAGTAGTTTAGTTTGGGGGGTTTTAAGGATGGAAGTTTCTCTCTACTAGACACTGGAACCCACTTGTTTTTGCTGTGGAAGGTGCAGATCCTAGCAGAGGAGTTCCTTCTCCAGAGTGAAATGCCATGCTCTGAAACTTAGCCGCCATAGTTTGTAAAACAAAGCTCTTATCAGTGTTTTGTGAATTGAAATGGGAGTAAGGAACTTAGAAAGATGTCCTTAAGTGCAGGAATTTTACAGATCCCAGTAGACATAACAAAAACAGGTTTTGGTGGGGGGTTTCAAACTAACTTTTAAATCAAGGTAAAACTTACTTTCAAATGCTTTCTAAACATAATTTCAGCTCCTAAAATATTTGTGTATGTTACAGGTTTATTTTCTACTTCCACACATAGTGAATGACAGAGGGAGAGTTATTAATTCCGGAATAATTCTGTGCTAAACTCGGTCTTCCTCTCATTCCTTTCCTGTACCTAATGAATGCTATTCAGGCTAGTCTTACTTTCAAAATGTGGGGAAATCCTTAGGTGTGGGGTTTTTCTCTGTTTTGTTTTCAGGGTTGGGGTGTGTGTGTTTGGGTTTGTTTGTTGTTTTTGTTGGGGTTTCTTGAGTCTGAACAGCAGCATATCTTGGTTCTGTGTTCCAGTTGCTTTGTACCACACCGTGGGTGTGTTATATGTCAGGGTTTGGTGACCAAAAAGCTGACATTAAGTCTTCTTTCTTTAAGCAGCTATTTTCTGGTAATTTCTGACTCTTGTGAAGAAGTTGTTGCATAGGAGTTTAGGTATGGGAGTAAGCTGGTAGGACTGCACTCCTCCCTGTGTGCACACTTTTAGTCACTTGTGCCTTCTCCAGCAGTTACTCATCTTGGCTAAACTGGGGCAGTGCTGAGGAGGGGGTGGGGAGGCAATGGATTTAAACACACTTTTTGTATATTTGGAATTATCTTCAGGTCTAAACTGCTTTTTGCTTTGGTGTTTCCTAAGGGGTTTAGTCCTTCCCTCACTTTCTCTGGGTAACAGCTGAGGAGTGTGGGGATCTCCAGCACTTGCTGGGAACCCCAGATCAGAGATGTTCTGTGTGCTCTTGACAGCTTACACTGTTATGTAAGGCATGTCCAAGTGATCAGCACTAAGCCTGGATGGGAGGAAGGGATTTGTGCTGTGTCTGTTAACTGCACCTTCAGCCTTTCCATTTTCTTGTGCACCTTCTTTTACATGAAGTACAAACCAACAGCCAGTCCAGCATTTAATTAAAACTGCTCAGGAAGGTGTTTTGCCTAAAAATGTATGTTGGGTAGGGGAAGGATTGTCATTAGAAAGAGTGTGCAGGATACATAGAATAATTCTGGGAAGCAGCTGTAGCTGCTGGGGTGTTTGTCTTCCTTTGCACTTCTGCAGATAACTGTGTGCTTGTGAGATGTGTCCATGGAACAGAGGGGAGGGCACAACACCAGGTTATCAGCCAGCTTTGGTCAGTCACTGACACAAGTCTACAGCACAGAGAAACTTCTGTCTTTTTTCTTACATGCTTTCTACACTTATGAGACAAAGGAAACTTTGAAAGGGAATTGCCCAAATTATAATAGCAAGGAGTCTCTAATTTTGATTTTAATAGTTAAGTTGCATTACTGCAAACTGGACAGGCAGCTTTCACTCATGAGGTGCTTACACACCTGCAAAGCTGGTATTTTTTTTCCTGTAAGAAAAAATAGTATTTCACTTTGAGACAGTCTTGGGCTGAAAAATGCAGCAGTGTGGCTGTACAGAAAGGATCAAGCAAGTTTGAATTTATTAATACTCTAAAAAGAAAAGCCAAAAGGAACCACTATGAACTCAGTTATCTTTACCTGCATAGTGGAGGCCAGGTACTTTATTGATGATCTTGCTATTTAAACATATTTAGTGGCAAATCAATAACTGTTGTGTAGTTTAATACAGTGCTTGTTTTGTGCAAGAAAAGTTTGTGTTCAGACCATACTAACCCTGGCAGTTGTGTTTGATACACTCATTATTTTTGAAGCTCTTCTCTACTGAAAATTCAAAGTCTGTGAGGTCCTGAGTCCTAAACATTGTTTAACTTTTCTCTTTAGTTCTTCTCCCTCATCTTCCAAAAAAGTTTTGAAGTAGTAGTTTGCCCAGATAGAAGTAATTGAAGGTTTTCACATGTTGCATTATTCCTTGAGAGTGTTCCCAGCTGTACTTCCCACCCATGTGTCAGTGGCAGCTGCACTGTCAGACCGTGTGACAGATGGAGCTGAAATGGTGGCACGGGCCCTGTATTGTCCACAACACATCGCAATGTGAATTTCTCTTGGTAGCCTGGAATGTTTCTTCTGAGTAGCTGCGCCCTGATCAGTCCTGTTTGTTTGGTATTGTGTGGATTTGCCAACCAGGGATGTGCCTCTTCCCCCCAAGTTTTTTCAAACCCCGGGATGGTGTAGGATTACAGGGCTTGGATGCGTCTTCCCATCTTAGCAGGGAGGAGTTGCTATGAAATGTCCTCCATGGAGGACTGGAAGGAACTGAGGAACATGCTGTCAGGGCAGAATTTCTACCAAGACTCCATTGTAGCCCAGTGATGTGAGTGGAGAGTTTGGTACTCCCAGATACTGAGTTCACTTTGCTTCCTTTTCTCTGTGTCTGAAGAATTATTTTCCTTTAAAAAGCATTCTGCCATAAACGGCCTGTGGCTCAGTTCACATTACTATGAGAGAGGATGAGAAAATGCCAGGAAAAAAGTTGAGATGTGTTGCTCCTCATTGTTCCTGTTTTTTTCATGACAAAAGATTCTAAAATAGATCATCTGAATGGAAAAAAAAAATTCTGTTGTGGAACCTTTTGAATTTCAAGAAAAGGATGACTTAGAGCTTAGTGCTTTTATATTTGAACAGATATGTGCCGACCTCACATTTGAAGTTGGCATAAAGTTTTAATTTTTATTCAGTTTATTTACTCACAAGTTACAGAGTTATCAGATTGGCACTTCCCAAAAACCTGTTAGTTGCTCCAATTTTTTGAGATGTGAGTAGGTTCCTGGAATTAGGCTGGAGTAAGGAGAGTGCAGTTTCTGGAGAGACTGTGCTTTAGTGTGCCCAGGTTGTGCTGCTCTG
The DNA here is from genome assembly GCA_008694505.1 of Cyanoderma ruficeps. NCBI lineage: Eukaryota > Metazoa > Chordata > Aves > Passeriformes > Timaliidae > Cyanoderma > Cyanoderma ruficeps. The sequence goes on along the minus strand of VZDJ01007753.1, from coordinate 44,313,039 downwards.
AGCAGGCAACTGGGGGTTTGTCTGTGCACGGCTGCTTGTTTGCCCTGCTACCAAAAATTGAAGTGGAATAAGGACTGCATAATTAAATAATGCCATCAGCATCTTCTACTGCAAAGTAATGCTGCAAAAGAGAGCTGCTGACTGAATTTTGGGTTTGGGATGAGGTGTCAATATGCAGTGCTACAGAAGAACAAGCTACTTAGAAAATACACTGTAGTTTGTTAAGGATCTGATCCCGTCAGAAATTCTTGTGTTAGAAAGTAAAGCAAAAGGCCTGATAAAATGTAGATTAGCTGCTAACAAAGGGGCTTTGTGTCTTTTGTAGGTCAGCAGCTGAGTGTGTTTGACAAGAACTGAAATTTAATGTCTCCTGTAGCAACCATGACACTAGTCATTTTTAAATCCACTGTACCAATGGTACTCTGGTTTTTATTAGCCTTTTCCAAATTTTTGTGTAATCACTGAAGTCGTCTAGCTCCTGGAGGGAGAGTAGGGGATCCTTCCTGTTAGGAAATAAATCAATGTGAGACAGAATTTCTAAAAGGTAAGGTAGTACTATGTTTGTTTGTTTTAAAAACACATCTTGAGAGTGAGGAGTGTTAAGTAGAAACATTTTGAAGTTGGAGCAAATAGTGTTTCTTGCACTTCATTTTTATAGTCAAGTGCTGTCATGCTCAAGCATTGTTACGTATTTCTAAAATGCTCTGGGACAAATTTTAGGAAGGCAATTTGAGGAATCAAAAGAGGGTGTCTGCCTATATGAGCATGAAGTATTTAGTATAACTAGACTGCTGGTTGAATTGAAAAGTTAAACATGTCATATTAAGTTGTTTTTGTGAAATTATACATCCTTGCATATCATAGTCTGCTTGCTCTTTAAGCTTGCTTACAGAATTGAAATAATAGCACATTTTTGAGGTGTTAGGAATTAACATCTTTTATATAATTCAAAGAGATAAGAATAGTATGTCCTGTGTGTCTAACGAAGTATAAATGTGTATTTAAAAAAGATACTAAAAGCAGTAAATTATCAAAACCAAGTATTCTGAATGTATGAAATGTCAGAATTGTTGTTTCCTGTGTGGTCATAACTTCATTCCCTTATGGGTGTAAATTTTTGTCTGTTTAATTAACGGAGAGAAGACAAACAAACAAACACACAAATCCAACTAGTGTCCAGAATGATGATGCTTAGTGAAGAAACAACTGTTTTGATGCATAATTTTTGTTCTTACGGTGATGCTATGAGGTAATGCCTGAGGTAGTAAATGCTACTTAAAATAGAGAGTTCACAATTTTATTGTGAGTTTAGGATTTGCATAAATGATCGTCTTCATGACGAGAGTTGGTATATTTAGCAACAGTCTCCTTATCCTGTATAAATGTGATTTTCCATGGATTGTGTCAAACATGATCAGTTGCTGACAATATTGTCAGTAGTTAGAGGATCCTTGACACGCAGGCTGCCTCCCCAGAATACTTTGTTATTTTGTGCCTGAACTTTGTATCCAGATTCGTTGTGGTTTTGTTGTAGTGGAGTGCTCAGTACTGGCTGGGTCTGTTTGCTCCTAATGGGGTGCTGGGGTGGGAGAGGGATACATGATCAGTGTGGGAAGATGACCCAGGTGAACTGGCACACCAGTCCAGACACCTTCTGGTTTTTAAAGAGATTCAGCTGGTGCTGTTGCAGTTTAACAGAAAACTTTGGAGAAAAACAGAGTTCCAAAGTTAAAAAATCGCAGCAGTGGTATAATTACAAGTAATTAAAGTTTGTTGCTGTTTCAAGAGTGAGTATGTTAATGAACTGAAGATAGACCAGACTACTCCTTGCTAAGTAAAAATGGAGTTGTAAGACAAGTTGAATTTCATCCAGATATGTTCTTTAAAAATAAAAGTGTGTACTATTGAGAAGTCTGACACGTAAACTCCTGTAGCAGCTGTTTTCTCTCGCGTGTCTTGCTGAGCAGGATGCACTGCTTGCTTGCTTTCTGTTCCTCCAGAGGAGCTGAGTTCTCCAACAGCCTTGTCTGGGCAGATGGATGTAGCCATGGAGCCCTGCCATGCTCCCTGCAAATCTGGAGAAATCCTGAAAGTAAAAGAGGCTTTATCCTGCTGCCTTCTCCTTGTCCCCAAAAGTCTAGCAACAGGCTAGCAGCTGGCAGCTGCAGCCATCAGCTGAGCTATTGCTGGCAGCATCCAGTGCTCACATGAAAAGGAAGTTGGGAGGCCCTAGGCAGCATGCAGGGTCTGGATCATTGTGTGTGAAGGAGCTGCCCTTAATCTGCCACTGGTGTCTGATTTATGATTGCTTAATTCTTTTTAATAGTTTGAGAACGAGGTATCTGTATTGATGGACATTTTAGGATGTGTGTAACTAAGATTTTACCAGTGGTTTCTGTGCAGAGTATACTCCTTTTCTGTGTTTATATATCGAGTGATTGCATAGGGGTTGTTGTCCATAATAAAACTCTTTAGACTTGGGGAGGTAATTGCAAAATACCCAAGCAGGTATTTGGACACTTATATTTTAGATGTGTGTATGCAGGTTTTTGTACCACATTGTTCTAGACCTACTTTATTTCGGTGCAAGAGCACACAAAGCAGGATGAAAGCAACTAAATTCTAATTTTTTGCCAACTATTTTACCAAAATGGGTCACCTATAAAATGTTGTTTGATAGCTTCCTTCCTGATGTTCTTAGTGTGAAGTCGGTAGCAGTTGTGAACCATCAGCCATGAGCACCCATTGTCTCTCTGTGAGCTCAGTGGCCCAGCCAGATTTCCTCCCACATTTAACCAAACTACCAAGCCGTGGAATGGATATAAGGATCTCATGGGAGGCCATGCTGTTGGTCTGGCTGTAAAACAATTTTGGGTCACCAAAGAAAAAAAGAGAAGAATCAGTCCTACACAGAGTTCTCAGAGACACTGAGCAAGGGATTAGAATGCCTTAATGAGATTAAAATGGGTGTTGAAAACCAGCTTGAGATCTTACCTGCTGTACCCAAGAGTGAATGTTAAAATGGAAATTATGAAATATTCTGTAGAGTTGTTTGATCCTTAACATAAACATCTATTTGATTTCATGTGGGCAATCAGACATACTTAGAAGTATAGATACAGCTTTTTTAAAAAAGAGTTAGTATATTTCTTCCATGTTTCCTGTTTAGAAAAGAAGTTGCCATGAAACAGTGTAGCTGGAAATTGCATCTTTTCAATGGAAGTAGAATTGTGTAGGATTTCTTTCTGTCTCTTGATATTCTGTTACATCCAAAGTCTCAACTAACCAATACATTGTACACTACAGGGTTTTCAGAATTGTCTGTTGGGCTCGCCCAAGGTCAATTCATCATTTTTGTCTTCCAGGTTCATGTTGGGGAGAGGCCTAAAGCGCAAGCTGAGTGACTATGAGGAGAACATGGCTGGTCTCTCGAGTGCCTTTGATTCCAGTCGAAGTCTGCCCTACCCCCTCAAGAGGCAGCTGGTGCTCAACATGTGCCTCACCAAGTTACAGACGTACAAAATGCTGGTGGAGCCCAACCTGCACCGCTCCGTCCTCATCGCCAACACAGTGCGGCAGATCCAGGAGGAGATGAGGCAAGAGAGCAGCCAGCAGCCGGTGAATATCTGCCCTGGCATTGCTGCTGCTTCTCACAGCTACACAGGGGTGGAGTCACCTGGCATTTCCCTTCAGTTGCCTTCAGGTGTTGGTCAGCAGGAGTCTCACTGCTGTGACCTGCGGTCTGTAGAAGACCCGATTGAAAACGGCCTGCTGATCGTTTCAGACGACGACATGTCATCTGCTATTTCATCTATTCTGAAGGATTTAGACTTTGTAGAAGATATAAGCCCACCTACTTGTCTGGTTCCTACGGGAGATGACCAGCCAAAGTTTCCAGAAAATACTGGTCTGAAACTAGAAGATGATAGACAGGATTTGAAGGGAGCTGAATGTGTGTTCGGTTCCTTTGAGATTTCAAATTCAACCAGTTACTTGAAGGATTTGGCAATAGATGACATTTTTGAAGATATTGACACTTCAATGTATGATTCAGACTTTTGTTGCCCTCCCTTGATGCCGCCCAGATCACCATCTCTTGCTACAGAAGAACCATTGAAAACCTTCCCATCTTGTAATTCTTCTTCAGCAAACAACATTCAGATCTGCAGAACAGATCTGAGTGAGTTGGACCACATCATGGAAATTCTGGTTGGATCCTGATACTTGTTTTACCCAAAGATACTTTTAAACTGCCACTTTCATTTGGTTTCAGGATAAAAGCCACTGGAATAGTTGTAAAGAATTCTTTAAAAAGCAAACTAAATAATAATTTGTCCGTAGTAGGATTTTCTAAATAATTCCAAAACTTTTAAACCAAAAAAGTGGCAGATTTTTTTTTTAAAAAGAAAATTATTTATCAGAACTGTGCAATCATCATTTTCCTTCCAGGGTGTATGTGGAACAATGGGCACATACCCTCATCACCCCTCATGCCTCTTTCAATAAACTTTTTTATGTGCAATTTTTAATTTGACAGAAGAATTTACATGCAAAGCAAATTTCATATGAGGTGATCTTTTACAAAGCCTCCACTTTATTTTTAATATCAGAGTTTATGCCAAGCTGGCATCTGTCAAGTTGCAGAGTTAGATTGTGTGGATTGCAGACATGTTACTAGAGATGGGTATATTTTAAAAATGAGACACGCTTTGCTTTCTTTTGGTCAGAAAAGCAGATCAAGACACTTACCAACAAAGTCTCTTGCATTTTCTAAAGCATTCAGAACTATTTATTTTTGTAAATTTTATAGTCTTTCTACATTTTACTACGTTATTTCATCATAGTTCAAATATAATGGACTTCTAGTTGGATGTGTTTAGCACTACCTCTGAGCTGAAATGCTTTAACTCTTTCCAGTGCTTCATCTGAGACTGCAAATCTTTTTGTTTCTGTTTCTTTCTGAGGGAAAGTACTTCTAACTCATTAAGTTGATCCTTTGACAGTGACCTAGCTGATTTGTAAAATCGAGGGTATTCAATGTTTAAAAACTTTTAAGTATTTACAAATTAATTTATATGTAGATTGTGCAATTTAACATTTTTCTGTCAGTATTATGTGCTTAGATTTTGAATAATCTTGGCGTTCTTTAAATTAAAACTTACTATGTACAGGTAGCTTTTTATTCTCTTTTGGAAAACACTGTCCTTCAACCCTGCTTTCACTACAAATTTTAAGATGATTTTTTTTTTATGTGCAATATTATTTAAAAAGACACACATTTGTATACCTGGCATTGTGGGAAGAAACGCTTCAAACTTAAAACCTCTAGCACCTTTGGAGGATACTCAGCCAACATTTCTGCATCCTTTCAGAAGCCAAGCTGGAGACACTGAGGACACATCACCCACTGCTGTGACAGCCCCAGGAGCACCGTGGGGCTGTGGGGGGTCAGTGCTGGTTCCTCTGGCCTTCCCAAGGGCTGGGGCCACCTGGGCTTTGGAACCTTGGAGCTGCTGTCCTGGGTGGGACAGTGGTGTTTTTATCCAGATCCACAAGCAGCCTGCTCAGCTGGAGAGGAGATTTGCAGTGAGAACTGTTTTTCCATCAGGCACTTTGGGTTCCGTGTTTCAGCCTGACCCGAGGTCTAGATCGATCCCTGCTATCGTCTTCTGAGTTTCACACTTGCACATTGCTTTTTGGTTTGGGTTTTGTTATTTTTTTTCCCCCTCCTTTTTTAATTATAAAACTTTTTCTTTGTATTTGAAAGCTGCAGCATCTGTCTTGGAAACTTGCAGTTGTAAAACCTTTGCTTTGGTTTGTTGTATTTTTTTGGGGTTTTGTTGTTCTGCTGAGACTTTTTATGAACGGAGCGTTGGCAGAGGGAAAAAAATGTTGCCTGTGTGTTGCATCTCACAGAAGTTGAAATCCTGGCCCTGTTGAAGGGGCCAGGGTCTCGCCTGGTATTTCTAGTCTTAACTGATGCTGTGGCACACCTACCTTTTGCAGAGATCTCCATTTTTTTACTGTGACTCTTGGTTAACAGTTAGCTGCCGACATAACTTGGTATCCCAGGCCAATGAAGAACCATTTCAGGTCACATCCTCGCAGCCATCGGGGTTGTTTAGCAACCGAAGGGTATAAATGTATTTATATGCATATATTGTATTGATTCTAATATAAAACTTCTGATCTAAAGCATTTTGAATTGCTGGATAAAGGGATTTGTTTGAAGAGTGTATAACTAGTTCTTGAAGAGGTACAGCTTCGGAATGTACACAGATTGTGCATTGTGTATAGACTACTCTGGCTTTTCCTCAGCCTCTACTTTTGTATTAAAAATATGACTGAATAAATCCTTGAAATGTTAAGGGCCTTCTGCACTGTGATGAAACAGAGATGCGGTTAAAAATGTCTTTAAATTCAGTGATGAGGGATGAAATAAAAAGACTGCATCTAATCTCTTTTTGCATATTGAAAATATGGAATGTTACTATGCAGTAAAGATATTTTGGTATGAAAACTGTATCATATAGCAAATAGTGAACACTTAATAAATCCACTTACCTTGCAGTCTCTACAGAAACAGAAGACAACTTGCTTTTCAACATTTCTGTACTAAAGTTTTTTTTGTAAACTGCGGCAAAAGATTTAATTGTTGGTAGATCTTTTATCAACAATTCAAAATGCAATTTTTGTACAAGTCCTGGTTACAGAGCTCTGTTTCTAATTGGTTGCTTGTGTCACAGTGCCAAGACCATGAGCTGGTGTGTAATGCAGTTCGGTTATGTTTGGAATTATGTGCAAAGGGAAGTTTAATTTTTAAATATGCACAAACTAATTTTAAAATCCTTCCATGTAAAATGAAGTTAGAGGCTAGTTGTGGTGGACCTATTTATTGTATGTTTGGAAATAAAAGCCACAGTTTTGCATTTAAACCAGTTATGTTTTGGAGGCTTCACTATGTGACTGTTTTAAAAACAAAGCATAAAAAAAATATATGGCACCTTGCCACCTTTTCTTGGGTCTTTCACTCACAAGGACGTAACATTTTCCCTAGGCATTTGTACCTTTTCTTCCTTCTCCACATGCCCCCTCTCCACCATCCTTTGTCCCTAGAAATACTAAATACCTTACAAACCTGTACAGAAATTGCACAGGCCAGGCCCTATAACAGGGTTCCACATGAGGTTTCCACAGACCCTGAAGGATGGATTCCTTCAGGGAAGCACCACAGCTTGAGCTGGGTGCCTCCAAAGGGGGACTGTGAACACTGAAATTCCTGGGCAGTTATGCCTATACCAATAATAATAATTAAGACCATTAGTAATAGTAAGGTCTGGGATCTTCATGCTGTTTGCCCCGCGATTGCTCAGTGGTTGGTGTCTTACACAGCATCTCATCCAGCTTGGGAGCCTGAGTTTGCAATTTGGAATCTTCTGATAATGTTACACTCATTTACCACAATCCATAGGTTTTCTCTACATCAGCTATTAATATCCAAGCTGCAGCTTTGCTCTGGCTCTAAGTTTTCACTAAAAAGCACTACAGTCTGACACCCCTCCCCCCTTTGTAACCAAAGAAGGGATGGAGCATTTTTCCAGCCAGTGGGGTGGGGGGATTCCTGTAGGGAACAGGTGACGTGTGAGCTGTCCTCTGGGCTTTGTCCCCAGTGCCCTGTGAGCTGCTCCCAGCCCCTGCAGTTCTTGGTGTCCCTCAAGAAGTTGCTGTACCTGAAAGCAAGTGTCACATACAAGTGTCCTTGACACACGTAGTGGTTGGTGGCTCCTCAGACCTGTGTGCTTGTCAGGCTGGACAAAAGCCTTGCCACTGGGCTACTGAAAGGCAGCTTGTACAAATCAAACCAACAGCTTTGGGTTTAGAGCTTTCCATCCTCTTCCTGTTGTAGACCTCTAAAATAAGATCCTGACCCTTCTGCAATGAACTTTCAAGATTTAAATTAAGGCAGAATCACCATTTCCCCTCTTTTTTTTTAAGTGTTTAGATAGAGACGAACCTCTTTATGTGCCTTTTTATGAATGACATCAAGTTCCCTCCTTTTTTAGGGGAAGAAAACCATTCATATCATACAGATTGAGACATAAGTGTTGGAGAGCACTCTCCAGCAACTTTCACTGATGAGACTGCACTGCCTGCTGCTTACAGGCTTCCTCCTCCCTTTGTCATGAAGCCTGCTGACCACGGTGTGAAAAGCACAGGTCTGGAAGGAACTGCACAGAAATCCGGTGGTGTGACCATGGTGCCATCAGCTCTTGGACTGACTCATTCCTGAGGAAGCTGCTGTGGATGCTGCAGCACAGAGCTGAGCCTGTGCCCATGGCATGTGCCTTTTGAGGGTGTGCTGCAGTTCAGCGTTCAAAGAAAATATTTTTGAAGCTTTCAGAGCAAGCTGAGACTGTTTAAAGGTGGGGTAGGTTTTCATACACTTGTATCGATTTTAGCCACGCTGAAAGATCTGAGCTTAGAAACATTCAGAGCAGCACAGCTCGGTGCACTGCTGCTTCAAACAGCTGGCTGCGGAGGTCTGGGTGCCACCCAGAGTGCTCTGTCCAGCTCTGTAATCTGTGTGCTGGAAATGACACTTTAAAAGACTAATTTTCCAGCACAACCAACAGTAAAATACACAAAATTAAATAACCTATGCATTAGTTTTGCGAGGAAGATGAGTTATAAATTAGCAGCAAAACTAATTTTGAGCTGTTCAAAATCAATGTTAGAAGTGAGGCATTAAGCTCTGAAGATGGAGAAGTGTATCTGTAGAAGTGTGTGTTAATAAAGCAGATGTTTGGGGAAGCTGGAGGATTTTTGGCATTTCAGGATTTGCCCAGCATTCACAGGCATCTCGCCTTGAAAAAAGCAAAAAATGTTGCAACTTCATTCCATACATTTTTCCCTCATCAGGGTCTGCTTACTCCACCCAGCAGAGCACTAAGCCAGGCTGGCTGTGCTCTGGCGTCCAGGCTGTGCTGTGGGAGGCAATTTAGGAGGTTCTCAGACATATTTCAGTAGAACAAGCAGAAACTTCTCTTTTGAATCTTCCAGAACAAATCTAGAAAGTTAAACTTGGATCCACAAGGAAATTTGGGAGTTAACAATTTGAAGGTAGCTCAATTTTAGCCAAATTCTTTTCGTTGTCTTAACTGGAGTAGGAGTATTCCAGGAAGTCCCATTTTAAAAACTATTAAAGCTCATCTTCATCATTAAAAAAAAAAAAAAAGATGGCTTTTAACTCCTGCAATAACCTTGCATTTTTTTTTTTAAATGTACACCTTTACAAGAGGTATTTGTTTTTCACTCCATTTTCGGCATATGCAACCAATGGTGGGCTTATAGTATGGTTAGAAATCATCCTGGAGTCTGACTGTTCCCCCTCTTTGCCTTGACTCTTTTTAAAATTATAATAATTAATTAAATTCCACATTTTAGAATATGTATTGAAAATTTTTCAGCCTTTCACAATGAAGTTGGTTTGAGGTTTTTTTTTTTTTTTTTTTGCAAAGGAATGTTTACAGCATTCCTTCCGCAAAGGAAGCATTTCAGTAATTACACTGCTGATTGGAACTTTGTAAAACTTCATTCTACGGGCAGATTTTCCCTGTAATCCCAGCAGAAGAAAGAGGCATTCCTGTCCAGCTCTGCTGTCCAGAGCTCCTGCCTTGTTTCGTTTTCACCTTTCCAAAGTCCTAAGCAAATGTCAGAAGTCTGTGGTATTTGCTTTCTGCAAACACAGAGTACAGTAACACGTTTAGTCCATCAGAACTCAGGATTTCACAGCTGAGAGCTCATAACTAAGATGAAAAAGGGAGAAGCTCGTAGCTGAAAACCTGCTGAGGCACAAAGTGGTCTCCTCTGTGCACCACTCGCAGAGCACAGAGAGTGGGTGGCTGCAGTGCAGGCGTGCCTCTGGGGACACAGCCTGTGCTGGCACCCTGGGCTGGCTGCCAGGGACAGCAGGAACGAGGAAATGACTCACGGAAACCCACGGCCACCGCGTGTGTGGGACACGTCAGAGGCGCTTCCGGCACCCCTCGTTTCCCAGGAGAACCACGGAAGGCCAGCCCACGTTTTTACTCTGAAATGTGCCTAAAAATGGTTGGCTACACTTTGGTTTGTCTTCCCTGATCTTTTGTCAGTCAAGAGAGTCCAGTTTTGTCTTTGTGGGTACCCCCAAATGTGCCGGTCACGTCCAAGTTCTGCTGGGGGCTGGAAGGTTGCCAGAACTCCCCAACCTTGAAGCTGAGTTGAATTACCTTTGCCATTCAAATTTTGTTAGTCTTTTCCCCCAGAATGGTGAATTTATTCATCTCAGATTGGAAATGGGAGTTACAAGATCCCTCAGTTGTTTTTTGCAGCCAGTGCTCACAGGCAGTAAGGGCTCAGGTGGCCCAAAGTGTCTGTCCAAAAGAGAAAGACCTGGAAGGTGGAATCCATCACCTTTGGAACCCCAGTAGTTTGCTTCCCTGGTGAATCACAAGGGCTGAACCCTTTTCTCTTTCTGTTCTGTACCTTGGACAGGGCTGTAAAATCTGCTGATATGAGGGAAAGACGACGTATTCATCCTTCTCCCAGAGTGACAGTGCAAAACATTTTTTGATACGTTCATCCAATGCTCACAAAAGCAAAGGCAAATTAGAAAGCCCAGAGGAAAAGAGGGCTCTGATGCATCAGTGAATGTTACACACACAAGTTGCCCCCTCAAGCCCCCCTGCAGGCCCCTTCTTGTCTGAAAGCATAAAAATGGGATTTTATTCTTATCATTGATTTTAATAATGTTTATTACCAACCTCAGCTATTTATTCACCGTTTGCTGGCAATTTAACATTTTGTGAGCTTATGACTACAATCTATTTAATACATGTTTAAGAGCTCTGAAAGAATATAAGGGAAACTGAAAATTAATTCAAATCTAGGGTTAACTGAAAAAGTTAACCCTGCTCTTCTATCCAGGTGGAGTTTCCAGTTTGGCATTGCAGGAGTCCCTCCAGGGCCAGGGAAGCTGCAGAGCCACCTTAAAAGTGCATTTTTCCAAATGCCCTGTTCCATCTACTGAGTAAGCAGGACAGAGTTCATCCCATGCTAATAAGCACTGAGGTATCATAAGCATTACTGAAATTATTACAGCAATTGTAATGTCACTGCTGAACAGTTTACTAGATTAAGGATTGAAGTCTGCCAGTGCTTTATAGTATTCTTAATTCTAAGAACAGAATAAGCTCATCATTAAATAATTAACAAACTTAGTTTTGGAACACCCAACTCCGTTGCCTGCTTTCAACACATAAAATATCAGTTGCCATGCTTAGCAACTTGTTAAAACAAAAAGCCACATAAAATTTTCATATTCATATTTCATATTCAGAATGGCCAGAGCAGCAGAGAGATCAGTAACTTGTGTAAAAGTTACTGCCAATGAATAAATAAAGCTGTTGCAGTTGGCAGGGAACCAACACAGACTCTTCTGAATGACAGTGAAGTGCATCCCCTGTGGCAGTCAAGCATGCAGGGAGATGGGCAACAGTCAACAGTTCCTATAAAATTTTAAAAGGGCAAAAAATTACACCATTCTGCAAGTCCTGAACTGCAACACTGCTGAGCTTTTACAAGCAGAGTGTGCATGGGGTAAGCGTGGCTGAATGAGCCCGGCATGTCCTGTGACAATCAGCTTCAACAAGGTGATTTATTTCAGCCACAAACCAATGCCAGAACCAAGCGTTTCGCTGCCTCCACCCCTATCACCACAGCAGGCTTCACCAGACAGAAATTAAAACACTTTTATTCTGCTAAACCCCACTGAAATGGGGGGTTTAGCAGAATAAAACTCTTCCCCAAATGAAGAAGGCTCCTCTCACTACACCCGGCAGTGGCAAAGCAACAGATCTCAGCTGATCCAAACTGGAGCAAGTATGAGGAGAGATGGTGACAAGGCACAGTACAACACACCTGAGACTCCTGCAGATTTTGGCAGGGAAAGAAGAGTTTTGACTGAAGAGGCATTAAGGCCTGAAAGGTCAGTAGTTCAGGAGGGTCTGCTGGAGTTACCTTGAAGCATGGCTGCAGCTGCAGCATTTACTGTAACAGACACGACTGCAGCAAAACTCAGCAGAGCAAAACTACTAAACTCGACTTTACAACTCAACAGGAGAAATATCTTCTAATAACGTGGCCATAGGTCCCTCATATGCAGAAATATGTCACTTTCCTAAAGAATGTCTGTAGTCTATAGTACCAAGTCAGTAACAAAATGAAGGTAAACTGCATTCAGTTCAAAAAAAGAAAAAAAAAGGCTAAAAATGGCCTTTACTTCAACAAACATCATTACTAAAAAACTTCATTTTTAGGCTGTGTGTAGCAAAAATCTGCTTCTTCCTTGGGATTGTTATACACTGTGTGTTTTCATTTGATGATGCAGTTTTCAAAAAGAGGTTACAGGTGAAAAGCTGACCATGTCTGGAGTCTGGTGACACAGAAAGCTGAGTGAAAAAGAAAAACTTAGTTAATTTTTTCCATTCTACAGGAGGTTAATAACTTTTCAGATGCCAAACTAATTTTTGTAAATTTTCATTAAAATAATTTTTGAAAAAAAAATTTAAATTTTTAGAGAAAAAAAGACATGTATATGAAGATAAATAGGAAACATCCCACTGTATGATTTGACTTACTTTAAATTAGAAGTAGCAACATATGTTTTTAATGAACTTTTCTTTGAGACACCAAGCTGCAGTGTTTGTTCTTTCCCTTGTGAGGCTATCCCAGAAAAATATTGTCCTTTTACCTTAACTTTGTACCACGATTCTTTTTTTCCTTTCTTCCTTCTTTGTCTACCTCAAACCGCTTCCCCTTTGTCTAAACCCTGTTCCTGTGTTTTACACATTTCCAATATGATTCAGCCACTGTGATCCTCCCTTCATGTACTCACGGAAGAAAACAGAACTGAATTATGAAGGAATAAGTTGGACAGTCCTTGTAAGTTTTATTTCTGAATTCTCCAGCCCATCATCTCTTATGTGCAAGGTTCCCAGAACAGTTACACACCTTCACTGTCCAAGGCAGTAAATAGAATAAAACAGAGCAATGAAAGTGTGTCTCAAACTATCTGTCTCCACAGAGACAACAGCTCAGTTTTATTCTCCACTGAGGAAGGGACCCTGGGTTAAGAATATTTCTCCAAAATACCTTGGTAAAAACCAGACTGAGGTGACTGAGCTGTTTCGCAGCAGTGGAGAATAACATAATTTTCCTTTCAATTGGCATTGCTGTAACAAGAAACAAGTGCCAAAGTATCTTTTCTGAAGCTGTCAGAGAGGTTTCAAAGGGCAAAAACCAACTCCACATCCACAAGTTATACCAGGACTAAACCAGTACATCAGAACAAGCACTGGGACAGCAGGAGGAACATGCTAAATACACTCTGTGGTTCTCTGAAGTGCTCATTCCAGAACAATTCTTACCTTGGTCTGGATCAATGCTTTGCAGTCATTAACACTGAATCCATCAAATCTAAAGTCCTCATTATCTTTTACATTTGATTCCTCAAAAATATCAGCCTGGTTCTCTGAAGCATCCTAAAAAAACCATAATTTACATTTTATTTATGAATGGACTTATGCATTTCTATCACATTTCAGTACATACGACCTAAAGAGAAGTTCCCCTCAAATAAAGACCACTAAATTTTACTTTCTGAAGCTGTATTTTATCATGTGTCCTCCTCTGCATTTAAACAATTTTATGTCACAGCCAGTTCTATGAATGATGTCTTAAGTTTTAGCTTTTATATTTTTCAGATTCTGTACTGCAGTAGTGTGTAACTCTGAACTCTGTATAGAATGTTAGTCAGCTTTCTTCACATTTTGGTCAGACTAAACAATCCTTCTGGGCCTGGGAACCAAGGTCATCAACACAGACTCAGACCTGAAAAGTATAAACAAAAGGAAATTGGGAAAAGAAGCAAACCAAGAGAATGTGACTTCATTCCTGAAGCTAATATTGGACAATTAACCTCTGATATGCAAATATATCTGTCTGAGAAAACTGGTGACCATCATCCATCTGCCCAAGGTGTATCCTTTGAAGGCCTTTTAATAAATATCTACTTTATTCTCTAACTCTGTCAAGCCTCTATTCCAGGTAGCCCCTCAAGGCATCACCTACACATATGAATCTGTGACTTCAATTAATGAAAAAGCCATTTCCAATTAGAATTAGCCTTAACTAGCACCACAGCATTGCTGAGAAATGCATCTTAATCAGTATTGTTAAAAGCAATACAGTTTTCCAGTAACAGACAAGAAGTAATGATGTAAGTTTAAGCTGCCTGGGCAATGATTTAATGCTGGTGGGCAAGAAAGACACAGAATGGCAGTTTAGCTATGTTACAGAAATGCCTCTGATTCTCCCTCTATTAAATTACAGTTCTACAAAGTGACTTCTTCAAGTGCAAAATAGGTTTCTGCCTTTGGCACCATCCTTCTGTTTGTATATAACTTGCATGCAAACTCAAATCTGCCCGTAAAATTATTATCTTGTCAACCCTGTGGTTCAGCATTCAAATAATCAATTGAAATAGTTACTTCTGAAAATTACATGTGACTAATTAATCCCAGCTAAATAAGTGAATTCTAAACCATCTCTGACACCTGTATCTTCTCAAAACAAGAGATTGTCAGAGACATTTCTACTTGAGATCTTTCAACACTGCTGGTTTGGTTTCAATCCAGTTTAAAACATACTCTCCCTCAAGCCTCCCAAAAGCAGAGGAATAATGTGAGGAAAGGTGAAGTTGAACACACTTTCAGTTTCTTCACAGTAAAAACATCCAAAAACTACTGTAACAGCCTCTCTGATTCAGATCTGGTTTTCACTTAACAGAAAGATGTTAGAGGCTAACAGTTTTCAACCACTCTGAGCAAAAAATGTAAACAATCCTACTGCACACACACCAGGGAGCTGATTCTCCATCTCTACCACCTGAAAGCTACTTCTCCATCTCTACCAAAGCTGAGTGTACCACCTAACAACAGGGAAACTGTGTTGGGCAGACTTCAGCGTAAAGACAATCAAAGTGTGATCCTGCACAATTTCTTAGTTACTCACACAAGAAGATGAGAAAACACTAAGCTATTGTCTTAAAAAATTCCCTGTTAAAAAAAACCTTTTGTGACTCACCCAGATCCCGTCCCTCATGCATCTGCATGTACAGCTTAGAGAAGATCAGATTCCCAACCCAGTGTTTATGCTGGCAGAATGGAAAACCATTGTTCAATTACCTTTTGATTTGCATCTATTCCGAGAACACTCAAGAGGTTTTCTTGGCAATGAGATTTACTCCAGGGATGTCTTAAGCTGGGGGTATTATCAAAGTCTCTGAGTGATCTCCATACATTTCCAGAATCCATGCTAGGAAACAAAACACAATTTGAGGTTTTGAGCTGAGGTTTCCAGTGCACATATGCAACAGTTATTTTCCCTTCATACAGCTGTATGCTAACCTTGATCTAACAAGCAACTTGTCTTAAAACTCTTTCTACACTTGTCCAAACTATCAACCAATGTACTAATGAGCTGGCATGACAATTAGTGGAAGCAGTAAGTCAGCATAAATGTATGTTTGTGCTCCTCAGATAAGGAGGGCATTAGAAGCACAGTTCAGAGACTGGTACATGCCAACAGCTCGCAGTGTTCAGTTGCTTCTGTGAAATGTGAGCAGAGTTCAGCCCTGTGAGTTCTGCACTTTGCCTTTTCTGTCTCTCAAGTCCTCCTCCATCCCATAGGCAACACTTCACCTCTGCAGCCCCTGTCCTACAGAACAAGCCAAAGGCACTCACTGCTGAAACAGCGAGGAGAGAGTTTCCTCAATGTGGTACTTTGGATTCTTACACTGCATTCATCACATATAAAAATTCAGTTGGGCTTCACTTAATTTGCACTTGTCATTGACCATAGTTACTCATCACAGTAGATCAGGAATTTTTTGTTTTTACTTGGCACTCTGCTGTAATAGTGCAGTCCCCTTTGTAATTATATTTCTCCAGTTTGATGCTGATTAAAATGTAACACATATGCAGGGAACTTGGCTGAAAGGGTGCCTACATTAAAAGTTTTACCTACATTTCTTCTGAGTCTTAGGACATATCTCAAGTATGGTCTGACACTGCCTTCTAGACACAAAGTCTCCAAGTTATGAAAAAATAACTGCAATGCTGTTCAGTAACTACAATACTGCTCCGAAGCTGCTGATCCTTAAAAAACACATAACAAAACCAGAAGTGTTCCAGCTGTCACAAGAGAAAGCTTGGTTAATGATACTAATTGCTATTAACATAGCCCAGGAAAGAAGCCAGATGTACCACAGATTCTGAAGCACATCTGGTTAAACATGAGAAGAAGTTACCAACTGGGAAAACTGAGGGGGGAGGAAAAAAAAAAAGGCAAGTAAGTTGTTAGTAGAAGCAGCAGCCTCCAATGATGAAGAAATAAGTGGGATGTGCTGTAAAGAAAGGACAAGCAAACAGGAAGAACAGGCTGCCTGTTGGGTTCTGGCATTCCAGAGGCTTAGTCATAAGAAGGCACACCAACAGCAGGAAAAACCCTAAGCAGGAATTTGTAATTTTGACATATTCCCTTCATTGTTTTCCAGTGGCTAAAACACCATCCATTTCCTTTAACAACGTGCCATAAAACTGGTAAGATCTATACACTGAAAAGCACAGTACTAAAAAGATTTTTAAGTGCACCACTGATTTTTAAATTATGAAACAAAAAGTGTAATTGATGAGGAACTTTTTCTTTTTAACTGTAAATCTAAATTCATTACCAAAGTTGATTCTTCAAAAATTCAGGAATCCAAACATCTTCATTATTTGCATTAAGAACTTGCTCTAAGCTTCTTATGCACTCCCTGGACTGTGGTACAAAGACTTCTGGAAAGCCCAATTTAAATATCTCCTCATAGCCGTGGTCTTCCTAGAAAAAAAAAAGAGATTTTTATTACATACACCATTTTATTACATACAGGCCATCCCCATGTTCATGAAGGACCTAGTCCAAAGACTACAATGAGTCTAGAGATTGTCTTATTGGTTTTAGAATATAGTTATATTTATACTTATACTTATACTTANAGGGACTGAGCTCCCATTTCAGTGTTTTGAGTACTTTGAGTACCTAGAATTAGAGGAAGCAAGAGTCCCAGAGTTTCTGATGAACCTTTAACTTCCCAGCTTCTCGGTCATAGATTTGCATATTTAACACTTATGACTCCTCCTTCTGCTCAGCTGATTCAGTCCAGGTCAAATGTGACGTACTCATCAAGTCAAAAGCATGTTTTCTAACTCGGTATTCAAACACTCCTAATTCAAATGTAACACACCTGCCAAAGGCTACAGTTACCAATAAATACTTGCACTGTGTGAGTCTGTGAAAAAGCTGGGGTGAGGATGTTTCTATATCCTTGCATTTGCACCAGACTTTTTCCAGCCTATGTTAAAAATCAGAGCCAGATTTAAATCCTTGTTCTTCCTCAAGCAGCAATGAGGAGGAGGTTTGGAGGACTGACCACAGCACAGGAGAGATCTAGACAGGCACAGTGGAAGTAACCACTAGTGAGCAGGGCTATCTGACAACTAAGAAATACATATACAAGGGAAAACATGCATAATTTACATCCTATCCTAGAGGCATGCCATCTGGTTCAGAAGCTGTATCCTTTTATCCCTTCAAGGAAGGAATTACTACAGTTTTCCAAATGAAAGCAAATTAATTGACTTCACCACCCTGTCCAGGGACTGCAATGCGGGAGCAGCAGCACCGTGTGAAAAGTTGAGAATGGAACCAGTCAGTTTGGGGTTTTTGCCCAGCAATCAACAATTCAGTCTGAAAAACCTAAGCATGGATACTCCAAATTTTTATAGATTCATTTAACTGTAATAGAAACAGCTGAAATATTTCCAGAGTCTCATTACTTTGATAAGTGGGGTGAATACTGAGAGAGTACAGATTTAATCCAAGGATAAGTAGGCAAAATCAACAGAGCTGCTAGAAGGCTTCTGCACTTCTGACCATGCTTCAAGGAACAGAATTTGTGGCCCACGCTGCTCCCTCCTGAACTAAGGCCTGGCTAAAATCCTGTCCTGATGATTCACTGCTGGGACATTCAAAGACTCCTGGGTAAATTCCTTTGAATCTTGCCCAAAGTGTCACAATACTTTCAATCAATTTGTAGATTATTCCAACAGGGATACAACACGGAGGGTCCTGACGCATGCTTGAGAAGCAGAATTCTGTGAAGTAACACTTGCTAAAGCAAACATGGCCAAGGAAAAAAAACAACTTCCAGGTAAGCACCAAAACTGAAGTGGGATGGGAGTCGAGGAAAAGCCAGGCAGCTGCTCTTGGATTTGGGATGGGGGAAGTTGCAGGCCCAGGAAGTGCATTGAGGGAAGCTCAGCTCTGCCTCCATTGCAGCATCTCTGTAGAGCCTTGGTCCAACACACAAACAAATCACTGACGTATAGTCTAGCCAAGACAGATAAAGAGATTTTTTTATTACCTTTATTACTGTCTATTTCAGTGAGTGTTTCTGAAACAAAGTTTTGGTGTATTTCCATTTATTTTGTGGCTGTGTACTAATTATAAAAGATCAATGTACAAAGTTCACATCGGTACTTCCTGAATAAATCCTCTGTATCCTATTATATCAAAATACCCCATGGCTTAAACAGAAACACCAGTCCCTCTCTGAAAGGCCAATGTTTAAAGAGCACATGAAAAATCCTCAAAGTGTTCAACCATGTAGGCAAAATACTCAGCTACTGCAAGGAAATTAATGATTGTTTCCATCTTAAAACACACGGTTCTGATCCCAACTGACGTCATTTAATTAACTGAAGCAATAAAGACTGAAGGTCAGACCTCTGACCTGAGATGATTTCTAGAGGTCCCTCCCAACTCACCTGGCCTTTTTTCTACTGATCATACAGAAGCCAGAGTCCCAGTCCAAAGATTTTGTGATCTCAAACTATCAATGCAAAAAGCACAGGGATAAATATATTCTACATTGCAAGGAATCTCCAGCAACTCCGTGGCTGTCTCTCTACCTTGAGATGAGAAAAGACAACTTGAAACTCTAAGCATGGTTAACTTATTTAACTTGTACTGAACATTTCCTTCTGCCTTTAACAAATGCAAAATAAAGAAAAGGCTTCAGTAAGATTAAGATCTATTGCTTTTGGAAAGCAACCAAGCAACCTGCTATACTCCATTTCAGCTTGTCATTAAAACATTCTCTTTCTCCAACAGAAGACTTCTTGTCCTTCATTTCCAGCATTACAAAAAGTTTGAATTCTCTGTTTGTGCACACCAATAACCAGGTATTTTGTGTACCTACACTCAATCAGTGTGCAGCTTTTCCCACCTGCATCTCTGTGCTTTTCCTAGTAATACCTCTGCAACAAATAAAATTCCTAGGCAAAGGGCAAGAAATCCTGTCTCCAGACAAGTCTCAGTTCCCTACACACACTAAAACTCACCCAACAGACTACAAGCAGTAAGTTATTACTGCTACAGATTAACACCATGGAAGTCTTACCTGATTGTTCTCTTTTTTCAAATGTTGTTATTTAGGATGAAAGTAGTAAGAACAAGGAGATTTTGTTCTGTATTTCTATGTTCTTTCTTCCCTTTTGTTACTTTCCTTCCCTTTGCTGCTGCACGTTTGGTCCATATGGAAACACATTTATCCCAACAAGATATAACCCTTTACCTGAACCTTTTTTTTCTTTTGTGCTGATAAGAATTCATTGCATTATTTACTCAGAATTTTAGCTCTAACATTGTAAGAGTGAATGTTATATCCTATGCTAAAAAAATTAATTCTATTATTTCTATTAATTTCTTGTGCATCACCATCAGTCTAAAATTCCAGAAAAACTTGATATTATTCAGGGAGTATACTGAATAACAAAGACTTTTTTTTTGCCAATTTCTAACTCAGTGGTATGTGGGTTTATTTCAGTAAGTTTGCAGGCAAGTCCCAGAATTTCTGTCCACCCTGCTTTTGTCACCCACCTTCCCAATTTGTCATTTCTTATGCTCTTTCTTGTCTAAATTTTCAACTTCACGTCCTTCAGGGCAAAGTTCATGGTGCCTACGTGCTTCCTTGCCTATGTGCCTACTTATTCCTAGTGCCTAGAAGCAAAATACTGCATTACATTCTTTAAAGCTCTCCAGCAGGACAGCTTAAGTATTTGTCAAACACCGTAAAGAAGTTGCTTTTGTTCCACTTGAGGTAGCTGCAAAGTAGCTGGACAGTTTCTCTGCATGTGCAGCGTTACCCTGGACAGAAGAGACAGATACAAACCCAGAGGTGTAAGAAGCAGTAACACAAACATTTCTGGCCCTGGTTGGCTGTGAACACGTACCTCAGTCAGAGAGCCCGAAGGCTCCTGCATCCAGCGGCCCGGAGATGGCTCAGCACACACGTGGGCAGCAGAAAGGCTGCAGCCTCCGCTGCTCAGCTCCGGATCGGCTCCACAAGGTTTGGCTGACTTCACCAAAACTTCAAGGTTATGACTGGATCTCTCTGATTTGTCTAAGGGCTCCTTGAAGCCTTCAAAATCACCCCAGGAACCACTGGGTTCTGAGGTACTAAAGCTGCTCTCAGAAAGCCCCTCACAACTTCTCCCTTTGCTGTTCATTACAGGGAGGCTTTGCCGCATTGCTTCATGATTAAAAATTTCTTCATTACTTGTTCTTTCATTCCAGTTACAGCCACTTTCATCGAGAGACACGCCACCTGCCTCAGCTGCCAGGTCCTTTGGAGGCTCACAGTATGATATGTCTGTACTAGCAAGACTTTCTACCACAGAAAAGTTCTGCATCTTTGTCCAGGAGAAAAGAATAATTTGTTGAAATCTGTACTGCAAAAAGGTTACTGGAGTTCAGTTGCATCAGAAATATGAGTGTTTCCAAAACAAAATCAAACTCTTCATTTCACCCCAAAGAATAACAACACTGCTGAAACAAAACAGGATGTCCTTCAGCCTCTCCTCCAGTACTCGGCATGTGCACGTTATTCAGCCTCACTTGCTGTGGAGAGTATTAAGCCTGCAAAGAAAGGATTATAAATAAATACCTCTGTGATAAGGCCTGTGTAGGAATAAAGATAGCTGATAAGGCAGGAGAAAGAATGCTTGGGTTAAAATAAACACATTCCAGCATTATCCACTGAAAATTGCTGTAGGCAAAATTATTTAAAATTTACACTGAACTATCTGCCCGCACCACAAGAAAGCCATTAAATCAGTGAACAATACTCAGCAAATACATAACAGAAGTTGCTGGATTATTAACTCAGTACTCACTGAGGATACTGGAGACAAACCAAAATTACAGTCAACATCCAACACTTTGAAAATACTTTCTGTAACTACTTCATCCACCTCATGCACACTCAAATAATGCTATTTCTGCCTGCACGAGCTGCCCCATTCCAACTACTAGAATCCTATAAAAGCATAGCATTTCCAACTATTTAGGTAATTGAGGCAGATCTAATAAATTCAGTTTGGCATCTGTAAACGACGCAGACAGTGCTGCATTGATCATGTCAGATCAACCCCATCTCCTCTAGCATTTTCCTGAGCTGTTTTGGGAGGCGAGTTAAAAAGCACTGACTAAACGCGCTTCTCACCGACCTGCCGCTTGGTGCTTTAACAGAACCAAATGGGTGTTTTTCCCCCGCGTTTCCTTCGTAGGCGGGCCGGGCACAGACCAGGGGTGCGGCAGGTCCCTCGCCTGCCCGCAGGGACACGGTGGAGTGACAGGGCGGGGGACGCGCCTCCGGAGCCGCGGGCGCTTCACTCGGGGCAGCGGCTGCTCCGCCCGCGATGTCACCTGGCCGGGAGGGAGCGGCCTCAGCCGAGCGGCCCCAGCCGAGCGGCCCCACCGGAGCAGCCTCAGCCGAGCGGCCCCACAGGAGCAGCCTCACAGGACAAGCCTCGGCACAGCAGCCTCAGCCGAGCGGCCCCACCGGAGGGGTCCCACAGGAGAGGCCTCGGCCGAGCGGCCCCACAGGAGCTGCCTCACCGGAGCGGCCTCACCGCCGCTCCCCGGCCGCCACCGCCCCCTCAGGTCGCCAGGGGCGGGCCGAGGTGTGCGGGGCGGGCCGGGGAGGGCGGCACAGCCCGGGGATAGCCGAGCTCTCCATCCCTCCGCCCGACGGAGGGTAGGGAGCCTCGGTTCATCCTCAGAGCCCGCTGTCTCCACTTGCTCTGCTTCCACCAGCGCCTCTCCAGCCTCGCCCCCCGTCTTCGTTCGCACCCGCATCCCTCGGGGTACAGCCGCCCTGCCCGCCGGGAAGAGGCTGGGGTTCAAATTGTGATGCAAAAAAGAAAAGTGTTCACTCTTTTTTTGCTGCAGCCTGGCAGGCTAAGAACGCACGGTTTGAAGGTGGTGGTTCCTGTTTGCCTTTCATTTGAGGCTAGCTAAAATTCCCACACGGTTGCAAAGTTCCAGGATATGGATTTTACAAAAGTGACAATCAGTCCACCCATTAACAGAACCTCAAGATAAAATAGTAGGAACAGACCAACAACAACCCTCTTCCTCCCTCTCTTCTTTTGCCCTCCAAGGTGTTTGGCTGTCCCCCATCTCTGCTGAGGATTGATCCCCTCCCAGGATGTAAAGCCAGGAGCTGTGGGTCAGTGCTGCACACAGGTCACTCCATGGCCTGGGTGACCATCCCATCCCACACACCGCACAAAGAACAGGCTGGATGCTACCAGGCCTGGGGGACAGAGGGAATGACAGAGAAAACTCCACAGCTCCCTGTCCTCAGGCTGGGTTAAACATCTGGGTCGTCCCAAGGAACAGGGGACAGTTGTAAAACCAAGGAAAGAGGTTTTCTGGAGCAAGGCCCAAAGTAAAAAGCTTTTTCTAGGCACTACAGTACATATGTTTTCCAGCCCAGACACAGACACATGCACTGCTCCCACGCATCTGACTCTCATTCCAGGCTGTAGTGTTTTATCCAAGGGCGAGAGGCTGGATTTGGGAGCCATGCCCAGACGCAGAGCCAAAAAAACTTTATTGGCAATTGCCTGAAAGGTTTGCGCGGTTTTTTGTTTTGTTTTTGGTTTTGTTTTTTGGTTTTTTAGTTTCTTTGGTTTTTTTAATTTTGTTTTCTTTCTGCTTTGGAGCGGTTTCCTGCCCTGCGTGGCCATCCCGTGGCAGCCTGCAGCTCTCAGGATATCCGACCGGCTCGGCCAGACTGTGATTCAGCCCCGAAGCTCCTGACACCGGCTGGGGTGGTGTCACCGCCCCACGGTGCTGCCACTGTGCGCCGTGGGGACCTCAGGGGCTCCAGCTCTCTCTTCAGTTTTGAACGGAGACCAGCATTTTTTTTTTTTTTGCAATGACTGAGATTGTTTTGCTCGGCTTCACACTTTCACCTTTGTCTTCTCAAAGGGGAAGGCCACAAACAGACGGCACAAAAGGCTGAGGTGCTCGTCTCCTCCTCCTCGTCTCCGCTTTGCATCCGGAGGGGAAGGGCTGCGTGGGTTTCGCAAACCCTGCCGAGTTCAAGGCGTCTCTGCAGCACAGCAAGGAGCTGTGGGAGAGCTGGGGATCTCCAGAAGCTGCCACAGGCCTTAGACAGCAGAGTGTGGGAATAGAAAGAAGCTCTAGCTTCTTCCCAGAGTAACATCAGAAACTCTGTGAAGGGCTGGCCACGTCAGGCTGTTGTTTGTGCCTTTCCAACACACCTTATAACCCACCTTGGGAAATCCAGTTGCCAGCCCTGGGTCCCTGCAGTGAAACAATTGTCTGCAGCATCTGCTGGGTGTAACCCCTGCTGCCTTCTGCTCTCAGGCAAATGCCACTGCAAACCCACACAAACACAAGAAAAACCTGCTCTGGTGTGGTTTTGGAAGGTTTTCACTTCAAAGGGGGTCGGTGTGAAGTACAGCCACCCTGGAAAGTAGATTTCACCTGCTCTTGTCTGAATTCAGTCCTGTGGACTCAGCTGAGTGTGTGACAGCTGCTGCTGGGATCACCAGCTCCTGCTTTAAATGACACTGCTTTGAGTTAGAAGCATCAACAGAGTTGGATTAAACATTTCCCCCTCTGAAGTACAGTGGGATAAAATTCCTGTTATCTGTTTGAGGGGGGAAAAAAGAATTTTACAGTTTTGTCAGACCAGGCCTTGTGCATAATTACTGCATTAAATCAATATTTTCTTTTTGAACTATTACCGTGAGGTTTTGGTTTGTTTCTTGTATTTTTAAAATAACTCGGTCATTATTTAAAAGGCAGAGAGGTCAAAAGCTTCAGACATGGACTATAAGCTTATATTTAGACACATATGCATCTACCAGAGCAGAATATCATTACTCAAAAATTCACCAATGCAAACAACTGAATTGACTGAACATTCATCTTTAACTGTTATTACTGCCTCTCCCAGCATTCCTACGGAAAATCATTTGAGCTTAGTACATATATTCTAGAATTATTATCTTTTTCTTTTTATCCTTTAGAAAAATACCAATTTGCAGTGAAAAAATTCAACATCATAACTAAAAGTGTTTACTTTCAGGTCAAATCGTGCTGCTATATTACAAATTTGTGTTTGCTTTTGAAAGATCTGGTCCTGGATTATTGAATTGTGTAGTTCCCTTGTAAATGACCAGGATTGGTTTTTTATGGATTGCTTTTTTCTTCATTCATTTTTTCTTTTGGAAAAAAAAAATATAAGCAAGAGATACCTTTGAATGCAGAATTTTCAAATTTGTTTTCAAATTTGAGTTTTCTTAATTGAAGATTTAAACAAGATTAACTTGCTACTTAAAGGACTGAAATATTTTCTTTAATTTTTACTAAATACTTGGATGTCTTTTCTTGTAAAAAATAATACAGTTACATTTAGCTGAACTGATATAAAGTGTCATTTAGAAAATAGAAGTAAACATGTTTTCAGAAGCAAATAATTTTGAATGACTCAAAATGGCATTTCAATAAATGAGTTGCCTTTTCAGTTAGTGATTAATGTGGGGTTTTTTTCACCCTAAGTACCCAGAGTTTAAAAGTGTAGGACATCACCAATTCTTTCATTTCCACAATAATAAAGAATGTTCAGCTTTTCGAAAATCCACTGCAGAGATCAGGTCTAAATACTCATCTAATTGACTATCTGTGGCTTACATTTGAAGATGTGGTTAATTTTTCCACTGAAGTCCCTCCTGGAAGAAGGTACGGCTTTGCTGCTGGTATGGAAGGTTCAAAAGATCAGTAAACCCATCCTCTTCTTCCTGATTTATATGAGATCTGCAGATCTTCAGGGCAAACTTTTCTCCCCCTCAGTGCACGGCGGGTGCAGATTCCTGTTTCCCCTGTGGAATATTGCTCTGTGTGCTACCCCAGTGTGATGGGAGCCACTGGCACGAAGGAGCCACCTGCAGCTCTTAGCAGTGCCTGGGCTACAAGACGAACCAGGATTTTTCCAACAGCAGATGGCAGCTCTCCCTTGTCTCTCTTTCGTGCACACAACACATCTGTCAGTTCTCCTGAGCGGGGGAAGTAATTAATCCCCTCTACACTCCACTTTACAGAGGTATTGGACCACCTCTTTTATGTGCTGACCACAGAAAATTCACCCCACGGGGCCCTTCATTGATGGGCTGTCAGTGTAGAAGGACCTACCCATAAAGAAAGTGACATCCTGTGCAGGAGGTGGAAGATGTACTTTATGTCCTTCTCTTCTTGTCTCAGGTGTGAAAGGTAAGGGAGCTTTTATCCACCTCTGAAAAAAACAAGATGTGCAAGAGGCATCACGCTCTGTGTTCAGTGGCTGCCCTTCGTGTTTTTGTTTGCCCACCATTGTGGCTCCAAAGCAAAGCTCACATTTGCTTTGACAGTTAGTCTGGTTCTCAGAGTGATTTTGGGGAGCACAAACTGGGGAAAGGCAGTGAAAGACCATTCCACTCTGGCACTTAATGAAACATCACCTTCCAAATCCAGTGGGCAGCACTGCTTTAGGATCTTGCCACAATCCACATAGCACATGTGCTAAAAGAAAACTCTCAAACCATTCAAAGCTCCCACAGGAACCCAAACTGGGTTTTGTGCCTATATGAGAGGGCCAAGTGCCACAGGCACCTTCCTGTTTGCCAGCATTTGCCCGCCTTCCACTCTGCCACCACTTCATCATCCAGTGACACTTGTAGTTTGAAATCCTTTCCTCTCTTCAGCTGCTTTCCCTTCTGTTGTCAGTCCCACTTGCTGAACCCCTCAATTATTTTATCAGATCTTTTTCTTACTATCCATTTCCCAACTGTTCTCTCTTCTGCCTTCAGCCTCCTGGAAACTCAGAGAGCTGAGACTTGGGCCCCTGATGGAAGTGGTGGTGCTTTTTATTCAGTGAGCAAGACATGAGAGGGGCAAAGGTTTCCTGGGCAGCAGAATAAGTTGCTGGTAGAAGCAGGAGATTGCTAATGTTATGACTGTATGAGAGCACTGGCCAGCAACAGATTTCAGAGAATAAATTGAATAAATAAATTGATCCTCTTGAAGTTCTATTACACTGCACTGAGAGCACTGCAGACACACACCTGCTATGAGAGTACAACACAGCAGCAGCTGCTCACATGGGCTCTGTCACCATGCTGGAGGACCTGGAGAAGTAAGTGACAGTGCTTTGATGTGGCTCCAGGGTGCTATTCTTGGATCCCACAGAAGATCCTTTCAAGGCCATTCAGTAAGATGCCTTTTTCACCTCCTCCCCTCATTAGCTGGAACCAGCACCCTGTATCCACACTCCTGTTTCCAACACAGTGAGTGATGCTTTTCTATACAGGCTGCTTGGCAGGGGGGCAAAGCTTCTGAAGGAATTACAGCTCTGGGCTCAGATCTGCAGGGAAGTGATAAATATCACCAGACTGCCCAGGAGTGCTGGCACACCTCTAAAAGCAACTCCACAGGGACTATGAGCTGCAGGAGAAATAATTCACACAGCAGCTACGTGAAAATACCAACAATGATCAGATCTGCCTGCCCAGCCCTGATCCAGGATGGATGGCTTTGCCTCAAAGCCATGCAGCAAAAATTGCCATGTTCGTGTAAAACAAATGGTGGGATGGCTCCTTCCCTCATTCAGCAGGGCTGGCAGATATCCAAGGTGCCAGACTGGCTTCTAGAGGCTGTGGAGAGGTGACACGCCTGACAACAGTGTGTTCCTCCAGAGCCACCAAGCTGTTGCACACACATCCCACAGGAAGGCCTGTGGCAGGAGCCAGAGGTGGAGGGAGTTCAGCACCTTCCATGATTGATGTGCAAGCCCAGTACTTATTACACCAAATTATTTATTATTGTACGCATAGCAATGGCCATCTAAATATCTTGCTTCTTATGATCAACTAAACCAAGAAAAGGATCCTAAAGCACACAGTTATACATTTCTTTTAGCTCTGAAACCTCCAACTCCTGATTCTCTCAGTCCTGTGCTCTTTTCTTCAATTTCTCCTTACCTCGAGTCAAAGCAGAAAAACTAGGAGCACATATTCTCCTTGTGGTACCTTTTCTGGTCACAGGTGAAAGTTCACTCCCTGAACATGCTACATAAGCCACATCTTCAAAAAGAGGGTTGTTTAAATGTAAGACAGTGGGGTGTGGTACCACACTTGGAAAGTATTTGATGCTTCACACTCACCCACCTATACCTGCTCCTCAATTAAAATTTCCCATTAAGCTCCTGTTCTGTGCTGCTTTTTCTGCTGATCTTTCAAAATCATCACATTTATAAATTAAGCCCAACAGTCTCTGCTGCTCACAGAGGTTTTTCCGGTACAGAGACATCAATTTACTGGGAACATGCTCGGCAATTTTTGCCAGCCCCCTGCATGCCCTGTAGACCGAGCCGTGATTGCTGCGGTCTGCAGCTCACTAATCCTCTGTTTTAATGCCTGATTAGGTCCCAAATCCATCATTGTTAGTGAGATGTGGGTGTGGGAAGGGCAGGAGGATTTCATCCTCTCGGTTGAGCGTTAAGCTGCTGGAGGTACACCCGCCCAGTGATGTACCAGTGTATTAATTAGCTTGCCTGGAAATTTCGTTGGTGCTGTTCAGTGAGGTTGTGGAAAGGTCACACACTCCATTAGAAGTGTTGTGCTTCAACTTGAAGGCATTACATTTGACACTTAGCAAATCTCTAGGAAAAAAGAAATCAAATAAAGCATTAGCATAAAAATGTTTTAAAAACTCAAGTCCCCACTTCAAGCAGCACGCGAAAGAACATAAAATCATGATAATTAGCATCTTCATAGCTTCTTAATTATAAGGATCTTGCTTCTTCATTCTGCAAGTGAGCTCTGCAGGGGCTGTAAGCTTGGTGCACTAGTGGTCGTCACTGCACTTTGCATGGGGGGAAATATCACCACTCTGCCTTGCACAGTGGGAAATACCATTAAAGATGGTTTAAGTTAGCTGCCCCTAAAAAAAGACACAAAGTCCCTCATGGATGTCTCTGTGTCCCAAACTCTGTGAAATTGAATTGTTGGCAAAGGTGTCATTTTATTGCTTAAATGCAGCACTGCAGTATGAATGAAAAATACACACCATCCTCCCATGCTGGGAGGAGTGGCCAATACCCCAGAGGGCTGTGCAGAAAGACCTCAACAGGTTGGAGAGATGGCCAGAGAAGAACCTGCTGAAATTCAACAAATGCAAAGGCAGGTCCTGGGGAGGAACAACCCCAGGCACCAGCACAGGCTGGGGGTGACCTGCTGGGGAGCAGCTCTGTGGAGAGGACCTGGGTGTCCCAGTGGACAACAAGCTGTCCATGAGCCATCAGTGAGCCCTTGTGGCCAAGAAGACCAATGGGATCCTGGGGTGCTTTAGGAAAAGCATTGGCAGAAGGTCAGGGAGGTGATCCTGCCCCTCTGCTCAGGCCTGGTGAGGTGCATGTGGAATGCTGTGTGTAATTCTGGGCTCCTCGGGACAGGGGAGACATGGAGCTCCTGGAATGGGTCCAGCAGAGGCTGACAAAGATCATGAAGGGGTGGGGATCTCTTTTATGAGAAAAGGCTGAGGGAGTTGGGCCTGTCCAGCCTTGGGAGGAGATGGCTGAGAGAGGACCTCATCCATGCCTATCAGTATCTGCAGAGAAGGTGGCAAGAGGAAGGATCAGGCTCTGTTTGGTAGTGCCAAGCTATGGGACAAGAGGCAACAGGCAGAAACTGATGAACAAGAAGTTCCACCTGAACATGAGGAAGAACTTCTTTACTGTGCAGTGACCACACACTGAAACAGATGCCCAGAGAAGGTGTGGAGTCTCTCAGTGGAGATACTCAAGCACCTTCTGGATGCAATCCTGTGTCACGTGTTCTAGGATGGTCTTGCTCGAGCAGGGAGGCTGGACCAAAATACCCCATGTGGTCTCTTCCAATCTTACCCATTTTGTGATTCTGTGATCCTTGGGGGGAAAAAAAAAACCCAAAAAACCCCTAAAAGACCCGTGGAATTAAATAACAAAAAGACAGAATTTGTTTGTATTTTGCATATGTGTGTAAGACGGTGACCTGCCTTTCTTACCAGAGGGTCTCCAGTAAGCAGTATGGCTGCAATACAGACAACAGGCAAGGGCTTAGCTGTCAAATAAAACGGGTGACAATTTCTGAAGCTGAAGTAAACTGCCTCCTGTACTTCCAAACCCCTGCTCTGCCTGCTTATGCCCCTGGGAGGTGGGAAAGTGCTACCTCAGACGTTGCTGGGTGAGTTAGAATGTGTGTCACAGGGCCAGGACAGGTGACAGATGGCAGCTGGTGAAGCTGCAGTAAGTCCTTCACGTTGGGATGCAGGTGAGCCCAAAGCAGCCAGGCAGGCTGCCACAGAACCATAGAATCATACAATATCCTGAGATAAAAGGGAACCACAAGGATCATAGCAAACAGGGCACAGGACAACCCCAAGAATGAGACCCTGTGTGCCTGGAAGTATTGGAAGGGTCTGTGGGAACAAGTTCTTCTCTCCCACTTTTGCTACAAACATCCTTCATGTGCTCTCACCTTGTCTATCCCCTCCCCTCACAGCTAAAAACACAGTGTGTTCCACACCACAATTGTTTTAGAGCTGTGCCTGCATCATATGAACTGCATTAAAAACTTATTCAAGCACCTCCTTGAGCCGTGTTTCCAGATGCTCTCTGTAGCATGCAGCTCATAAGAAGTCAGGCTTTAGCCTCGTTTTGCCTGTATTGCAAGTGGTAAAACTAAATACAACTAAATGGATCACAAGGTAGTTGTTTTTGCAAAGGGAAAACTGTTTAAACCTCTGAGGCAGGAGCTGACAGCCAGGAGCTGGGTGGGGAAAGGCGGCTGCTCCCAGCTCTGTGTCGGTAACACCATAAATATAAGGCTGGACAATTTACAGCAAAATCAAAAGAGGGCAGAGGAGAGACCACAGCCAATCCCTCCTGCGCTAACGACGCTATCACAGCTCCAGCTGGAAGAGGGCAGCATGTGTTTTATTTAATGGCTTGTATTGCTCCATGCTGAGGTCACATTTCTGAGAGCAAAACAAAACAGCGGCAAAAGCAGGGAACCTCTGCTCCAGCACCTGGGTCTGGCCTGGAAATTCAAAGTTTGGGTCTAGATCCAAACTCTCCCCAGGTGCCCAAGGATTTACACTTTAAAGTTTAGATTTTGTTCATTTCTATTTATGCTAAAAAAACCCACCAAAGAGAAAAGCCTTACCATGCATCTATTAGCAGCTGGCCTTGGCTTCTTATGCTATTGTAAATGAGGTCAGCAGGACTCTGCAGAATATTACCATAAGGTTGCAATTAGCAATGAGACTTATGCCACACACATTTTACATTAAAGGAAACAGTTGCAGTAAAAGGCTGTTCAATTCAGACATCAAAGCACACAGTTCGTGTCAATTAATAATACAGCAAAATATACACTTGAGATGCACAGACACACCAAAAGTTCAATTTTTAAAAGAAAAAGCATTTGTTGAGAAGTTCAATCACACTTTATATTAATTTTCCATTTTTGAATATTGTATAAAAGGGCATAAATTTATTATTAGCTTGAGTACAGACATGATTTACAAGGGTATGAACGTGTCAGGGAAAAACATAAGTTATATATGGATAGGATCATGTCAAGAAAAGGCGTTTTGTTAACAAAAACACTCTTTCAAAGTAAATCTAGTGAGCCATTAAATTTTATTAAATACTTAACCGCAGACTAGCCTGTCAGTCTATTCACCAGTTACTCTTTTCCTACAACCCATTTAGATGTGCTGTTTAGGAGTGGAACACTTCATATTTCTGAGTTTATTGCTAACACCTGGATGTGTACAGTCAGTGAGATCAGTTCATTGCTATTACTGGAAAAAAGATTGGGTCCTCTCTTTTGAAATAATGATACCAAGGCTTCCATATTCAGATAAATTTATATGGAAGAGCTGGTTGGCAAAAATATTGAGAGTACGGAGAAGACTGAGCTGAACATATTGTGGTATGGTTAGTATTTTAGATCTTTGCCTTGTTTAATTTTTAATGTATTCATTTTGCATTTCTATACAGCATCTTTCAACATGGAAGAACTGGGCTAAATTTAGTTCCTGTTAATGAGAGCTCCTCACTAAGTAAATAAGGGCTGTGAATTCATTCGAAAACATCTGCATGAAGGGCTGTGGCAGCAAAAAGCAACTTCCAGAGATCCCCAAAGAGAGGCTTGGAAGTCAGTGACATTAGATGGGAAATGCATGCAGTGACTACATCAGGAACAGCATATCTCAGCAGCTCTGCTGCAGGGGGCCCTTCCCAGCCACAGCCAGCTTCAAGCTGCTGTTTTCCAGGCTGGAACCTCGTGGAGGACAGCGGTGCAATTTTCCTCAGCCTTCAGCTGAGACTGGTGGTGTATTTTGTGTTACAGCATCCTGTTTTCCATACTACCCATGGGGGGTGAATTATGGTGAGAAAATCTCATTACAGGTATTGCTGAGTATTGGAAGGGCCAATACACTGTGGGAAGAGAAAAGCAGCAAAGCAGAGCCTGTACTATAGGAAAAAGTATCCCAGGTGGTTCCACAGTCTGAAAACAACCCTCAGACACTATTCTGCAAGGGAAATATCAGTGGTGCAAGGGAAATGCCAGCTTAGCCGTGGAGCCATGGTGGTGGGAGCCCTCTGACCCTCTTCGCCTGTGAGCCACATGCCAAAATCTGCTGCTTTTAGGTCACAAGTATCAAAAGAGCTAGATCCAGCAGCCATCCCTCCATCCCTCCATCCTACTGATTCACGGAACAAGGCTTGGTTGCTGCTGGGCAGACTGGTTAGCTCAGCTGGAGTGTGTGTATTTGTTTTGCCACTCACACTGGGGATTTTGCTAACCCAGCAGAGCACAAGCTGTAGGTCTGGGGAGGATCTGTGCTCCATCTGCTCTGCAGGAGCATGTGGCTGCTGGTGGATCACTCCTTGTGCACAGTGCAGTGATCTGCTGCCCAGGTTTCACCCAGCTCCTCACAAGGACACTGTGAGCCCAGCCATGCCCTGTGTCCCTCAGTGTCAGTCCACCCTGAGGGTGGGCTGCAAGAGGTTCTTTCCCTTCTCACCCACTGGCATGAGGGTAAAAACATGATTATCTACCACTTGTTCCTCTTCTCAAACTTAACTGTCCATGAGATGGTGGTTCAGCCACGGGCATAAATGGATGCTTTGCATCTCACTCCTCAGACAGCCAGGCCAGCAGTCTGCCATTAGGAGTAGCCTGTGTAAGGCAGTTGTCTCTTCTGTCCTGATTTTACTGTTATTTTTACCCTTTTCCTCTACTACATCTCAAAAAAATCTGCAGTCTTAGCTAATTTGGCTTCATTTACTGCAAAGATTTCAACATTCAGGGGACCAGACCAAATTACTGATTTTAACTGTCTGGCGTATAGTGTGGATAGTCTTGAATCAATTACAACCAGCAGAAATTATGTGTGTACATAAGTGAAGCCTGGTTCTAGCGTTGTACTCATTTGTATCTCTATGCTTTTTCCAGGAACTGAAGAAAATTTCTCACACAGAATCCATGATTTTACAACTGTGCTTTCTAGAGATCAGTCCTGAAGCCCCTGACACTCTAAGAAACGAGGCTCAGCAAGAGACTTGAGAATACTGTTCCGTGGCTACAGAGCTCTTCCTTGTGCATCTCAGTAAAAAACCTTCCTTCATTTGCTCAGATTTTCTACCAGCATAATCACAAGTATGGAATAGTTAAAATCAGGAAAAAGGTTTGCAAAGTCCATCCTAAAATATTCTTCCCTTCTCTTAGGCAGCAATTTACTCTAATACAACATATGAAATAATTGCACGATATGATAAATTCACACCAAACACTGTTCCAATTGATCCAACAGTTTCCCACAATTAATTGTTCTGTAACATAAAAATGAATCAAGTAATTTTATAGATTTGCAAGGTGAGCTTCTGAATGAATTAATCCAGATTTTTACATTTATGAGGTGGATTTATAGTGCTAAACAGTAGGCGTGTGTGTGGCAATTCAAATAATGACTAAATTACTCACAGTGTATATATAAATTTGCAAAATACTAATCTTAAAGAAAACACATGTTAGAAGAACATTTAATGTTTCTTTTCGTATTATTTGAGCCATTTTGAAAGGCATTTTTCATGGGTACAGGGTGTCAATAAAGAAATATTATGGTATTTTGCCTTGGGGGGATCGTGTTCTTATCTTCCAACTTGAGAGAGGCCTGAGGTGAAATGTCCAAGCTGTTCTCGCTGTCACAGCCACATAATTCCACTCTGAAGTGTGTTAATATTCTCCCTGAGCTGTTCCTCTGAAACCCTCCCAAGTTACAAGTTGTCTTCAACTAACAGAAACAGCTTGAAGAACCCTCAAGCTGCAGGGCCATGCAATGCTCCTTCGGACAAGTTGCAAAAGAGGACAAGAAGAGGGAAGGAATTAAAGCCAACTGATGTGGTTGAACTGTGGAAATTCATGCATCCCGAATTCCATGGATTTGCTTTAATTGGTCCCATGATCTGTTTAGTTAAGCTGTCATAAATCCTGGTGTGAGCAATGTGAGGGGTATCTAGTGAGGCTGAGGCAGGGAAGACTTGTTTTCCTGGGCTCTTTCCACAGTCAAGGGAGAGAGAAAAAGGCTTTTCCAGGAGAACAGCTGGGTTTGTGGATGCACTGATCTCACCAAAAGATGCTGAAAGAGCAATGTCTCTTCCTCCAGTCTGCCTGCTCCCTCCAGCTTGCTCTTACATTCACTGGGCTTTCCCACCAGCCAGATCAGCTTTCTAACACTGAAGAAACAGATTCCCTGTTTTTTCTGCTGGGTTAGTCTGCTGCCAGGCTGGTGACTGAGCTGGAAAAGGTAGGGCTCTCCTCCACAGGGTGATGAGCAGTGCTTTGGATCACTGAGCATCTTCACAAAACTCTGACTTACAGAGCAGCACCATAATTCTGCATTACATGTATATACCTCTATCCATCTATATCTTTGTATATTTCTCAATGTGTATATATGCCTGCTTAAATTCTAACCCTAGAGGCACCCCCCCACTACATTTGCCTAAGAAGGGGTTACATAAATGTATGAAAAACTACATTGAGGAACAGTTTGTTTAAAAAGTGTTGCTATGGCTGCAGTGGGTTTTGTGTACAGTTACTTAAAATATGGACTTGTACAGAATGAAGTGACAGACAGATTTGTGTCTTTGTGCACTCAGACTGCCTCTGGTCCAGCTCTGCTTGTTGGTAATAACAAGGGGCAGCATCTCTCTGATGTCCTGAGTGGGCAAGGCTGGAGCTCAGCACCCAGCTCTCTTCAGGCAGCTGTGACTCAAACAACCACTCTGAAGCTGTTTGTTTGCTTGTGAAAGGAGGTGGATGTGTGTCATTTCCTTGCCCAGACACATACAGGTCTTTTTAATTTCTCTTTTTTTTTTTTCCTGTTTTGTTGGTTTGTTTGTGTTTTGTTTAGTTTTTTTAATGAGACAGCAAATCACTTGGGACC
This sequence comes from Cyanoderma ruficeps, assembly GCA_008694505.1. NCBI lineage: Eukaryota > Metazoa > Chordata > Aves > Passeriformes > Timaliidae > Cyanoderma > Cyanoderma ruficeps. The sequence continues at coordinate 44,277,984 of VZDJ01007753.1, read as the reverse complement.
TACAATGCAATGTACATCAGGAGGTGGAGGCTTCTGAGCATGAAAAGACTGAAGGGACTGAGTTTTTTTATAGGTCTTCATCTGAAATCCTAAAAATTCCAAGAAGCACCTGAAATGTCAAGGCACTTAAAATTGTTGTTCTTGGATAACACAAGGGTAAAGCAGTCAGAGAGCCTATCAAACTAATCATGAAACTTAACTTGTGAAATGTGAGAAGGAAATATGGCACACAGTGTGGGGCTGAAGGGACTGCAGCAGAAATGAGTTCAAGGAAGAGAAAGTGAGTGCTTGGCAGACGTGAAAGGAATATTGTCCATCTCTATGGGATAGTTCAGCCTTACCCATTCTGTGATTCTGTCCCTTGGCTTCCCCAGGAATCAACAGGCAAATGCTGCGTGCAGCAAACAGATCCCAATCCTGTGAGGCTCTCTCTGGTATTTCACATCAGTTCTGCCAAAAATGTCTGCCAAAAGTCAATTTGCAATTGTTTCCATAGCTGTGTCTTTATAATGGGGTCATTAATTATCCTCCATGTTGTTTATGAAGCAATTCTAGTGATTTTCAGATTTGGCCTTTCCATGCTGACATCTTTGCTGCAGAGATACATTCACCACCACTCTGTTGCTTCCGAGTTCCACCTGGGCAGAGTCTTGCCCAGGTGAGCTCTCTGGAGATGCAAACCCTCCCCCCAGCAATCACAGTAGACCAAAGCCTGAAGGAATTTGCTCCAGGAATTTCAGAGGTGAAACATGCCCAAGCTTCTAACTTAAGAGACAGGGATAGAGATTAGGGTTGTACTTAGCTGGTGAGGGTTCAGACTGGTTTGGCTAGAAAGTACCTTTTTATCCACAAGAAAGATACTGTCTGTCATCAAAGACTTTATAACCTGAAATACTGATTACATTTATATGGGAGAAAGTGCGTGCCCATGGCTGTGCCAGCATTGCTACGCCTGTTATCCACCATCAGGTGTAAATACTAAAGAGAAATAAAGAAAGTATGTCAATCATTATCTGGGAGGAACTGTAGCAAAACCAGAACATCTCCCAGGCGACCTTGGTACACTGTGAGGTAAACACAGCACATCCTTAAATAGACGTATGAGTCTGTAGGCTGAGCTAAATGATCACTCTCTGTGAGTAAATAGGACCAGGCCTGGATCTGAGCACTGCACATGGTCATCCTCTTCATTAAACTGCTGATGGACACCATGCCCATGTTCAGAGCTACCAGAACCAACATTTCTCCTTAGACCCCTTGGTCTAAGCCACCTCAAAGAGAATGTCTCTCCCAACTTCCCCCTTAGAGGTATTCGAGATGCATTTTGCCAGGAAGAGAGCAAGTACAATATTATGGTTATGCCTTCAGAGTCTGGAAGCCCGTAGTGTAAACGTTGCTCCTGTTCATCTGCTTGTGCAGATGATTTTCAGATGAAAATTTTCAGGTATTTTTCATGAATAGTCCCAGAAAGAGGTTGAAAATTAGGTTAAAGTCACTTAGACTGTCCCAAACCTTAGTCAGGGACAGGTGCTGGCTGCCCCTGTCCTCAATGCTCTGAATGTTCCTCATGGAAGAGTGTATACACCTCCTTTCTCAGTATAATGCTGCCTCACATATTTTGAAAGAAAAGAGTAGATTTTATTCCTAAGAAAAAGCCCCTGAGGGGGCTGAGGGCCTTCTCTTGACAGGGTGCAGAATATGGATCCCAAATGGATAAAGGCCCAGGCTAACAGATCTAGGAAGGTGTTCCATCACTGTGTGTGGGTGAAGTTGATACAGTTCTTTCTGCTCTTCCCCCAGCAACCTGGTGATCCTGGAGTGCACACAGAGGACCTGCTCCATGTCTGAGGAGCCCAAGTGCTCAGCACTGATGATGGATTTCTCTGTGAGCTATGGGTTTACGTTGCTGTGATAATGACACACTTCCATCAGCTCCTGAGCTTATAGTGCTGCAGGGATGCTGAAATGGCTGGCTGCATGCAGCCAACACAAACCACAGGCCTCCATCCCAAACCAAAGGGTGTTGTGCAAACTTAGTAGGAAATGACACAATTCACTCATAAAGCACTGTTTGAGCACATGGAGGAGTTGTTAGGCACTGACTGAGCAAACACACTACTGCTCACTCTTCCCTTTGGCCCACCAGTTCCTCTGTTGGTTATTGAGATGTTAAATGCCCACTGGAACAGTTGAGATTCCTGAATATTGCCTTTGTTGCCCTGGAGGCAGGGTAGGAAGGAGAGATGGTTGGACCACAGAGCACTTGCCCTGTATGTGTGTGTGTGTGTTTGTGTCTCATGTGCGCCTTAGAAATGCTGACCATGCTCTGGTTTATGTTGCACTATTGTCCCACTTACAGTGACATTATGCCATTCCAAGCAGGCAGTATTTTTAAAAAATCAATAATCATGTTAATTAATAATGACTAAAACCTTCACAGGCTTTGTTTTCCAGAGATATCAAAGTACTTGGCAAGCATAGGAATAATTCATGCTCCTATATCCTCATATTAACATATTGGAAATATTTACGTAGAAGGAATAGGAACATTTTCTTATTTCCTCCCAATGGCAACAAAAAAGATAAGTGAACCTTCTATGGTTTTGCTTTCGTTTTTTTTTTTTTTTT
>VZDJ01007753.1:44111925-44275349 GCA_008694505.1 Cyanoderma ruficeps | reverse complement strand
TTTTTTTTTTTTTTTTCAGAAAAGGCCTGGCATCCCTGGCTTGACTGGATACAATGTTGGCAGTCCATTTTATTCTCTTCTTTGCTCTGAATTCTGTGAGACAAGGCTCCTCCTGGGTCTCTGTTTCAGTGCCTTTGATACTCTGCTGGATTAGACCACACATTTCCCTAAGTTAAGGGAGGTGGCTCAAGATCCCTATCTTCACATTTGGTACTGTGCTGGAGCAATCAAAAGGAAGAACTGTACCACTGTAGAGAGAAGTCCATGTATAAAGGCAGAATTAATGAAACTGCTCCAGAATCTTCTACTGGTGTGTGACCCTGTCTCCTTTCCTCTTACCTACCTGTGTAACAGATTCTTTTATTTTACCACTCTGGTGTCACAACAGGAGTTCCTAGCGATTGGAATGTCAGTGAAACAAGCAAGCCATGATGTATAAGTGAGACATTTGTTAAGGTGAAATATTGACCACTTCTGCTGAATCCCAAAATCATCATTCAGTAGATCCTGGGCCAGACAAAATTGTTTCTCATGGATGTCTTAGATAAAATGACTGGGCACAGTAAACTACAAACACAGAAGAGAATTGAAAGGAATAATAGATGAGAAATCACAGAAACATTGAAAAATTCAGGTTGAAAGGAACCCCTAGCTGTCATCTAGGTCAGGTCTTTCCTCAAAGCAGGGCCAACTATACAAGTTTCTCTGGACCTTGTCTAGGTTTTTACTGTCTTCCATGATGGAGATTTCCCACCCTCTGCCTTGCCCAGTGCTTGTCAGTCCTCCTAGAAATTTTCCTTAGCAGGTGAGCTTCTCACTCTCCTACTTTTTCCCATTGTGTTTTGTGCCATTGCTGTGCACCTCCAGGAAAAGTCTGACTGCCTCTTCCAATACCCTGACACAAGGTAGCTGAAGAGAGCAGGAAAATCACCCTCAGCTTTTGCTTTTTAAGGCTGAACAAGCCCAGCTCTCTAAGTCCCTCCCTGTACATCATGTTCTCCAGATGCCCACCTATCCTATCTGCTGAACTCCCTCATTTTCCAGCCTTTTTGAATCAAGGATAGACAAGTCCAGTTGGCCAGTGACCCACTGTCCAAATTGTGCCCTACTAGAGAGAAGAACAACTGCACTGAGATTACTGGGGCATTGTCAGAGCTCTCTGGGCTCCAAAACATTCCTCCAGAACCAGCAATTTCTAAAATGCAGCAGTCTCTGGATCCAAAGTGCTCATCAGTGTGGCTGCCAAAGTAGTTCTAAATTTCTGCCCATTGCAGATATTGCTACAGGAACATTGCTGGCATAACATTTTCTCCTGGAGTCTTTCTAGAGCACCTGCTTCATTCACTGTGTGTGCAGGCATCAGCCAGGACAGATGCTCAGGGAAAGAAAGAGCTGAAACCCCAAAGCCCACAGAGCTGACGCCCTTTATCAGAAAAGAGGCCACCCAAGTTCTTGTTTTAAGTGAGGAGGCAAGAAAAAGTCTTTGAAGAAGAAGCAGCTTCCTTAAGTGTTTAAGGAAAGCCTTTCCAGAGAGAATATTAGAACTGCATGGGTGGAGTGAGAGAGAAAGAATTCTTGTTTATGTATAAAGTTACACATGGAGACAATGTCCAAAATTACTAAAAAAAAAAAAAAGTCAGTGTGTCTCTGTTTTCCTGAGTTATGACAGCATGTGTTTAGTATTATGGCTAGTCCATTATAGGAGCCAAAGTTAACATCTTCCAAAGCATAAGGGTTTTTTGGGTTTTTTAAAGCTCGGTCGAATTCTAGCACTTCAAACCTACTTAAACATGACAAAATAAAAATCTCTGGAAACTCTTTATTTAGTTTTCTGTAGTCGAAACAATTATGCAACTGGATAAGCAATCCAGTCAGTTCAAATTTGTGAAATTTTACATTATGGGCAGGACAAATTACATTTGATCCTGGAGAAAAAAAAAGCAATATAAGAAATGTAGTGGAGGGTTTTTTCCCATTAAGAAAGGACAGCCACACACATCTAGTCTAAAACGGTCTTGCTGTAGCTTGAGGAAACAAACCTAAAGACTTAATGGGATGATATATCATGCACATCTTACAGCACAGAGCTGCCACAGGACAGCTGGATGCAAGGAACTGGTGGCTGCAGAGGGCTTTTTGGAGGCTTTGCACAGTTCTTGTGCCCCAGTGTACAACATTCCAGTCCCTGAGGATGCTGTCTGTGGATTTTATGTGCTCACAGTGCACATAAAACTGTGTTGGAGTGAGCAGGCTCTGGAGGCAGCAAAGGGGAGATAGGAGCAGTTTGTGCCTCCCCATCCTGTGTTTTCAAGCAATTCATCCACCAGATCAGCAAGATGGTAAGGCACATATGTACTTTCCAAATGGCTGAAGTCACTTGTCTTTAACACAAACCTCTGTTTGTTTGTTGAGTAAGAGCTTTCACTTTTAACAAGATCTCTTCAAACCGAGCTGCTGGGAGCTGTGAGTGTGGATGTTCTGCCAGGGACATTCTGTGGAGCTGCTGGTACAAACAGCATAAAAAAGAAGTTTGTAGAACTGTTGTTTTTAGGAGTATTTCTTATGTAGGAAAGGGGATAAAGCTAAAAAGGATTATACTTTCCAAAAAAAATCAGTCCTCCCACATCCTCTCCCTGCTGCTGGCCTCCAGCTCTGAGCTGGCTGGTAGTGGCAGGTCCTTGCTGTGCTGTCAGGAGCTGCACATGAGACACTGTGAGAGCAGCAGGGCACGGGCAGGATGGGATCATGGTCCTGCTGCTTCTGCCAGGACCAGATTTTCTGCCACAATCTTCAGTTCAGGACTAATAGATTGGGATTCCTTTTTCAGGTAGTAATTTACTAAGAAGATATAATACTGCTGTGTGCTGTTGACACTGGGTGTATCTTTAATGATTTTCTTGTTTTAGGGACTCAAAGACAAGGGTCAGGACAGTGCAGCACTTCATAATGACTAGAGAGGGGGACCACTGAAAGCAAGACCTGTGATCCCTTCTAGAAGTCAGCTCTGGCAGGACAAGAAAAGCACAAAGCTGGTGGAGTTTCTCACCTCATTCCTCCCACGTCCAAGGACAGTTAATGCCATATGGTTTAAAGCAGGGAAATGGAACAAGAAGCAAAAAGGCCCCTTAATTAAAACCTGAGGGATTCAGCATGGACTCAATGCCACCCAGTGTCAGTCAGGGTTCCCATCCATCCATCCATCCATCCAAGCTCAATTTCCTGCAATTTGTTTCATCTCACCAAAACAGGGAATAACAAATCACCTTCTCAGATAGCACAGAGAGATAGCCATAATTCCACAATGCAGCAGTTGGAAACAAAATGTTACGAGGACTGCCTGGGTAAAGAACAACCCAAGCACAGAGAAGATGAATTCTGGTGGTTTCTTACATGAGCAGTGCATTTAATCCAGCAGAATGAGGAAAACACTGAACTGTTAATTTGATTGGTACTGGCATTGTCCAGGCTGCCAAGTATTTAGCAGCTGATAGCTAATTTGTACAGCTTCTTTTATCTGACTGATCCAATATATTTTCTAGAGTTTAAGGGGAAAACATGGCCAGATCCAATTTCTATAATATTTTCAGAGAACTGACAGAAGAGACAAGCCCAACAAAATATGGGCACATACTTTTTCTTCACATAAGGTCAGGAGAACGCAAATCACAGGGAAAAAACATGAATTTTCAATGCTTTTAGAGTTGGATGGATCAGGTAATCTCCATCCAATGAGTCAAGGAAAAGAGGGGAGAACATGTTTTACTCCAGATCATCACTGCTATGGCACAGACTTCTGTGCCATTTCTGTGAAAGAAGAGCCACCTCACTGGAGCATTTGCTTCATTCTCAGCTTTGGCCCCTGAGTTTTACTTGTTCACACCTTCCTTGCCATTACAGTCTCTCCACCTCACTCTCTAAATGAAACTCAGAAAGAAAATATTTTTGACTGCCTGCCTGCTCTGCAGGGATGTTTGGGTTGGTACAGTATTTGTTGCTTTCTCTCTTTGGTGGTTATAATATTAATAACCCTGCGCTTACCTGGCCATCATTCTCCAAGGTTACTTACTCATACTTTGCAGTAGGACCTTGGATACCCTTAGGCAAAGTTCCTTTAGGAGGATAAAACCATCAGTTTTGTAATTGCCATTGTTTCCTAAGCCCAGCAGCAAATCCCCCCATTTCCCATATAGTCAGAGATAACTTCAGATATAAAAGCCTTACAAGATCTTGTATATTTGATTAAGTAGGTTAAATAGATACAAAGATGAAATTTGCAGTGATTTTCCTGAGAGGCTGCTCAGTGGATGGGAACAAGAGCCTCCTCACTAATTTGATCACTTGAACCCCTCTGTGTTTTACAGGCCCAGCCAGCAGGCAGAGATGCTGGAGGAAAACCAAGGTACCCAAAACTGTTGTGAGGGTCCTGTGAGTGCTCTCCAACACTGAGCGTCTACCTGTTTTTCGGTAATCTATTATAAATCACTAATTTAAGTTCCAAAACAACCTTTCCTTCCTTCACTGACTTCTTTGGAGAGCACAAAGCAGTAAAATGAGCTGGACCCAGGCCCTTGTTTGAGTTCTCTGCCTTTCCCCTTCACAGTAAAACAGTAAAACCCCAAGTATGTGACAAAGCCAGCACTGCTCACTGTGATTGTGCTCCCTACAGCCTATCACAGCCTGGAAGCAAAGCAGATGAGCAGTGGATTTATCCCACACAAGAGCCACACACATCTCCCACCCACAGCAGACCCCTCACAGCAATCTTCCTCATAGGCAAATCATCAATACAACCATAATTTCTGTTACAAATAAGCTTGTGTTGCTAAATATAAATGGCTGCTAGGTCAGAAAGTCCCCTGACAGTTCTCTCTGACAGAGACAAGAAGCAGACTCCTGGGGGAAGAGGTAGGAAATACAGCATGTACTGAGTTACCTGTTCCCTGCTTATGCCATTCCAGCCTAGATCCCTGCAGCCAATGCTTTGGGGACTGTGAATTATAGGGAACATCTGAATTACCTTAATAGCTCTCAGTGGACTTCTTCTCCCTGAGTTTGTTGAAACCTGTGCAGGTTTTCGTCCTCCACAACATCCTGCAGCAGTGAGTCACGATTCAGTTATGCATTGTGTGAACAAGTACTTCCCCTTGTTTATTTTAAAATAAATCTGCTACTTGCTCTTTTCACTGGACCGACTTCAGTGCTCATGTATGACAAATAATGCCCCATTGTTCCTCAACCACCTTCTCTTTGTGACTGTAAAACCCTCTTTATTCCCCCCCTTTAATCATTCCCCATGCTCTTCCCGTTTATTGCTACTCAGTGTCCCAATACCCAGAATCCCACGATTGAGGCCAGTGTCCTCAGATGCAATCCAATATTTTCTGCCTGAACTAATAATGACCCTTATGAACTGGATCAATCACTTTATGATCCAAAGGCAAAAATACCCATGAAAAGATTAAAAAAATCCCCAGGTGTATCACTTTAGGATGGTGAAAGCTGCAGGAAGACCCCCTTCACCTACTTCAAAATGCACCAGTTCTTACACCAAATAAATTTTGTTACTGTTTTACCACAGCAAAACTGAGCTCAGCAGGGTGAATAATTTGAACACTGGGGACGGAACTGTGTTTCCTGGCTAAAAAAAATGAAACATCTTGATTTTGTTTTGTACAATAAGGTATATCCTAGGACATGTTAGTCCAAAATACAGCTCAACAGCATTCAAAGGAGATAACTGATGCCCAGTTCTCACCAACATGGCTCTGCTTGTCTTTGAGACGCACAAACACAAAATGTTGGATGTTTGAGGTGTGGAAATGCTATTGAAACCAGGCATGCCTTTGGGTGGTGACTGGAGCATCCTTTGGCTCAAGGTTTTGCTAAAATAATGGAATGAACCTCATACAACACCTGAAATGGTTTTGAGCCGTACCAAATTATCTAATTGTCCAACATAGGGCAAGGATTTTTTTATTAGAACAGGCAAATGCTTTTCATGTTTATTGGCATCTTGTGACCCCTAAATAAGCTGGGACACTCTTCTTTCAAAACAGTTTGACAATGCAATCTGAAACGAGTATGAGACATGGGAGTCACCCCATAGGACTGATGTAAAGTAAGGTTATACCAAAGGAATGTGATAGAAGTGCAGAAAAACTGTCTGCCCAGTGTGCCCCCTATGAGGCAGCTATTTTACTAAAACCATGTTTTTGCACACTGATTATTATTACGGCCAGGCAGATGAAACCACTGTGTGTGAAATATGAAAATATTAAATTGTTATAAATAGTGGTAGCTGTAGTAGAGCCCTCAAATAGTGTCAGAGGTCAGGCAGTGTAAAATAATCTCCTAATCCTGATGTCCAGGGACTGACAGACTCCAGGTTTGAAGTTCGGTAAAGGAATTTATTCTCCATAAGTGATGGATTGAGGTTACATTTCAGCAGCCAGGTCACAGCAGTGAGATAAGGAAATCCAAGAGAATCTGTTACTCATCATGGATTTATCTCACTGGACCACAGTGTTGTTACTCCTAATTTACACAGTGCAGAGCTGAGCTGAAGGAGTTCACTGCTGCATGAATGGTTCTGTGAAGGATGTGTGATGTGTTTCCCCAGCTGTGCCAACACCGAGCTTTCCTTATGCCAGTGTGGGGATTCTCCATGGGGAAACATTTGATACAGGGCTGGAAGGGAACTGTGATCCCCAAACAGGTCTTGTGCTCCGGACAACATGGGCTGTAATATTGAAGTGTCACAGACTGACCTATGGCTATGAAAAAAAAAAAAAATCTGTGATGAACCTACAACTCTAATTCTTTAGCAATGGAAAAAGATGCCATATTGATATTCTTTCTGTCACAGAGAGATCTCTTAATTCACTGCCCTGGAAAACTGGAAATCAGGGGGTTTGGTTGTTATGTTTTTTCTCCCTCTTCCTTCTTTGGTGGAGAAAGTAATTTTTCTTCTTTCTGAGTTCAGAAGTTTGTGGCCTTTGACACCCATCTGCACATGGAGCAGCTCAGGGTCAGCTCCTGGGTGAGGAAGGGGTTAAAGCAAGGGATACCAGAAGGATGGCTCTGGAGAGCATCACTGCAAACATTTTTGAAGGACACTGAAGATTGTTGCTGCTGTGTCTGGTGTAGAGCCCTGGCAGCCAATGCAGATGAGCTCTCCTGCTAGAACCAAGGGGATGGCAGGGAGCTGTCAGATAACCCTGCCCTACAGCTGCCAGCCCTTGTTCTTTCACAGAAGAAAGGGGGCCTTTCCCTTAATTCCTTCTTTCCCTTCTTCTTGTCTGTCTCTCCTGATTCACCATGCTGGAGGGCAAACTTAGTTATTTTCTCTGTGGTATCTTGTATGCTTGTGTTCAATCCTGCTTGCCTGCCAGGGCTGAGACATGAGAAAGGGAAAGCCTGCAGTTCCTCTTGCCTTTCCCTGCACCTCCACACCCCTTCCAGATCCTCTGAGAGGTTCTGACATCTCCATCTCACTGCTGGATGAAGCTCCTGCTCTGGGGTGGGATTAAACGTCTCATGCCTTCAATTTAGTGGGATTGAGAGCAGCCGTGCATGGAGAAGGCTTGGAGAGATTTTTAAGTTTTCTCTGGGACTTCTCTCCCCTAAATAAGGCAAGTGCTGGCTAAGAGCCCTGCTCCACATGGACGCTGAGACCTTGTGCTAAATGGGATGGGAAAGCTTTCATCAGGCTGCACTAACAGTATTTTCTTTGCTTTTGGAAAGTAACTGACCTGTGCAGTTTTGGTGGTGGTGGTGGCATGGGAAGAACAGCCAGGGGGATAAAATTTTCACAAACTGGCCCCAAACAGTCAGCACAGGCTGATGTTCAGCTGAGGAGCAGCTCTACGGGGTTTTTGACCCCCCCCACAATCCTACAGTGGCAGGGAGGGGTGGGAGGGTGATGACCAAGACCCTCCAGGAGGGAAGTTTTGCTTTGCCATCACACTCAGGCAGCATCTCCCCAAGGATCAGGGGCTCCCCTCGCGCTCCCTCATGGAGGCAGTACACCCAAACCACCACAGGACTGCACTGCCAGGACTCAGGTCCATCCTGGGTGCTCCGGATTTTATCAGTATTTCTGCCTGGATGTTTGCTGTAGTTGCAGCCATGGCTGATATCTTCATGGGGGGCTCCTCAGAGGAGCTCTCTGTAGATGCAGCAGCAGGATTAAGGATGAGAATTTTGCACACATCCACAGCTGGCTGTGCCAAGGGAGGAAGGGTTGCTGACCTCACTGCTGGGGCTGAGGCTTGGGGGAGGACACCAGAGTGTGGATGTGCCAGAGGGACTCGGTGCACCTCCCCAGAGAGCACCTGCATCCAGGCCAGGAAGAAGGAGGGTGCTGCACCTCCAGCCAGGTCTGTGCAGACAAGGTGGCCCCACAAACAGCCCCAGTGCTGCCCACACAAATTATGGATGGGTTGCCACAAGATCAGATTCCATCCCTGCAGCCTTAGACTGTCATCTTGTTTGCTCGCTTACCCTTTCCCTATATATCCCACAGGCAGCAGAAGGAAACATGCTTTTTCTGCTATGGCCATGCCTGTGTGCATCTGAGTAAGCTGACACAGTTCCAGCCTTCTGAGCTTTTGCCATTCTAATGGCCTCAGGTTTAATAATAAAGCACTGCTATAAATAATGGATTGTGAGAGACGACGTCTTCCAGTAAATCCCGCTGTGTCTGCTTGTGTTTGGATCACTGCATTATGCTAAAGTCAGCTGCTCAGGAGCTATTGATGTGGGGAGGCAGGAGTGGATGAGGGAGGCAGGGAGGCGTTCAGCTCTTTGTTGGGTGATGATTAAGGGGCACTGCTGGGGTGACTGGTTTGATCCTCAGAGTGGCCTCACTCTGCTCCTGGAAAAACCATGGGCAAAACCAAGTCTAGTAGGAGCTGGATCAGACAGCTCTGTGCTTGATTCATAGTGTAAGGGGGATTTAAATTGTTGATGGATTCACCTGGGATCTCTGGCAAAGGGGTCATTTGACTGCCAGGTGAGGCAGGATTGGCAGCCAGAGAAGCAGGAATATGGCAGGGAACTTCAGTCGTGGATGAAAGGACATTGATCCTTCCACTTTTATGACGTATCCATAGGGATTTCAGGTGGGATCTGTTAAATTCACAGTGAAAATGTTCATACTGCTTGTGCAGCTGGAACACACTACTCCTCAGTACCAGGGCACACAGGATCAGCAGCTGGAGCTTGTCCTTGCTGGGAAATGTCTTACATTAAACCAGCTTCCCTCTGAATGCAATGTCATGATTAGATAAGACCTGGATAAAATTAAACACGATTCAGAAAATATAGATGGGACTTACATGGCCTCCTTTAAGCAGCACCCTGAGTTTTGATGGATTTAATCTCAAAACCCCTGTGCAAAGTATACATTCTACAGCTCCCAGTATATTACCAAAGAGCTGAAACACAAGGACCTCAGCCTTGCAAGACCTGTGACAAAGAGTGCACCCCTCTGCGTGACAGACACAGTGCAGGGCCCCAGAATGAGCACAGGATGTGCAGGCTATAGGATTGGAGGCTCTATCGCTGGTCTGTAGCAGTGCAGTTCCTGCAGGAGCATCTTCCCGGGAAGTTGGGCTGTGCAGCCCTGGCAAAGGAAGTGCCTGTCCTGGGGCTCCCTGCTCCTCTCTCAGTGCTGTGTGTACTGTGCTGTCCCACTCTGCCAGCCTGCCTGGCTCCCTCACACCTCACTGCACACAAATGCTCTGAATCTCCTCTTCAAAAGCAGCTCAGTGCAGCTCCCCACCTCCAAAGGTTTGCTTTCACAACACCCCCCCACATCTAGCCATGGATAATTAATGCCAGTGGACACAAAGGACTTTACAAGCCTACCCAGAAATGGAAGGATTGGGAAGTCCTGCTGCTCACCAACCTGTTTTAATGACAGTAAATGACTCTAATGAAATAATGTGCCGTGAACAGTTGCATGCTGGCTCTGCACTGATTCACCGCAATTCCCGAGCTCCTCGTGCCCTGCATGGCTGAGGGCAGCATCATCCCCACCAGGCACACCTCCCTGCCTCTGGATGGAGCCCCAGCTCACACCCCCTTTGTCTGTGGGATGTGCCCCCTGGACCAGGCCACCCTGCTGCTCAGCCACTGCCACTGAGGGTCATGTCCAGACTGGGGCTGGAGCCACGGGGAATGCTCCAGCCATGCAGGGCAAGGAACATCTTGTGTTTCCAAATATCCCATATCCCACCCCCGTGAGTCAGACTCAGCCCACACCCAGGAACATTATGGGTTATAGGAATCTGGATGGCAAATTATGGTAAGGACCTGAAGTATTGTCAGTGAGCAGTGCTTTTGAAATAAGAGATTACTTTTCAAATACCACAAGAGCTATGGTTGTTTGTTAGCTTGCTCAGCGCTCTCAATTTGCAAACAAAAACTTTATTCCATTTTCATGTGGAATGAAACATTTCCTGGTGTTTCGCATTTTTTCACTTGTTTAGATTTGTGTGGCTGCTCCTCCTTCTCTGCTCTTCCATCCCAAGTCCTCCAATCTGGCAATGATGGAACTTGGAGAGGAAGAAAATAAATAAAGAGAACCATTCTATTATTTTGTTGAAACATGGTTTTACTGGAGATTCAAGAAATTCCTAGGAGAGCGCTGGGTGGGAAGGCAAATATAAGTTGTTATAATCACCCTCTAACTAGGACTGCTCCCATTTCCTCAAGCTTCCTGATCCAAAGCCTTGCTGAGCTGGCAGTCCCATCCCTGCTGTGCTGCAGTGTCCCACACTCCTGCCTGCAGCATCACAGCCTCCAGCCAAGACTGGGAGTGCTGCAGACCCCAGCATTTAACTTTATAAAGGGCTCCTCTTGTCTTGGAGACACACCATACAAATATTCTCCACTTAATGCGAGTTCTTGGCCTGGCCCTGAAATATTGAGTGGCTATGGCAGAGAAGGAGTCTGTGATGGGTGATCAATTAAAGATGGTAAACATGCTGTCAATGACTGTTCCAGGAAATACAAATTTTTTTTGAGTCATTTTTATGTGAGAACGTGAGGAGGGTAATTAGAAGAGCTAACAAGTGTATTCACTTGGAATTAATAGCATCTCACTGAGATACACAGGCTTCCCATTAGCCAGCAGAGGAACAGAGACATCCTGGAACCCAGACCTTAGAAATGGATGAAGAATAGCAAATGCAGGTGATGTAACTACTGTTGAAAATTAGATTTTTCAAGACGTCATTCGCCTGTTAGGCTGTTCCTGGGGTTCACTCATGTTTGGGATGGCATTTTATTCTCACTATTCTGGGCTCAGAGAGACTAGAGCCTCAGCTGGTTCAAATCAGCAATATCTCCATCTCCACCCAAAGTCAAGGGAGTTAAGGTATTTACACCTGTGGAGTCTTCCTCAAGAGATTTATGGAATGATCTCAGGGAGAGCAGAGAGCTGAGAAAGGGCTGTGCAGGAGGAAAGAGTTTCTGACCTGCTGTCCTGACCCTGAGAATTGTAGTTTGAGAAAAACATTAGTATTAATTTTGTTTATCTCTGTCTTTTTTTCCTTCCTTTTTCTCAGCACCCAGAAACAAAGCTCTCACAATGGTCCTCTGAGCCTCAGGAAACTTTCCAGGGGTGTCTGTAGCTTCCCTCATCCAGTCTCATGAAACTCAGACCTTTCCTGAGGGCACGGCCCCTCCTGGATGCACTCCCTTGCCAGTCCTCCAGCCACTGGAAATCAGGGTGTCCTCATTGCTGTGAACAGTGAGCCTGGGCTGGAAGCAGCATCCAGCAGCAGGGATGAGAGTGGGGCAGCATAGCCAGCAGTTCTCTTGGTCCCAGGGATAAGGACAAAAGGCTCCCCAGAGCCCACCCCCCCAGGGCTGCCTGCAAGAGAGAATTGCTCCTGGGCTGCATCCCACAGGTTTATGTGGGCTGCTCATTTGTGTATTTATGTGAGTTAAGTAAGTTGAGGAGTTTGTTAGTAATTGCTACAGTGAAAGCAAGTCAGAAATTATGTGATGTAATGTTCAGACAAATTAAATAATGTAATATTACCCCTGAACACTCTTGCTCTGATCCTGTCACAGTTTTTCACACTCTCTCTGGATTCGTCTCTTGCCTCTAGGCCATATTTTCCCTTCAGTCCCTCACTCGCTCAGGTGTGCCCAGGTGTGCTGCCTGTGTCCTAAACCCTGACCTTACTCTGTGTTGTCTTCCATACCAGGAGCATCAAGGTGTGCTGGTAGCTCTTCCATTAATCCAGACCCACGTGCCATTCCTCACTCTTGCTGGTTTGTGCTGTGCTTCTCCCACGCTTTCCTCCCTTCGCCTCCATCCTAGAGGTCTTTTCCAATTTAAACAATTCTATGATTCCATGGTTCCTGTTCCCTTGGATGAGGTGAGTGCACAAGCCAACCTCTTTGAACTTTTCATCACAATAAGGCAACAACAGAGCTCCAGGGAGAAGGAAGTTCTGAAGGTCTTTGGTGAGAACCAAGGTGCCTGTGGGCAGGAGCACAGGAAAAGCTGAGGGAGCTGCAGAGCTGTTCCTGATCAGAGTGGACTGTGAGTGGATCAGCAGAGAGGCTTTTTGCAAAGTGTGCAGAAAGAGGGACTGCAAAGTGTGTTTCACTCATCCTCCCACTTCCAGCCACTTTGGCCATGAGGCTGTTGTGATAATTTTCTATTTTATTTATGCTGCCATGCTTTTAACTTATACATACACACACTTGGATCAGAGCCTGCTGTCTGCTGGACATAGCACATACTCAGAAATGTTAAAGGATATAAATGTTAAAGGTAATAACAACATAAATGCCTTTTTCATCAGTGGATCTGGGAGTGCTCCATGAAAGATGCCAGGACAGTATCCTTTCCATGAAGGGGAAGCTGAGACTGTTCAGGGTCTTGTCCAAAGTCACCCAGCAAGCCAGGATTCCAGTCCAGGGATCCTGCACTACAGTGCACTCTCTTTGTCGTAGGTCTTTAAACAAAATGGTATGAAACACCTTTTCCTCAATTCTCACCTTCCCAGAATAACCAAAAAAATTACTTTGAAGTTTCGGGCCACATTTCACACATTGCCTGCTGAGAGCCTGCAGCCACCCTCCCCTCTGGCCTGGGACCAGGAGGATTGTTCAGAACAGCAGAGAGACTGTTGCACGGACAAAAGCCTCTGGCATGGACACATGAGGGTTATTGCAGTTTCAAAAGCCCATATGTGAGTTCTGCTGGCACAATCTGGGGAGGAAATTTCACAAACGTGCCAACTTTTCTTTGTAACTTCATCTCTCCTGACAGTGTATGCATGATTCATTCAGACGTATCTTTACTCCATACTTCTTTACTCCATACTTTTCCCATTCCTTTTTAATTTGTTTGAACTACGTCTCACTCTACTTTCTTCCAGAGAATGCCCTGTCATCTCACCAGTACACGGGAAAAAATGTGAGGCTTTTTTTAAGAGTAAAGGGGAAAAAACCATATTTCAGTCTCCTTTTTTTTGTGAGTATTATGATGACAGAAATCATCAACAACAACCTTCAAGTCAGGGATCACAAAACCAATTAGGTTGGAAACTGCCAACAGTTTTTATACATTTATACATCTTTTATACATTTACATATATATATATTTACTCAGTTATTCATTACACTCCCTTCTTTTATAACTTCCTTTTCCTAATAAACACATCTCTTTTTTTATACCTTTTGGATCACACTGTGGTTTAGGCACGCATTTCTGTTTTCTTAGGGTCTGAAACTGTGCAGACTAGTGCTGGCTGTGGAGTATGTTACACCTAGGGAGTTATTAGCAGCAAATTAAGCAAGGATTAATTCCTCACCCACGCATTTCTTGCAGCAATGCAGATCTGCTTATCTCTTTGGTATGATGACCTGGCCAAACACACGGCGAGCCCTCGCTGTGTCTGTCTGCAGGGCTGAGCAGCAGCAAAGAGGCCAGGAAGGATCTCAGTGATGTCCCAGATCACAGAGGGGACATTGGTGGGGACAAGGGAAGCCTCAAGGGCTCTCACCAGGGACAGTCACTTCAGAGGTATTTTTTTACCAGCTAGAGGAGTGACTAAAGGTGTACAAGCCTTCCATGACAACGCCTTGTCTGACTGATTGCTAGAGACAGAAAGTTTGGCCACAATAATAATTAGCATATATTGCCTAATGTAATTTTTGTTTAGAGGTGGATGTTGTCTAGGATTTTGCAGGGAAGAAGCAGGGTTTGGAAAAAGGAATTACAGCTCCTAAATACCCAGCTTAGCCCCTGCTGTCAGAAAGATACCAGAGCATCTGACCAACTCTGGGCACGGAGCTAGGCCCAGAGGACTGAGGTGCAGTACCTGGTGCTAACTTTTGCCTTCTTCTGGCCAAGACAGCTCCTGACTCAGTTTCCCCATTTGTAAAGCAATGTTAATTACTTGTTTACTCCCTTTGTGAAATGCTTTGAAGCCTACTCATAGTATGTGTTACCTACAGGGCTGGTAATGGCTATGATAGTGAAATTAAAATAAAAATTTTTATATATGTATCTATAATTTGCATATTCATCATAACTAAATTTTAACTAAAACTTGTATTATTTTTTTTCATTATTGAGACAACATACATAACAGCTCCCAGTAAGCCAGAAGATTGCAAGTTTGTTCAGTATAGAGCAAAAATGCAATTAATTTCAAGATGGAGTTCTAGTGTAAGCAAACCAACAAAGAAAAGCCTAAATTAAAGAAAAAGCATCAAGGGATTCCTGGATTCTTAGTACTTTACTGAGCATTCAAGTTATTTAAGGAGTTATTTAACTTCTGCTTCTATTTAAGCAGAAGTGTTTTTCAACATTGTTTTGACAATCACATAAAAGTAGAAGTAACAGAGTTCAGTCCCCTGTACCTAAACCGGAGATCCAGATCTGGTTTTGTCCATGTTTTGTCTGTTTTTTTCTACTTAAGCTCTGTATTACTAATTCATAATTCAGACAGATGTGTTGACATTTTGTGAAATTGGCAAAAGATTTGATTCTTCCTTAATTTAAGTGGCTGTTGGCTGCCGGTCAGAGGGAACTTTACTCTTGCCCATTGGTTTGCAGTGTAAGACTTGTTCAAGCTTTGCATTAATTTGAAAGCTCTTTCCTAAAACTCTAACTTCCAGTAGTTGTTCAATTTAATAGGAAGACGCTGAACTGACATGTAAGGCAGGCTGATTTATTTGTGGCTCAAATTGTTTGGGAACACGATCTTCAAAAAAAGAAAAAGAAAAACATTAATGTAATGAAGAAATGTCAGATGCAGGACACAGTTCTCTGGCTGAAGATGGAGTGAATTGCATTTCCAATGTACCAACACATCAGTCACCTCTGTTTCAGAGGCACTGTGACATTGAATAAGTTTTTCTTCCTAACAGGGTACTGGATGTATTACAAAAATTAGGGTTAGAACCCGGAATGCATTTATCTGCTTAATGCCTAATTTCCATTAATTTCAGTCAAAATGCAACTTTTGCTTAAAATGTTCAACTCTCTTTTTTTTTGTTTTTATTGCTCTGGCAAGTTCACCAAATCCCACCCTCCAGTGGGCACCTTCCCTTCCGACCCCTCCCCAACAAGCCTGTGAAGGGCCACAGTCAGTGGTAACAGATTGTGGGACCCCCTTTTTGCAGTCACCACCTAAATGTCCCCTTAGCAGTGGGTTTTCTATACCTAGACCACACCATGATTCTCCTCTATCTTTGCAAGCCTGGGATTAGTGCAGAAATTAGGCACAGTGAACACAGGAGGGTGACCATGCTGCGGTCTCACTCTGAAATGAAAGGTCTATAGTTTGTACCATGGACCACCCAGACCCCAGGGCTGAGCCCTTCCCACCTGTTGGGTGTCACCTAAAGGATCTGGGCAGCAGCAGTGCACAAAAAGCCTTCTCCAAGAGCAGGCAGAGAAAGCTCAGCTGGAATTGGCTGCAGCTCTCACAAGTTATTTGGAAAACACCTGCCATGTTTAGAAAGATGCCCTCAGCATCTTTCACCTCACCTGCCTTCAGATGCCTCTCGTTTTGCATACAAGAGGTGCTGTGAATTCACACCAGTTCTGAACTCTCAATAAAGACAACACAGTTCCCACAGTCACAGCCTGAAGGTTGCTGTTCCTTGAGGAGAAGCTCTTGACATGTTTGTCTCTTCGTGTTGAGACAGCAATCCACATGGCTCTGTGCTATGTGATTAAATAAATTACTGCTCTGCCGAAACTGCGCCTGAGCTGGAGGAACTCTGGGGCTGATTCAGGTTATCTGCTGCAAGGAGATGAAGTACTCCCTGCACTTCTTGTGTAGACATGAAAGCTTTGCCACCCCCTGTAGCTTATTTCTAACGTGTTGTGGTTGAAGGCGAGTTAGAGCCCCAAATCAAAGGTGGAACTCTCAGGTGTGGGTGCTGCAGAGAAGACAGTGTGTGCCACCAAGTCCCAGTGTGTCTAAAGGAGCAAGGAAGTCATCAGGAGAAAGGCAGGACTGCACAGGCAGGGTCTTGAGGCTGAGTTGGACCACTGCAGAGTCCTTGGCAAGTACTGACCTAACTCAGAGGGAATTAGGTACCTGCATACGCAAGAGGAAGTTTAGTTTGAGCAACTTGATGAAGGTCACATAGGAAACCTGGGATAAAGTTAGGAACTGACAGAAAATGCCAAACTGTTGGTCAGTGCCTGGAAAACAGGGCAATTATCTGACCGTGTTCTTTATTGTGCATTTAGAACAATTTCACAGTCACCAAAGAGAGAGGCAGAGGGCCTGGTCTGGCAACTTTGCTCCATGAGAATGTGCCCTTTAGGACCTATAGATTCCTTCTCTCTTACCCCTGAGGGTATCTTGGCAACCATTAAGCCTGCGTGAGTGCTTCCAAGCTGTAGTTTCTAGAAATATAGGTAATTATTTTTGCCTTGAGTTGCTTTTTTCCAGCAACAGAGGCTTTTGGAGAGTTTTGCAATGGCTCAGGTGGGAGCAAGTTCCGTGGGAGAGAAGGCAAGGAGCCTCCTGAGAGATCTGCAGAGCCTCTGGGTTGAGAGATGGTTTTTTGAAGAAGCAGTAGAGAAGATTTTCTCCACAGATAAAGAGTGTGAGCAGGCAGGAGCCATACTGCAGCAAGAGACAGTGGGTAATAACAGTTGGTAAAGGTGCTTCATTCTGTTAAAAACCTGGTTTATTTCGCTGAAACTCATTCAGTAGGAAACATCACTTTGGAGTTTCTCTTTCTCAGCTCCAAGTCAGCCCTTCACAGTGCCACTAGGCTCCTCAAGATGAGTCCTTTCAGGGCTCATGGACACACCAGGTGTACCTTTAAGACAGAGAGAGGTTTTGCAAGAACTGGGAGAAATCAAGATTTAGCATGGGAGATAAAGGTGGAAGCTGCTTTAATTATAGATTCAGAGCACGTTGCATTAAGGATTACTCCATGATGAGATGACCACTCAGTCCCCATATAACCTCATTAAAGACTGATAGGCTTGTCTTTTAAATATGTGCTTTTCCCTGTGCCAGATCTTAAATGGTTCTCTCCCGGTAATGCAGCTGCACCTTTAGCAGACCTTTAGCTTTTTTTAGGTTATTGAAGATGCATAAAAAAATGAATCTGCAATGCTTCAAATGTTAAATGCTGACTGCTTGGCCAGCTCCTCAGAGGGGAGCAGCTGCTGGGCTTCTAAGGGTTAAGTTCTGCAACCAAATCCCATAAAGTTTGTAGTAGCCAAGCCTGGCTGGCTCAGTGACCAGCGTGGTGAGTGCCACACTGGCAGCCCTGTGGGCTCAAAGGTTTGCATTGTGCCTCATGCCTGCATGTCAGTCTGCACTTGCTTTCCCTGGGTCTCTCAAGATCTACAGAGTCTTTTCTGGTGGTTGTGAAAGGACCACAGACGATGTGAGCCCACCTGGACACAAGTGAAAACTCCAGGGGGATGGAGGAGAAGTGATGGAGACTCACCACAAACAGTACCTGGGTGTCTCTGGCTAACTCTCACTCATCTTGAAATGAGCTTAGGACATTTCTCATAGGAGGGAAACAGTCTTATGCATCTAGGACACTATCCAGAGTCAAGGCCACATTTTCCATAGATCCCTCCCGTGGCTTCAGACAAATAAGTAACTTTTTCCCTGCCCTTTTCTCAGCAAAAATGAGAATAACAAAATTTGCCTATGATTTGTCTCCCTCCAAAGTTGAGGTGAGTCAGTTAGGGTAAATGAATTTGCAAGGATGTAAAAACAGGTGAAATAAACAGTGTTCAGTTACAAGTCTACTTAGATTTGAGGTGTCCCTGGCTGTTTTTACACCTCACTGTATGATGTGTATATAATATTTGGTACACTATATCACAATCTCAGCTGGAGCATTAGATGATTCTATCCTATAATTAATAAACACTGTTGTCTAAATATGACATGCAATGTTTCTAACAGCAGAGTATTTTTCATCTGAGAGTCTTAAAACACTCTCAGAACAAACCCTGATTTCTACTTTAGAAATATGTGCTTTTCACTGGTCTCATGGAAAGAAAACAACCCTCCCCCTTGTCTCTCAATCTAGAGAACACAGGGTAAAAAGCATTTATATGTCTTTGCATTCCTGCCAAAGTGATTATCAGTGTCTTTAACAATTACAGTATTTTGAAGTGAATCATCGGCCTACATCTCATCTGAGCATCTATTTTTTCCCCATAATCTGCTTTTAGAGGGGCTTTTAACTGCATCAGATTTTCTTTCCCATTAAAATGCTGTCTGGATGACTGGAAAATAGAATAGCCAGTCCTCACTGCTTAGTTTCCATAGTGAATGTCTGGAGCAAAGGGCTGTGGGATTATTCAATTACTGCAATAATGGCCTTTGACCTGCTAAAAACAATCCAAAAGACAGAATTCATATATTGGATTATTTTTAACATTAATCATATTCTATTTAGAAATCACAGTAGAGCAGCTAGGGTTGAAGACAGACTGTAAACTATTTGTATATGCTTTATTGAAGTGGTGTAAATTTTTATGCTGCATAGTTGTACGAGAGTGCCTTCAGGGATTTTCCTCCCCTCCCCACATTTATGTACTTTGCTAAATGTGCTTCAGGCTACAAAGCCTCCTCCCTCAGCAGAGCATTTCTAAAGACAACGACCGGTGTGATCCCAGCACTCTGTGTAGACATTAAACTGCAGATAAAGAAATGTTCTTGATCCTGAAACTGCAGAAGAGAAGGGAAAGCAACACCACCTCACACTCGAGCCCAAACTGTTCATTTTTATGAGCTACAGGAAGAGACAGCAGCCTGAAACAACTGTCCCCCCCTTAACTTTGCCCCTTGTCCACATTTAACAACCTTCCCCACGACCCCCTTTTTTGCAAGACATTACTTCGGAAAAGAGTGAATCTCTGCCCTGGACAAACTCCAGGGAAAGATTCCTGGGATCACCAACACATGCGTCATCTAGACATGCTCCCCTGACGTCCTGAGCCACTGACTGATGCCACAGCACAGCCAGGCCACCACTCCCAAGGAAGGAGGAAACACACAGGGCTTCAAAAGGAGGTCTGTGGGACTATAAATCAGGATTAGGTTTTAAGTTTAAGTACCAGTTGAAAAAACACTCATTATTCCTGCAACCCAATATAGGATCAGATGCCCTTGCTGAAATTTCAGGAGGTTTTGGTTGGCACTAGAGCTACACCCATAGCAAGGACACATTGAGGACATTGGCAATACAAATAAACATCTGAAAAAGGAATTTACACAGCAGTAACGCTGGCAACACGCAGCTTCCCACCCCAGCTGTTGTAGAAACTACAAAATACATCTGCTTGGAAACCTGGTGACTGTAAAGAAGATACACTCCTTATCAGGAGCACTGTGACTGTTTCAAACAGCTTCATCCTCCTGTGGGAAGTAGAAAATTTGTGTTTTGGCAGTGGTACCATGGGCACCAGTCTCTCCATACAGGCCCTCAGTTGGGAACTGCTCACAGTTCCTGTGCTGGATGCTGAGGACATCCCACTGGTGCTATAACCATGTGGCAGTGTGTCTGTCACTGAGAAGAGGGTGTCCTGCTGGGCTGGTGGAGATGAAGGGATGGGAGCACCCTTCCCTCCAGTGAGATCTCCCTCCTGCCACGTCTGCTCAGCCAGCCACTCCCAAGAGCACCAAAACCACCTCTGTGCCTGCTGCTCCCACACCCCTGTGACCACCAGGACTCTGCATGTGCAGATGTGGAGGCTGCTTTTGTCTTCTCTCATGACAGCAAACATCTCCAGTGAAACCTCCCCTTTAGGAGCTTATTTGGGGGAGCATGTTTTACTTCAGACACACAGTAAAACAAAAGCTTTGCTGGTACAAAGGGAGGTCTGCCCTAGAGCTCCTGAACTACGAGGTGAGGCAAACTCTGCAAATTGCCACTACAGAGCAGTGGTTACTCTGAGATGTTGTGACTGTGTGGCTGTGCCTTTTCACTGGGGCCAAGCAGAGTCCAAAGGTGTTGAGATGCTCAGTCTGTCCTGGCCCTCCCCAGGGCTGGATGACTTTCAGAAATCCCTTTCAGCCCTTTTTATTGATGGTGCTGTGATAAAATTTGAGAGGATGAAGAAAAAACATAACTTTCTTCCCCCAAAATGTAAACTAGTGATTTCCTAACATAGGCACAGGGAATAAATCAGGTGTGTGCTCACTCTGACAGCAGGATCTATGGCACCCTGTGACAGTCAGTTATAAATTGCCCAGCAGAAATTCACACTGGGTGAAATCAGAAATAATTGTCAGAGCAGGTGGCACGAATGTGCTGAGGGGAAAACCAGATGCTACAAATAAACTGTTACCTGGAGGAAAAGGCTGAATGCAAAGGGGTTCTTACAAGCTCAGTTCTTCTCTGAGGGCCCTCCAGGTCCCTTCCAGATCACTGGAAGCTTCACTGCTGCCTCCTGCTTGGCAGGAATGTGTGTGCACACACACACACACGCGTGTTTCTCTGTGTGTGGCCAAGATGTACATAACACAGCCCCCAGTGGCACTGCCCTGCTTTATCAGCCAGCCTCTGCTGATAGGGCTCTGTGCTGAGAGCAAGGTCTGTGTGGGGGAAAGATCCACCTGATCCCAGGGGACAGTTGCACAGAGCATGGTTTTCCAAAACCTGTTTATACTTTACCCTCCTCAGATGCAATGGGATGGTAAAAGCCAATCTGAAGCCCACCACAGTGCACTGCAAGGACAAACTCCAGGACAGAAAGTGTGAAAGTGAATCTGCAACTTCATCTCCCTGTCTGAGGAATTGGCCCACAGATTTCAGTGGGGCAAAGAATCAGAAAAGCTGCCAACACACAGTGCCAGTGGCAGCTGGGGCAAAAGGATTGCTGCCAGATCCCAGGCTGAGCCTCCCAGCATGAGCCTCTTGCTCACCTGGGGATGGTCTCAAACACCTCCCTCTGCACAGGGGGTGTGGTGGTTGGTGCAAACCAGGGCTGTGCCCCAGCCCATGGGGAGCAGACAACTCTCACAAATTGGAGCCTTCCAGCCCTCCCCAGAACCTTGGGCCCCACAGCAGCAGCTACAAGCCATCCCTCCACCCATATGCTGCTTTCCAAACCCAGCCTGACAATGAGACTTCTGTCTCCAGACTGCCACAAGCCAGGGCTGAGTTGCTGACCACCACCACTTTTCTGTCAGGTTCAGGGCTGGCTGAATGTTTCCATTTAAAGTGATGGCAAACCACTGTGAGTTGCCATCACTTGATGGCAAAAAAATCTGTATCTTGGGACTGGGGAGTTCCAGTGCCCTGCCTTGGAGCAATGACCTTGCAGCACCTCTGCCCAGTGACCCAGCACCACACCAGAGCTTTTGGCCGTCCAGCTGCTGGAAGTGGCATGCAGGTACCTGGAAAGAAAGCCATGGCTTCAAGATGGGAGAGGTACAGACAGGTTATAAAAAAGCCAAGCAAGCACACACTAGCACAGGTTTCTGTAAAAGCAGGGGGAGCTAACCCACTTCACCATTGGAAGTGCTGCTTTTGATAGGGCACTAATTGGGGATTTTTATTCAGCGTCGACCCTCTTTCATCAACTCCTTGTCTGCATGAGGTTCTTTTAGGCATGCTAAAATGAGATTCATATTACCACATTCCTGCTCCTCCAGGCATTTTCACATCACTTTTCCCCTCTGCAGATGAAAAGCAGTGCAGTAATAAGTGGTGTTTCTGTAGAATATACTGCCTCCAGACACAAACTGCATGCACAATCACTTCTCCCTATGGGAAAGTAAGGTGACTGAAGACGTAATGATAACAGCACCTTGCCTTTGCCAGGCTGCTTTGATCCTGGAGGATCTCACAGGTTTCCAGAAAATCTTATCCTGAAGCAATAAATCATGTGAACTAGGCAAAACATTTCCAAGATAATTTTTTTCAAATACAAACACCGGTCATACATGGACAAAGCCCAAGAGGTTCTGTCACATGTCTCCTGTGACAGCTTTGCATAAAAAGAGTGAGAGAGAAGAGAGAATGAAAAATACTCATGGATAAGCATACATCCAAACATTTTGCATTTTCCTTAAAAAATTAATCTCTTACTCTTGTTTCCTACATCATGACAATCTGCACTTGAGGACATGTACAGGTAGGGAGTATGGCCCCTCTCAGTGGGGCTGGGCACTGCCCAGAGATCTGGAATAAAAACATTTTATTTCTTCAGTGGCTACATGGGACTGGAGTTACATGCATCTAGCTGTGGGAAGGCCTAAGTGCCCATCTCAGCTCCTGGAAATCCCTTATCCCAAATATTCTATAGGCTGGAGGTCAGGGAAATACCCTGTTAGAGACGTGTTTGCACTGTATTGTGTCAAGAAGGGCTTAGGCATGTGTCTTCTCTATCCATAAGTACAAGATCTCTGAGATCTGGAGTGTCATCCCTCCAAGTTCACATTTTCAGGGCACAGGCAGAGCTGCACCAGCCCAGAAAGAGAAATACGTGACAGCAGGGATCATAATTAGGCAAGACTCGAATGCAAGTGGCATTGCACTTTTGGACGTCTCCATTTCCTTTCCTAGTTTAGCTTAAAGACAGGTGATGTCAAATAGGTGCTTTGCAGTCAAATTGCCTGTTTAGTGCCTGGGATATTCCATGTGACTAGTTTTAGCTGCAGTAATTCAGAAAACATCATAGCCTGACCACCCAAGTCACTGACCCGATGTAGCTTTTTTAGGAGTGAGCTGAACAGCACAGTAAGGGGATTTTAGAAAACTTTTGGTGATCTGGCTCTCTTTAAGTAATAAAATAAATGCAGAGGGCCTGAGAGTGAACAATATACTTCACAGCCAACTGGAGTTTCTGACCACCAATTGACTTGTGAAAGAACACACTGAGACACGCAGAGACACCACGTGAAAATTCTCCATCGATAGAGCTGCAGCTCTGAGAGTTTCCTTTGGTCTCACCGTGTGCTGGTGGAAAACTTTACTTCCATCACCTAGCTCCCAGCCAGATTTCATTTTGACTTGGTTTTAAAGACTCACTAGACCATTCCTGAGGTGGCTTTGGTTGGTGAAACTTTGCTTCCTGAGACAAAGTGAAGTGAGAAAGGAAAACTTAAAAGGTAAAGCAAGATGACTTTGCTTATTTGCTGTAAGTGGATGGTTTTTCAGGCCTGACTAGGAAAGTCTTCCCAAAATCTGCTTTCACAAGCTCTCCAATCTGCTCTCTGCTGGCTGGCTCACAGATCCTTTGCTGGCTCAGTAATGAGCTGTTATAAGTGAGACTCCTGTAAATCAGATGACTCTGTAGTCATTTGATGCTTATATTTGGCGTGCTGAGTCACAAGGACAGGGGTTACATCATGTCAAGCTAATCATGCAAAATGAATTACAGACAGAGCAGAGCTCTGGGGTGTGCACAGGGTGGCCCAGAGGTGTGGGAGCTGGGCAGCCACCATCCTGCCCCTACCCCATTGTCACCATCAGTGGGGCTCTGCTCCTCACTTCTGCTCCTGGCACAACTCTTCCTCCTCCTCTGGTAGGAACATTTCCTTTAAACAGTATTTACAACAGACCTCTAGAAGGCCCCCACCAGATAACGTCTGGTCACACACCCAGGTTCAGAGCAAGGTCGGACAGGGCGTCCCAGCACAGACTTACACAGAGGATGCTATTTTTCTTTAAAACAGAAAAGCCAAATCATTTTATTTTCTAACAAACTGTTCCCTCTAACAGCCCATCCCTGACCCTGCGTGTTGGCTGTACAATTCCCTCCCTGAGCCATGGCTTCCTCCCTGAGGTTCTTCCTCTTCTGCACCTTCTTGCTCCCAGAGTGGTCCCCACCCTTGAACCCCCTCCTCATCTTCACACCCATGTCCTGGCACTTACCCACTGATAAATGCTAGGCAACCTTTAGACTTCCTAAATGAAACAGCCTTCATTTAAGGGCTTAATGCAGTAGTGAAGCCACAGCAGCCTCTCTCAGCAACCCCTTTGGATAATTAGAGTTGCTGTTAAATGCTGCCCTGTGCTGCAGCTGGAGGTACCCACCTCTCCCATCAAGCTGTGGGATCTCTTTGTACCTTTGGCTGCTCAGAGTTCACACCAAAACCATGGGGAAAAGCAGAGTGGAAAACAGATATACTAACACCTTTATTTTCCTTTGGGATGCAGCAGTGTAGAAGAAAGAGCATTTCACTCCATTAATCTTAGGGTAGTCTTGCACCATGGAATATCTCAAAAACCTGCAAGCTGAAGCCAGGACAAAAATCCCATAAGCTTACCAAAAAGCAATGTTTGGATAATGGTATTCTGGTATTCCCTGGTGAAATATTGTGCAAGTTACCTCTCACAGGTCACTCTTTTTCCTTCAGATTGTAGAAAGCAAAGAAACCTCAGCACATGCAGCAGGGAAAAAAATTATGACTTCGATGGTTTAGCAGTCAAGACACTCACCTAGAAAAAGGGGCACTCTGCTCCAGAAAACCACTTCCTTTTTTAACGTGCTAAATATTTAATGCAAAATGTACAACAAGGTTTGGCAGCCACCTACTTACCTCGGCCACTAAATCACAGTCATATCTGCAGTGGTGCCTCTCTATCTGATCAGAGTCTGCGCTCCTTGCTGCACAGCAGAGCCATTTTCAGGAAATGCAATGGGAATTCCCACAGCTCCCACTAGACTACCTGGTGAGCAAGCATGGATTTGAATCCCATTACTCAGCAAATCTGGCTCCCCCAGTTCTTGGACCAAAGCTCCAGATTCTGTGTAATCACTGAAAAGGAGGAATTAATTAATTCAGATAGAAAAGATTCAGCTCTGGTGGGGTCTGGGAAAGGTGGTGTGTCTGCATCTGCCTTCAGGGAAAGGTCCTGGGTGGTGATCCCAGCTGGCTGTAGGTGTCTCCTTGCAATCCTGGAAAGGACACTGGTCCCAGTGAGGCACAAGTGCTCAGGTAATGCCCTGTGCTGGGGGGTGGCACTCCTGTGGCAATGTCAGCCACTGACAGTGTGAAGAAACCAGTGAACTCAATGGGTGGACACCAGGAGAAGGGCAGAGGGCAGGTGGCCAGCAGACCCTTGATGGCTGCTGGAGAGGGCTCTGTTCCAGCAGAGTCTCTGGCTGAATATTCACAGTCTCTGCAAGGCACAAGCTGTACTGAGCTGCCCTCAGCTCCCACAGAGCAGCAGGGGGTTATTTCTTAGGGAGTGCATTGTCTGTGATGGTACTGCAGTCACCCTCCCTCTCACCAACTCTTATCTCTCCTCCAGCCATACACATTTCAGCAGCACATTTATGTGACCATTTTCTGTTTGGGATCACATTTTTGTTCACACACAGAGTATTTTCCTAGGGAGACCAGTTCAAGAGCATCATGCATTTGATTTTCGTCCCTATTTTCTGGAAAACAGCTCAGCCTGCCTGGAAGTGTCAGGCTATCCAGGGAGACCAGCCCTCCCTGTGAGCCCTCACAGCTGGCTTGTTTTCAGAGGTGTTGCTGCACAGATCATAGCCTCTGTTAACATGACAATGATAACTGATACCAAATTTTACGGCAGGTGAAGAGCAGTGGCTGCAGCTGATGGTGTGTCCTTGTGTTCTGTCTCACCCCTGTGCCTGGCTGAAACTATAAATCCCTGTAGCAGCAGCTGAATCACTCCCATGCTTTGCCTTCGCAGAGGTACCACACACGTGAAATAAATAGCAGCAGCCCTGCTGAAAGGCTCCTGCCTTGTTGAGGACCAGCTTGAAACCCCAGCAAGCAACTCAGAACTGTCTCCCTCCTAAGAACTTGCTCTCCCTGCTCTCTCTCCTCTGTGAGAAAAAAGGGCAAAAATCCCACAGCCATGGCCAGACGCTGGTGGGAGAGGGGATGCCTGGGTTTGGAGGGGCACAGCTTTCACTGCCAGGGAGAGCAGAGCGAGATAGATCTGCATGAAACCTCCTCAGGGCTTCAGGCTTTGGCCTCCTTTGAGCAGGAAGAAAAACACTGTCCCTGCAACCTTTGACTGATGTGCGGCTGGTCTGCAGCACGGGCAAGCAGAAGGGTGAAGCCTCTCACTCACAGAGAGCAGCCACAATGTGCTCAGATATCTGATCCTGTCTGAGGCACAGCCCTCTGCACCGTGACAGAGCCTGGTGAGCTCAGCAAACAGCTCAGTCGATGTGATGGAGGTTGCCACACCAAAATGGCCCTGCAGCCTTCCCTGTCCCAGTGTAAGAGCAGCCCCAGGCTCTGTCCCTCCTCTGTCCCCAAGCAGAGCTACTGTGTGATAAGACAGTGCTCCGGTCTTTGGAGGAGAACACCATGTACCTCCTGATCTCCTGAGGATAAGTAATTACAATGCTGACTGCTGGTGCCTGTGGGGACCAGCAGTGCATGTCTTGGCAGCCCTCACGTGTTGTTCAAGGCAGATTTCCTGCACAGATCCAGGCACTGGATGACCGCCACAAGTAGGAGGGAGATGAACGCGCCCTCTCAGGAAATGATAAAGGAACAGAGCAAATGCTTTTGTTTGTGAGACAGCATCATTTGGAGCACCAGGACAGCCTCATTCCAGAGGCAGAGGCAAAGTGTGGAAACCACACGCAGCTCCTAACCCCATGCCAGGCACTGGGTGTCACGGGGTGCACTGTGCAAGTCAGCTAACACTAGAAAGGACCTTAATGCATTGTCACTTCTGAGGGGTGGCCCCTTTGGGAATCCCACTGGTAAGGAAGGGAGATGGCAAAAGGATGGTGATCCACTTGTTATGGACTCATCTCTGTAAAAGAATTTTCTTTTTCACAAAAGCAGCATTGAGGAACCAGGGTAATGATCCTGGGATGGAGGAAGCTGAGAGAACAAGAGAGCAGAGGCAACATAGGCTGATGGAGTGGGAGGCACTGCACAGGTGACACGTAAGTCTGCAGCAGACAGAGAAGACCCACAGCAAAGATGGACTGGGCAGATTTCAGCACTGGGACAACACATGAAACCCTGGAGTTAAAAGACCTTTTTCATGTGGGATATTATTTTGCAGGGATGAGTCATGAAAGACTCACATCAGGCATCCTCCAAGGCAGCAAGTTCTGGAACACAGCCTCTGGCAATACAGAAAGAAGAGATGCCCACCAGCCAAAGCATTTTCCCAGAGATGCCAGAGCCCAGTTCAAACACTTCTGCTGCTGGGTTGAGGGATGTTTTCATGCAGGGCACAGTGCCTCTCTCCTACTCCAGGGTGTAGCCAATGCTCACAAGGCTCTCGCACACCTTCAGGCACCCTCCTCCAGGAAATGGAGGGAATTGCTCTTCACCTTCTCACCTTCCTGAAGTGTCCTGCAAACACTGAGCTACTCCATGCAAAGGCAGTTGGGCCTCTTCCCAGCTGTGTTTCGTGACAAAAAGTTGGCTTGGACATGATCTCCAGGGAAGAGTCTATAGTTACAGATTCCAGGTGAAAGCAGGTACTTCTGCAGCTCAGAGCTAAGCTTCTCTGTCTCTTTGCAGGTCCCTGTTACTCTTCTTGCCATTTTCTTCAGGCTAACTTAGGGGATTGCTCCTTGTTGGCCTTGGTGAATCCCACTTTTACATGCTGAGTACTCCCAGAATCTGCACAGGACTCCAATCAGAACTGGATAAAGAAATGTAAGAGGTAAAGTCTGGAAATACTCAGCTCTGCAACCTCTAAAATCCTTTTTATCTGGGCAATGCATGTCACCTGGGTAGCTAAAAGATCATTACCTTTTGACTGGTTAATGGAGGAGCACTGATCTAACCATTGTGGAAGAAAAGGTCTTCCTGCACTGGTACTTTCTCTTCAGCTGGGAAGAGGAGATTGGGAAACAGAGCTATGTTTTCCCAATTTTAGGGAACCAATACCTCTTCATACCCTAAGGAATGTAACGTTGAAAAATGTGTCCTTGTAAGAGGGAAGAAATTTCTCTAGCTGATTGTCTGGGACTCAAATGGCTGAAACAGAAAGATAAATGAACTATCCTCATAACTGGACAAATCAGGGTATGCAGATAGCTTCTTGTAAAAATGAAAGATTTTACATAGTTGACGTTTATATATCTCACTCAGAAATTTTCAGATACATTTTAATGAAACTTTCAAAGTTATTTTAATAGAACCCTAAGAGTCTTTTTGGGTAAAACACTGAGGTATTACACCTGATTGGCTCAAAAAGTAAGCCTGAAAACAAGTGTATTTTACTAGGAATAGTAAAGTGTACTGCACTTTAGCATTACTACAGTGTGATGAGAGTGCAGGAGACTTAACCTGACTTAAGTTTTTCTCACTGTTTAAAGTAGTGAAATCTCTTCTGCCCAAGCCTTGATCTCTGCCTAAAGACTTATCAGGAGGAGGCTAAGATCAGACAGCAGAGAGGGAACTCTTCTGAAAGGCACAAAGAACAATAGTAAAAATTCTCCAGAAAAAAAAAAAGGATTTTAGGCACAGAGGACCCAGCTATATTAGCAGCAAAAGCCAATGTGTTTACAAACAATAATCATGAATGGATCAATCTCTACAGGTCCTTACCAGTCCTCAGTCAGCCTGAGAAAGATGCTGAACTATGTTGAGACAGCTGGTGTCTAAATAGCTTTGAGCAGCTGGTCAGTAGAGCTTGGTCAAAAGAGCAGCTGAGTCAGGACACCCAAACATGACCATACAGAAATTCACTGGGCACTGCATATTTCCTTCCTTCCCTGCCCCATGGATGCACCAGGACATGCTCACTTGCATGCATCAAATACATGATAGGAGAATAAAGCGCCATGACGAGATCCTTCACAGTCAGGGACCATATTCTGGAGTTGTCACTTAGTCCAGCCAAATGGTGTGGTCCCAAGTTACTAAAGGAAAAGATCTCAGGCTGGAAGGAAAACACCAGTGTAAAGAGCTGTGACAAATTTTGTTAGAAAAGATCTATTTTTTTCACACATCTGGATTCTGCACACTACAGGCCAGTGCACCTGGGGTCCTTCTGCATCAGGGAAGCTGCAGCAGAAACTGAGGGTGCCTTGCATGTTTGTTTTGGATACTCCATGTGCACAGCTCCAACACTGGAGCAAATCACAAACATATCTAAAAGGGAGGGGTGGAGCTGGAAGGCTGAAGTTGAGAAAGGCTGGGGTTTTTTTTATTTCAGGCAAAATATTTTAATATTTTGTATCTAATTTTTCCATGTACAATTATTATTAGCTCTGCTTGCCTGTAGGAACAGTTTCAGACAAATTCTAAACTTGCTCCTAAGTCCTCTGTTCTGTTCTTGCTGTACTGCTTAGAAGAGCAAGACATGGCAGGAATAAACGACACCCATTTGGCTCCAGGGAACTTTGTTGTCTGACTTTCCCATTTCATTTGTGCCAGAAAAGGTTTGTGCATCTGAGATGAGAGCAGCTCCCTAAGCAGATTTTTACCTTGGGGGAGTGATGAGCTGAATGTTACTGTCAGAAGAGATTGTGTAACTCAGCAGATACCAGATCACAAAAGTGAGGTGGGAAAAGTCACTGGAACTGGTCCACGTCACGTAGACTAAAACCTCCAACCATCCAGAAAGTTATGTAAAACACTCTAGGAAAAAAAGGACAGAGTCACATAAAGAAAACAAGAAAATTGGTAATACAGGAGATGTTGCAGGACTTTGTAGATCTCAGATAGCTGAACTGGCCAGAGTATAAATTCAAGCAGAAGACATCTAGCAAATAAGAATGGGCACACTTCAGGAGGCCTTTGAAGGGGAAAGGGAAGGCTGAGGAGGGACTAGATGAGCCTTCTGTTGGACATGGAAATGTGAACATGTTTCCCAGGGCAATCCATCTCCCCTCTGATCCAAACAGACCTCAGTGGAAAAATCTCCTGCCACCGTTTTCCATAACTGCCCATGCAGTGGCAGCACCATCTGACCAGCAACCAGCTACTGAGGGTCAGGGGTAAAGAATAGAAGGACACTGACAGCAAGAAAGAAGAGAATGAAGAGAGAGGAATCTAGACCCTCAAAAGAGCAAGTATATTAATTTGGATGCTAGAGTGCAAATGTTGGGATGTACATAGAAATCGAGGCTGGGAGACAGCTGTGCAACCTGGAAAATTACAGTGCAGAGTGACAGTGACATCCATGCCCATGGGAATGAAGAAGAAGCTGCTCCCAATTGAGCAATGTGCTGTTGCAGAGCAGCTGAGAGGCTGGAGAAGACTCTGCAGGGCTCACGCAGTCGGCCCCGCTGAGAACAGATGCCGCTGGCTGAGCAGCCTTCCTCCAGCCCTGAGCTTCAAAGGCACGAGCTGTGTTCCCCCTGTTTTGCTCAAGTATTTGAGGACCAGGGAGGCATTCAGCCTCATTAACCTTTCAGTGGTATGAAAACTGCAGAGCAAAAGGACAGCTGGAATTCTTTCTCCCGTACACACTGACCTAGGGCAAAGCCATCTGAACACACTGGTGTGTGGACACATGGTGAGGGCTGACACTTGGAGGAATTGCTCAGGATAGAACATGGACCTGCTGGAGAGAGTCCAGAGAAGGCCATAGAAAAGATCAGAGGGCTGGAGCACCTGCCCTACAAACACAGGCTGAGAGAGCAGGAGTTGCTCAGGAGAAGAGAAGGCTCCAGGGAGAACCTTTAGCACCCTCCAGTGCCTAAAGGGGCTCCAAGAGAGCTGGAGAGGGACTTTTTACGAGGGCATGTAGTGGTGGGACAAAGGGGAAAGGTTTTGAAGCATTAATTTTGAAGATTTAAGGAATTAGTAAATCATGAAGCCTGTCAAACTATGTATGTGCATCCTGAGTAATCAATAGACTCAGACCAACTTCCCTTCTGTTATCAATGGACTCAGACTAACTTCCTTTTGTTTTTTTAAGGATGTGCACCCTGACTAACAGAAGGATATGCATCCTGAGTGATCAATAGGCTCCAAGAAAGCAATACAAGCATCAATCAAACAGTGCTGGAAAACAGGTTTTAGTTGTCACGTAGCCCTAAAAGGTTAAAAAGTCAAAGTGAGGAAGACCCATCTTGCTTCATCATTTTGAGACCCCGCCCCATAAAAAGACCACCGACCCATTTCAAAGAACAAACTACGCATGCTTAATAGCTTTTTGGCTAATTACCATACGAAGTGGGGAATGGGATGTACCAGAGTTATGAATATGCATTTGTGTTTTGGGTATTCAATATTCTTGTACATAAAAAGACCCTGTGATCATTTGTGAATCACGCGTGTGTATTTGGGAGCTCTCCCACACGCTGCCCGGCGTCGTAATAAACATACACTTTCTAACTTTAAACTGTTAGAGAGTCTTTGTCCGTCATTGTGGATATCGATGTTAGATCAATATCCGTATTTTTTTTAATAAATCAGTTTTAAACTAAAAGATTAGATACTAAGAAGGGGTTTTTGAAATGAAACTGGTGAAATACAGGTTGCCCAGAGAAGCAGTAGATGCCCCACCCCTGGAAGTGCTCAAGGTCAGGTTGGGTGGGGCTTTGAACAACCTGATCTAGTTGAAGATGTCCCTGCTTACTGCAGAGGATTGTACTATATGACCTTTAAAGATCCCTTCCAACCCAAACTATTCTATGATTCTGTGATACCTCTAAGAAGTATATTGCTAGCCCCTACTTTCTGGCAGTGTTTATATTTTTGGCAAGACTATAGTGCTATTGTGAGAATGGAGCAGATGTGTGCCCTGACCTCACCCTGCCATTGAGCTCCTGCACAGGCTGCCCTCCTCCAGCAGCACAGAGGGAACGAGGTGTGCCAGGCCAGAGCCATAAATCCCCCTGGAGGTGTCTCACCTGTGAAATGAACTGTGTCACATGTCCAGAGGAGGAAGTTTCTAACAAGAAGCCCAATGAGGTGTTGCTATCCAGGAAGTACAGGCAGGACAGAAATACAAGCTCATTTGAAGAGCCATCTTCACTTGCACTGCACTGTTTGGATGAGTTGAACTGCAAGGGGAACAGTAATTCAAACAAAACTAGGAGGAATGAATGTAGAAAAATAAACACGCATCTCTGAACAATTTTGATCTACTCATTATTTGAATTGTCAAGATCCAGAACAGATGTGTTGGCTCAGCTTTAACAATGTCAGAGTGCAGCCTCCCTGGCCAGGTTCAGCTGTCCAAATGTAAGTAAGTCGTGCTCTCTGAAACAACCAGGATATGCTGCCCTGCCTCTGCTGGCCTCTCTGGAAGGGGACATGTTTATCCTGGGTCCTGTGTCAGACCTGCCAGCCCCATGTAGATTTCTGGGGGTTCCAAGGTACCCAGGATGGGCATCAGGTAGCTTTGTGTACAGAAGAAAACGCAGAAACTGCACGGAATCCATACTCCAGGCTTCTCCAGCAGTAATGGAGAGGTGTGTGGGTCTGCAACATCAGTCTCTAGAGGAATCTCCCTTCAGAGGTACATTCTCTTTCCAAACATTATTTAAAAATCCTTGAAAATTATCTTGCAATGTACATATCCCACTTTAAAAACCAAAGACACTTCAGTTACTCTCCTCCTTAGCCATGCAAACATTCTCCCCCTAGTATCTCACTTTTGGGTCTCTGTCGACTCAGTTGGAAACAAAGAGCCCAGAAACACCACACTACCAGACTCTGACAGCCAGGGACTGCCCTGCTCTGGGACATTTCTCTGTTCAACTGTGGCCTGGTCCAGCTCAGCCTGGTCCAGGGGACATGACAAGCAGTGAAGGGACATGGAGCAGCAAGGCTGCCCAGCACATGGAAAAAGGCTCCCGGACAGGCAGTGTTTCTAAACCACAAGCCATTTGCACCAGGGACTGCTCCTCCCCCACCACAAATTTTCTGGGGTATGAAATGTCACCAGAAAGGTCTGGTATTGTCTTTTTATCTTATTTTTGTTCACAGCCCCTGAGGGAGCATTAGCACTTTGCAATTGCTTTTCCCTGTTCTTCTGTCATCTGTGGATATTTCCATGACACACTTGCCCTGAGGCCATCAGACTCAGCTGCCAGCCCTGAGGCCATCTCCACCTGGTAATGAGCAATGGAGGGAGGACATTTTCAGAGGACAAGACACTTGGATTTTACAGAGAAAGGGCGTGATCAGAAAACTGTAGCATTAGCCCTATTCCCAGGTTGAAAATGCTTGCAGAGAGCAGCAGGAAAGCTGGGAAGAGCCTAGGGAGGACAGGCTGAACTGTGGCCCTGCAGAGGGCCAGACCCCAGCAGGTCTATGGGGTTGTGCAGCTCTAAATTTTTGGTCCTTTCTACCAGCACCTCAGACCTTGTTTCAGTAGAGACTGTGGTGACATCTGATCCATGGGCAAGCAGCTGCTGATTTATGGCCATTTCCTTCAGGAAGGGGCTGTCACTCTCCCTTCATCAGCATTTGTGAAGACTCTGATGGAATGCATTCAGGAAGCAAGAGACACAGAGCTTTCTTAATGGTGTCAAGAGAGGATGTTTTCTAGATCCAATGAAGCTCCATATTTATGTCTCTGGTTCTTCTGAGATAAGGAACATGTGAATCCAGACTCCTGCCCTCACAGAGCAAGCTGAGAACTGAACCCAGACCACCTGCATGCCAGGAGTGCTCCATGGACTGGTGTGATATGACAAAAGTGGGTACCACCCCTAAACCACTGCAGGTGGAGAAACCCAAACCTGCTACTGTGGATAAATTAAGCTTCAAGGATACCTAACAAAACATCTCTGGAGATGCAGCAGCTCAGCAGGCTCAGGAATCCAGATGGATTGAACTTCTGCAGAGCAGCCCCCTCTGGGCCTGTGTGGGAGAGAGCCAATCTCTTAGGCAACAGAAACGAGGTCCCTCCAGAGGGTATTTATGTTTAGCACAAGCCCTGGCAGCACAGTGCTGGACTAATTTCTGCACGTCATGCTTCAACCTCTGAAACCTCATTTAAATCTAGTCCCCAGTCATGAATCTCTTCCAGGTCCTGCCCTTCTGCTTCCTGTGATGGATAGTGGCATGTCGGTGCATTCCTCATCCTGCACACTGTCTGCATTGTACAGGAATTCACTGCTGATACCAGAAGCAAAAATAAAGCTAACCAAAAATATCTGCCACAAGAAGCATTTTGGCTTTGTAGGTGCAAACATATGGCTGAAATGAGTAATAGGGAGATCTTCCAGCTGAGTTGTTCTCCGGTGCGTGCATGCATGTGCGCTTGCATCTGCATTTTTACTTGAACTGTTGTCATCTTCACTAAATATTTTACTATGTTCAAAAGCATGTCTATAAAGGGCTCTCAACAGTAGGAAAGAACACATGGATATTTACTCCTCTACTGCACTAAGAATAATTCCCTTGTCAGATGCCACACCGCTCTCTTGATCAGCTGGTTCTGCAAACAGAGAGAAACCACATCCTATGCGCACAGAGAATCCCTGAGTCACCACTCTGTCTTCTGATCCATCTTCCCCATGTTTGAGCCATGACAAGCCTTGGACTGGCTCTGCTGCTCAAAGATTTATGCCACTAGGCACAGTTAGCAGAATATAAAGGTTGGAGATACAATATAACCAAATATGGTTGGTTGACTACGGTCCTTCGACTACAATGGGACACAGCATGAAGCTTTTGTTCTAAAGCTCTGGGAGTTGAACCCTGGCCTCAGAAGTCCTCAGACCTGACTTCTGGTGGGAGACACCTCTCCTGTGATCTTTGAGGCACCAAATCCCCACAGAGCTGGTGGGGCCAGGCTAACTGGTGTCATGGGGATTATGCTCTTCAAGACAAACTAAGGGCTAGGCATAATCTAAGGTGGATGCCAAGCAGCTTCCACTAGGATCAGGGAAACTTGTCCTGTTGATCTCAGTGGGTACTGGATCAGACCCTGTGCACACTTTTGCACAGCAGGTGTTTTTGGCCCCAGGCTTGTTCCATGTGGGATGGGCAGCATAATTTTCCTGTTTTTTAAAGATTACTAATGAAATGTCTGAGCATTATAATAAGTTCAACACAGAAACTCTGTTCTTTTCTTGTTCTTTTCTTATCTTGTTCTTTTCCATTCTTGATGGTGCTAAGTAGCTGGCCATGAATACAAGTTCATTTCCAAGATGTGTCCCAAACCCCTTCTTCTGATCAGTGTCCAAGGTTTAAGAATGTAATTTTAAGCAGATGAGTGGGATTCCATTCTGCTGATTTTGGGAGGGGTGGGGGGAACAGGTTGCATCAGACCTTGCTCACAGGGAAGGGAAAATCCCAGGGTCTGCTCACCCTCCTTGCATGCTGCTCTGCATTTCCTCAGGGAGGCATGCGGAACACTTCCAGCCCCATTCCTCCCGGCTCGCTCCATCACCAGGAGGCTGCTGTGCTCTGTGTCAGCCTGGCCTCTGCCTGGAGCTCGGGGAGTGCAGCAGCCAATCGGGCAGCCGGGCAGCCCTCATCAATCTCCCTAAGTGTGCTCAGACTCTGCGAGGAACATCCTCACCACTCCTCTTCTCTCTCTGCAATGACCTGAACTCCAGCTCTGCACGCAGTGATCAGTGAGGCATAATGCAATGCAGGGCAGCCCGGAATAATCTGGTTGGCATCCAAGGATGTATATTCACTGAGAGGCTGAGGAGTGTGCCAGCATTTAGTTTCAGTCTAGCTGCACTTTTCCTGCAGCACAGAATCACAAAGTCTCCGTCTCCTCCTCTGGATTGGGACTGATTCCGCACCGGGATCCTCTGAAAAGACAAAGTATTTCTCTCTTGTTATTGCTGTACCACCATAACCTACCAAGATGTGTGACTGCTTTCATCTAGTTCTTCCTAACTGGCAAGGATCTCCAGCCAGTGGTGGGCTCACGTTTTCTATACTTTTCTGTATTCTGCTTCTGCTTTCCTGTGCTGCGCTCGCTGCGACTCAGCCTCCCAGGCAAACCCTGCAGCTGCCGGGGTGTGGCTTTCTCTGATGCTGCATGAATCAGATAAGGAAAAATAGAGTTAAGAAAAGCCTGTCGTTGCCTCCTCTAAACTTTCCTGCGTATGTCGAAGCTATGCTTAAGGAAGCTTTTGACTTTGTAAACAAATTAAATTCAAGCTGTGTCTAAATGACCTCTTTCGGGTTGCATGCCTTAATTCACGAGCTTGCCCTTCATTTCTCAGAGTAGCAGGATTCCTGCATGATCCAATCCACCCGGCATTTACAATGGCTAGAGCTGTGCCCTGCAGTGTATGTTTGCAAATTCAACGTGTCCTGTGCTCTGTATTCGGTCTGTTGGCTGGACAACACGGCACTCTGGAAGCAGGGATTATTTTCCTGGGTTTCCCTGCAGAGCAGGAGGAAATTAGTAATTTAAATTTTTTGTTGTTGTTTTTAAGGGGAAAATATACACATTTTAATATAAAATATCTCTGAAGCAGAACAGTGATGACTGGAGGAATGAGTCTAAAGAGTAATGCAAAACAGTGCTTAGCTGGCAAGAGAGTATCAATAAATTACAAATCTTCTGTTTAGTTTATGCAGAGACTGACCTGTCTTAAAACAAGCAACTTGTAGTCTTAAAGTTGTGTCTACAAAAATGGCAGGAATCTGAAATTTCTACAGTATCTTTTTCTCCCTAAAATATACAAAAAACTACGTTTATCTACATTCTGCAATAAATTCCCTCGCTGTTTATTCTGGTAGAAGTTACAATCTACAAAACACAGTCTGTTAGATTTTGATAGTCTAAAAGTGAAGCGCTTTTATTTTTTTTTTCTTTGAATGCCTGATTATTTCTGTTTTCTTTTGTAAATAGTTTAGGATTATATTTTCCATAACAATAGAAAGTCAGAAATTGCTTGTCAGACTCTGAGTCCTGTTATTGCCTAAGTTGACTTGTTGGAATCAAGGAGGCAACTCAAGGAATAACTCATATCTCTCCACCCCAAAAAAAGATACAGTCTGACTCTCTGCTGGTTACCTGGTGTATAGATAAACCAATTGAATTGCTGTAAGGTTATAGCAAATATTTTAGGACTACACTCTGACAGTATATAAGTATGATTTATTCAAAATATATTTGACATAGTTTTGGTGAAAATATTTTCTTTTATAAACGTGACTTTTCCTGTAGTAGCATTTTCTTAATGTTTGTCTGCCTGCACAGATTTACTTGTTTAGCAAACAAACTAGTTTTGTGGTTCTTACTATGCTTTCTGTTTACCACATCAGAGACATTCTTGGATCTTCTAGGTGCTACCAAATAGAAACAAATAGAACCAGAACACTAACAGAGCACTCCACCAAACCAGGCTTTCCTCACCAATGAGCAAAATGTTTGGGTTGGTTTTTTTCAGGATTTTTTTTTTGGCTAAGGAAACAAAATTCCCCCATGCCATGAACCTGGGTTGTTACTTCCATGGTACCAGTTTTGTGGAGGTGTGAAAGGATGCTGTTGGTGGGTCACATGTAAAAAGAGCGTCTCCTGTACTGGATCTTGTCACAGCACCAACCAGATCCTGGAGAGCCAAGCAGGATCAGGGCCACAGCACCTACAACAAGATCTGTGCTGGGAAAGGATGCAGCAGGGAAAGGCTGCTGCATGTGAAATTTGACAGGCACCTGCTTTCCAAACAGTTACTGCTGATGTTTCCCAACAATGGGCTATCATCCTCGGAGCTCAGGGTGTGGCGGGGAGAAGCAGCTCTGTTTGTCTCAGACAGGTAGGCTGGCCGGCTGCCCAGCCATGTGATATGGGTTTGAGAAAGGAATATCAGCGTGGTGGTGAGACAGGATCATCTGAGCAAGGGTGGGGAAAACCACACCATGAATCCCACATCAAGCAGAGCTTATTAAATGCCTCGTTTCCTCCACAGCATGGAAGGAAGGCTGGCTAAAAATAGGCTGGTTTTGTAAGCTCCTGTCTCTGCTGGCTATATTCATCTGCTCCTGCTTTAGCTGACTGTCATGATGACACAGGTGAGAAACAGATAAACAAAAATTTGCCAGTTTTCTTTATTAGCCAGGCAAGCACAGGCATGCACTTGGATCTGACATCTGGAGGAGGCTGGGAGCGTTTTGCAGTTGTTGATGAACATGTTTTTCATGGATAATTTTTGAGTCAGAACAATAAATAAGTAGGAGAATCTCTCCATCAGCAAACTGTGGCAATTGGCCAAATCCTGAAATAGAGAGGTCTTTCTAGCATAGATGTTTTCTAAACCTATTCTTCACCTTGTTTTGGGGCATGATCTAAATCCCCAGAAACTGATGTCTGTGAAAGACTCCATTCACTAAAACACTGGAACAAGTATGTATGGCCTCCAAATTGCCACCAGATTGGAGCAAAGATCAAAAATAAAAGATGTACCTTAGTCCTTTGCTGAATGGACACCTGGACCAAAAGATCGCTGCTTTCTCAGGTGCCATGTTGATCTTTGCACTGTGTGGGAATAACACACCTGAGATCCTGAGATCAGCTGGAGCTGTGGAAGTCCCTGGCCAGGGCTCCACTGCAAGCTGTGATATCCAGAATAACATTTACAAGTACAGTGACATCCCTTCTCCTCTGTTCTTGTCTGCCATAAGAAAGGCTGTATGTCCATTCCACCATACCTGCTGCTGAATATGGTCCACAAATTTTGAGGATCTAAACCAAAATGCCATCTCAGTTGCACTTTTTCTTAGAAATATTTTCTCAAGGTGTCTGACTATGAGCTGCAACAGCATCTATTCCAGCCCCACCAAGAGACAGAGATAAACAAAACCTGCAGCAGCAAGACTCCCAGCTTGGGTGAGGATCACCCTCCCTGGCTCTCGGAAGAAGCTCTGACCTGACACACCAGTATATTTCATTTTCCCTCCTTTTACTTCATTCAGTAAGAATATTGTTAAGATGACAAACTGTTTCAGTTTCAGCAGACACTCACTCTCTGCCCAGTAATGCTTCCCAATACCTACTCTTGTTCTACCCATGGTAACACCAAAATAACTGTGGTGCCAGCACAGACTGAAAGGGAATCTGATTCAGCTGGCTCTGGCAGAGAGCTCCCTGCCAGCATCATGAATCAGGCTCAGTAAATTGCATCCCTCTGGCTTCTCTCGGTCTTCCCTCCCTCCTGACTCATCTTCTTCCCTCCAGAGTTTATATTTTTAGTTATTAGTTTCACACTTCTATTTCCAATGGGTACGCACAGGCCCTTTGGTGACTTATGAGCACAAGTGGGAAAGAAACTTCAGCATGACAGAGCCCCACAGGCAACAAGGCTTTCTTTGTCTGTCCCCTGTCCAATGAAGGGTTTGCTGTTCTCCATCAAGCTGCAAGAAATGGGGATGGTATGTACCCACCAGAGGCACAGCACATTGTGTTTGCCACAGCTTCTGATTCATGTGAGGAACTGACAAACCTCAGCAGCAAACCAAAACCAGCCGAAAAATGCTGATTTTTCTCTTCTTCTGCATTTCAAAACTTCAAGAAGGAAGGAGAATCAACAGACATCTCAAATCCACTTTGGGAGTGCGCTCCTCCCTGGGCACCAAAGCACGGTGCGTTTCGCCCAGCAGTTTGTGCACCACCTGTTTCTGTCCAGGGCACTCTGGCTGCAGCAGCCTCGTTTCCAGGGCCTTTGTTACTGTGTGAGAGGTGGAGGAATGTGAAGCAAAGGCCAGGGTGGCCCCCACAAGCCAGGGCCTCCGGGGCTGCTGCAGTTGCTCCTCACTCTGGCGAGCGCCGCCACCGCTGGAGATAAATGACACCCTTGGCTTGACGTGGGGACTCGCTGCCAAGACAAACACTCAAACAAACAGCCAGGCTGGGCTTGTCTATACAGAGGAGTGGCTGCAAAATACTTCTGGATCCAAGCTTGCAGCACATATGGTCACCCAGTGCCAGTGTCCTGTGCAGATGGACCTTGTGTTTTCCTTGTTTCTGTGTTTCCTGCACCCTTTTCCCAACCATAATCCCATCCCCAGCATGTCTGTCCTGTAGCCTCAGCCAGTGCAGCCACCAGTGCAGCCACCTGGATGTGTGGGGTGCTTGGGGCTGCATTATTGAGCACTGGGATACCCCCATGGGGTTTTGGTTGGCAGTGAGGTTGCAGGAGGGTTATTTTCTCCCTGGTCTGAGAGTGCACCTTTGGGGACAACGTGGCAGTGCAGGGGGTGCAGAGAGGGGATAACAAGGAGCTCCTATAGTCAGTGTTGATGTGACAGAAAAGGCACATGAAGCTGGTATTCTACATGAGGGAGCTTTCTCCATCCTGGCCAGCCCATGCTAGAGCCTGTTCAGTGCAGGAAATTCAGGCCACCAAACTGTCAAACACTAAAGGAATATCTCTCAAGGATACACCCCTGCCTTTATGGCAACAGAGATTTTTACATAACTGTGTTCAGTCATGACACACAGATGGGTTTGAAAATGCCAATAAAGTCCTAATTTTTCAAGCCTTAAGCCTTTGTACTTACTAGTAGTAAATATTACAACTAAATAGTAGTGTCTGTGTACCAAAACTTGCTGGCATAACATTTTGCGTTGAAGTATCTTCAGGCCCTAAGAGTTGCACAAGTGTAACCTTTCATTCCTGTTTCTGCATTAGTTTGTTCCCCTACTAACCCTGCCAGCCCGTGTGCCTGCACACAGCCTCACCATAAGGAGAGCAGCCAGGTCTGAGGTTGGAGTAATTAGTCCTGGCTGGGCTTCCAGTTCTCTTTAGTACAATATTACCATTAGATTTCTATCAGTGTGTCTTCCTCTGTCAGAACAGGCTGTACAATAAGGAAAAAAAAAATCTATCTAGTTAGAATTACTGTGGGAGAAATATTAGTAAATTAATGCTAGCAAATTAATTGTAAATTACACAGGTGCATTACACATGCACTCTTCTACCTGCATTTACTGCTGGGTTCATAGAATACATAAGAGACAAGAAACAAAACTGTTTCATCTGTCTTTCACTGCCATAGGGTTCTCCATCTCAGCTCTCCATCTCACCTCAATACAAACTTTTGTTAGTGAAACACACAGCTGGGGTGGACCAACAGACTAGTCCACTGTGAGAACATGATGCATGCTTATAGGCCAAGAAAATTAAAGGAAACAGCCCTACCACTTTCACCCTTTTCTTGGGGCACAAAAGGCAGATGAGCTGCACAGTCTGGGGAATTTACCAGGATTCTATTCTTTTTTTAAAGTTCATGACACACAGCATGAAGCAGAATCTTTTAGCTACTGTGGCATCAGATGTGTTTCAGGAGAGGTGCTGGGAATGTGGATGAATGCAGAACAGATCAGGTTCTCCACACTTTTGTTTTCAAGGTCTGGCAGCACCAAAGCTGTACTTAGCTTTGACTGATGACCAACATCAGTAAATCCCTTTGGGACTCAGCAGTAGCATGAAAGAGGAAAATCAATCCCCAAATCCTAAGGGACTTGGAAGCTTGGACCTGCCATGGGCTGGAAGGGGAAATGTGATAGCCCCAGTGAAGCCAGTGCCATATAGAGTGGCTTATCACAGACACGTATATTTCCTCTGACTCTATTCAACAAAACACCAACCCCAAATTTGACACAACTGTGGCATGGGAAAGACTCAGCACCCATTCTGTGACACCCATTTTCCCAGTGGGATCAACAGTCTGGTAAGACACAGACAAGAGACGGCGACTTTTCTTTTTTTTGAATCCTATTGCTGAATTTGAGGCAATTAAGTCAATGTGAGATTTCACCACTGAGCCAGGGGAGACTCGTCGTATGTGCCTTTGAGAACGTTGCTGCCTTCGTAGTGCCTCACCCTGAAAATGATAACCCTTGTCTTTATTGTGCTCCTATACTTAATTAATGGCTGAAAAGTATCTGGAGAAGGTTGAAGTAGGTAAATTATGCAACTTAACTCCCAGTCTGATGATTGGTATCACTGCTCCCAGACTACAATCTCTCTTTGATATTGGAAACAACGGCGAGAAAGATGCTGACA
Source organism: Cyanoderma ruficeps (assembly GCA_008694505.1). Classification (NCBI taxonomy): domain Eukaryota; kingdom Metazoa; phylum Chordata; class Aves; order Passeriformes; family Timaliidae; genus Cyanoderma; species Cyanoderma ruficeps. Next base: position 44,233,012 of record VZDJ01007753.1, on the reverse strand, counting down.
ACGGTGACATTGGTTTTGGCTCTGGCTCCTGGAAGGTGCAGTCATCTCGTATCTCATGATCCCAATTACACCAGCAGATTTACTCTGGATGCACACTAGTGTAACTGGAAAAGGGAGCTGGACCACAAAAAGCTTTAGTAAATCGGGATCACAGCTATGATTAGAAAAACAAAAAGGATTAAAAGAAGGTATGGAGAAAAGATGGAAAAGGTGGGTCAGCACGGATCTAAAAGAGCTGGATCTGAAGTTGTTGTAAGGAACAGAGAAATTTGTGGTCTGGCCCAACAATCAGCATTTCTGAGCCTCCAACAGCTGTTCTCTGTATTACACAGAAGGGCCAACAATATGATGAGAAGAGAGAAGCACATGAGGAGGAGCAGGAGAAAATATGAGATCTGGAAAGAGCCACACAGATCCCACATCATCAGAAAGACAACACTGGCATTAAAGGGAGGAGGAAGAAAACAACCTAGGAAAGCTTTGCCATAAATGATCATGAAATGATGTCAAGCAACCTATAAACAGTCTCAGGAAAAACTAAATAGCAAAACTTTTTTTTTTGTCTCACTCCCTTCCCCTTTGTGTCCTCCCTTAATCCAGAGTGACCTTACGAAAACAGCACAAGAATAGCTGGGCTCCACCTAACTTGGACTAAGGATAACTCACCTCCTCCCTACCCTATTTCTAGTTCTTTGCTTGACTTGTGTCATGTTTGTCTCTTGCACTCTGATCTCTGGTATGTGCCACAGCAGGAGAAGTAGAGAAGGGAGAGATGTTAACCTTTTCCTTGAGAAGCAAAACATGACTGGTGTGAGGGGGAACACAGAGCCTTTTCTTGGCCACTGAATAAGGCAAGCAGAGAAAAAACTGCCCTTTACATGTCTCTATCCCGATTTCCAAAGGGGAAAAATTCATAAAGGAGAAAATGCTTCTCACCACCATCAATCCTGCAATTAAACTGAACTTTAGCAAAATATTTGCTGGGTTATGTAATAAGGCGGATTACAACAGGCTGCCACATGGCTGGAAACTGCAGTTTTAACCCCTGGACAAACTGCCTTGTGGTAGGTAAAGATAAGTGACATCACGGAGCTGTAAGAACAGTCAAGCTCAGACAAACCTTTAAAATACAGTTTGATGGTCCGTCTGATAGAACAACTCCAAATGTCTAAGGCTGCTTTTCTTCCTGATTTTCTTGCCTATACATGGCCTTTCTGTCTTTCCCCAATCTCTCCCTCTGAGCAGTGTCAGAGCAGTTCCCCCCATTCCCCAGGTGCCTCTTTCTCAGGCTTCCCACTCTTTATGGCTGCTGAGGATGCCCTGGAGATGTTCCTTTTTCACCAATGAGTTTGTGGTGTCATCCTTTCTATGTCCCAGCCACCCCTCCTGCAACTGCAGGTGTTGATGGCTTCCTCTCTGTTACCTGAACCCAGTGTTCCGTGCCAGGACCAGGAGCAGAGCTGTGGCAGTTTTGGCTGCAGGGCACTGCAGAAACCAAGGCACAAACCCTGTTATGGCACTGACCCCAAGACACCGTGTCTTTGCTGATGTTCTGTGCATCATCTGGATGAACCCGCCACAGGCAGAGACCACCTTCCTTCCTCAGCACACCTTCAGCATACGTTTTGAAGTCTCTCTAGGTCTGACCGACTATTATTTGGGCAGCAGTTAAAAACTGAAGACGCTGAGCGTTGTGCCTAATTAGCTGAGCCAGAAACGCACAAAGGATGTTTGAAACAGAAGAGGAAACAAACAAAGCCTTGGCGAGGACTCAAAGGCGAGGCAGGCTGGCTGCAGTTTGGCCCTCAGCTCGCAGAGAGCCTGCTCAGGAGGGCTCCCAGGGACATGGGAGACCGGAGCACCCTTGGGCAAGAGCCGGCCGTGCCGGGCTCACATGATGCGAGGCGGGGTTTGGAGCCAAAGCCGCCCCCGCTGGCCCCACCCTGGGACCTGGGAGCATGAATGACCCAAAGCACCTCATCCATCACGGCAGGGACTCTGTCAGCAGGACACCGGGACTGAAACCTGCCCACGCCTTCCAGGTAGGAGCTGGCTTCTTGCAGCACATCTCCTTGCTTTGCCTCCGCTGCCTTGCTGCTCATGTGTGTGAGAAGAGGCACCTGGTGCCCTCAAGAAGATGTAGTTTCTGGCTTCTCTGAGCACACACCACATCAAGACTTTCTACCTGTGTGTTAAGTTTCTTCTCTCTCTTTACTCCAGCTGCTGGGGTTTGAAAATCTTCTTGGATGTGTGCTAAGGTGATAAATAGGTTTTATTTCCTTTCTGCCTGGTATTGCTGTCATGACGAGCAGAGAAAGGTAGGATACCTCCTACCATAACAGCAACCGACATGCTGCTGGGGCATGTACATTTGCTTTCTTTACAAATGCCTGCAAAACAGAGAGTGGCAAGGAGCTTCTTGAAATGGTTATGCATCATTGAACTTAAACTGGCACCCACCCAGACCCCCAGATGGGAGAAGAGGAGCTTTTTCTAAGCCCTTCCCACATTCTTGTGCAAATAGAAAGGATGAATGATCACCATCCCCTGTGCCAGACAGTTTTCTGGGCCAAATTCACACACAAACGTAGGAAAGCCAAAGGGAACTGGAACTGGTGAAGCTCTCCCTTCCTTCCGCTTCTCGCAGTGACTGTATTTCATATGTTCAAATCCTTCTGGGATTGCTTAGACTGACTTTGCGTAATTATTTTCATCCTTGGATTAAACAGGCCAAATATGTAAGCTGGATCTCAACTTGCTGAGATCTTACTTTACACCATATTTTGTCCCTCTGGCATATATATTACACAGCAGCAGATTGCATTTAAGTAGTTTTTTCAGAATAAAAGTCTGTCTTTGCTTGAGGGTGTCAATTTTCTCGTAATTCTTGCTGTTCTGTCTTGCATGGATACTTGAAAGGATCATGGAAAGGTCCTAAACCAGGCATCTACCCATACTGGCTTTTCATACACCCAGTCTGACTGACACCTCTCCAGACTTGGAGCATGCACAGATTTCTCAGCCTAGAGGTTAGGGGGAAGGTGTGACTTGATGCAAAAGCCTGTATCTACACCCTTATTTCTACCAACTGTGCTTGTCCTTCATTGCTTGTGATCAATGATGAGATGGGCAAACTCATGGAGGCACCTAAACCTGAGGGATATCCTTGTTTTCAGAATGAGTAGACAATGGTGCTTTTTGAAATTAAAGACAAAAGGATGCAAGGGGCTATGGGACCCCCAGGCAGGAGCAGTGGCTTTGAAATCAGCTTTAAGTTGCCTTGTGAGATGCCAGTAAGTACAGGAGAAAGGGTGGCCATTCAGTGGGTCATGCTATGGGAGGTCCTGAGTGCATCCTGTGCAGAAGGACAAAGTATTTAACCATTATAAAACATTCAGTGTGTTCCATCTATCACCGGGTCAGGGTCAGCAGGTACAGCCAAAATTCAAACCAGCATTTTTGATGTGCACCACCTTTCTTTCTGCTGGCAAAGTGCCACTTTAAAAAAAGCTTAAATCTTTCATGAGTGAAAAACACTTGCTCAGCAGTCAGAGATTCCCAGGATTTCCAGGGAAATAACAATAGTTTTAAAATCCCCAGCTGTGGGTGGTGATTTGGTCAGTCGGCCTTAACTTTTGCTTTGAACGTTTGGGGTCTAAAATGGGAATCGTGGTGTTTGGCCATCACTGGATACACCTTGGCTAAAAATCTTACCACCCAATTACCTCATCTGCTATTAAGAAAGGCTCAAAATCTTCCTCTAGGTTATTGCTCGTGAACTTGTGAGCTAGAGGAATTGTGAAATGCAGTTGTGGTGAGCGGAAAATGCACGAGGGGCAAATCCTAGCTACACTCCTGACAGGACTGTTTCCCACTAGACACATCTCTCCAACACTCCCTTCCTCCTTTTCCACACATTAAATTCCAGCTTCTGTATTGCTGGCATCTGCCTCCAAGAGCTCTGGAGGTTTCCACCGCACTTCTAGTTCAGTCCAGGTGAAGATGTGCTCTCCTTGGCTGAGCCTTCACTAGTTCCAACTTGTATCTGAGCTTAATCCCTCCAGCCTGCCACAGTCCTTGCCTGCTGTCTCCTCTCTCCACCTCTACCATCTGCAGGATTGATCCCAAGCAGAGGCTGATGTGCTGCTATCCTCTCCTGCCCCAAGGGATGGGTGTTCCTGTCCCAAGGACGTGTTCTGTCCAGGAACAGTGAAGTTTTAAGGGGCAAACAAGCAGGGCCACTGGACTAAGAAAATACTGCCATGGTTGGGAAGGAAGGGCTGCTTCAGACTCCTGTCTGTCTCATGTTGGCTCCATCTGAATCACATACCCAATGTTCTCTGCATCTTAGCCCTGGCACTGTTCTCCTCTACCCAGCTCCTGCTTGGTTTGTTCTTCATAAAGTGGCTGTTTCTTAATATCAATGGCTGGCCTTGCTGGAAGGCTGTAGGTACCATCTGGCAGGGTGACTTTCCTTTTTGCAGCTCCCTGGATGATGACTGTGGGCCTTGAGCTGCAGATTCCCAAACCTGTTCTGGTTCGTAGGCACCCCAAGGGTGTTCTGCAGTGCTGCTCTGTCATAACTTGTTCCCCTCTAAAAAAGCTAAAAGCTCCTTGAGATTAAAAAAGTGTAAACTAAGAAAATATTAATGCTGTACCTGAAACTAATCTCTTTCCCAAGATGTCTTCTAAGTTCTCACCAAGGCTTCTGCTCTGTGCAGTTACTGAGAACCAATTCCTCCATGCTCTCACTCCTTTGTCTCACAACCCTTGGTCCTCCTCTCTCCATGTTTACTGGAGGGTTAGGAGAGTGCTACAGACTACAGACAAATCTTTGAAGGTGTTGCTTGCATCTTCCCTCTCTCTCCTGCCTCCAAATCAGTGGAGGGAGTTTTGCTGCTCAGTTGAGGTGTGTAAATAAAACACTGTGTGAGATATCCAGATCATCTGATTTTGCTGATTTTGCACTGGGCTCGCGCTGCTGTTTAAAAGTGAATTGGCTGCCCTGCCTCATCTTTTCCTGAGTATCAAGACTCACACTAGAAAACTCCTCTTAGGTTTCTAATGGCTTTATTATGGGATATGCATATGCAACATCTTTTTGATGGTCTCAGAGTTTGTGAGATGTAGCCAGATTTTCACAGAGACCACACACAATATGATAATAAAACTGACTAATTGGGCATTTGGGATGTTTCACTCCTTCATTCCTTTACTAGTTTTAAAGCTTCAGTTTGTTGCTTGGGGACTTCACATCACCTCCAAGGGCTTCTCGTTTTCTGTGGTGCATGATCAGTTTGAAGATGGTTAATGGGTCCTTCATTTCTCACCAAAGGATCTGTAAAAAAGGAATAAAGTTCAAAATCCAGGAAAGGAAATTAATTCTTTTCCCAAGAGAAAAAAAGACATTTCTCTTTGAGTGAGAATTTTGTATCTGAATATAAACTGTGTTTCATTTGTTTCCCCTGTTGAAATTTCCCTGTTCAGCAGAATGATAGAGGAACTTTAGCAAGGAGTGAGAGAATAATCAGAAAAGCCAATCTGCAGCTTTTCTGCTGTGATTCCTTGGCAAAAAGACTATAAAAATATTCCAATGCAAGGTAAGAATAGTCCTAGGCCACAGCGTTATGGATGTTTTTCCAGAATTAGTCTTGGAGGTGAAAATGATGGAAGCAAGGTGAGCAGAAAGCTGTCTCTGAGGGGGTCGTGGGGAAAAGCTGAGCACCCTTCTGCAATGTGCCCAGCCCTGCCTGCAGCTCTGCAGGAAGCAAGGGGGTGGTGTTCATGTTTCTTACTGAAGTCCCCAATGAGAAGGGCTCAGAAAAGAGAGTGAATGAGAAACCCTTTGAACACAGCATAACTGCACATGAGAGGGAATACAAACCAAATCAAATCTGGTTTAATTGCTGTTATATTGGGTTTGCGTGCTAAGCAAAATCTGCTCTGCCCCCTTATACCCCCTGCTCACAAGGGAAAACAGAATTCCACCTCCCTCTGCCATCTGTGGGAGCTGAAAAGCACCTGGGGAAGCAGACATGCTGAAGGCTCACCCACAGTGCTCATGCCACGCCCAGGCATTTTTCAGGACCAAGAGAAAGACACGTGTTGTAAACGAGATAAATTATTAGCCCCTGTAGCCGTGCTTAATTCTGCGGAACTACAGGCCTACACCCAGTGAGGCCCGTTTTCCACACAGCATGAATCACTTTCTCGGGTTCTGTGCTCACCAGTTTCACGTTTTAGTTTTCCATCCCTCTGGCTTTCCTCACACGGGTGAGTGATGGATGGTTTGTAACACACCAACAGCAGCCCGGTCACGGCTGCGCTTCGGGCCATCCCTTCAGACACTTACCAGAGCACAAACGCCTGCCCTGCAAAGCCACATCCCATATTTCCACAAAGGGAACAGGAGGGGATGCCAGCCCGGCAGCTTCTCCCCTCTGCCGCCCACAGTAGCGCTCAGGAGCTGAGTCATGCAGGGAACCCGCAGTCACGGGTGATTCCCCTAACGCAGGGACATCGCTCAGCTGCGCTGACAATTACAGATGGAAATGGGCTCCAGGCAGCGGCTTATCACAAGACACTCAGAGCCCTTTCATTGCCCTGGGTAAAAGAAAAAGGCAGCCCGAGGACTGGCTCCGTGCGGTTTTCCCATGGCACTGTAGGAACTGTCACACTCAGCATCCTTCTCATTCATGGATGCTGCTTAAATGATAACTTGCCTCTCTTGCATCCAGAAAACCTTTGTTAAGGACTAACAAATCACACTTGAGCAGGTGATGCTTGCAGTTCTGCTTTTCTGTTTCCCTATCACCCCTTTTCCTCTGTCAAGTATCTGTTGAATATTTAGAAAAGGAATAGTTTCCTGAAATCAGGATTTTCTGTTTGGAAATATGTAGGACCAGTCGTGTTTAGCTGAACCACTCTCGACATAGGAAGCCATCAGCAGGAGAAGGTGATGGATCATGGGTCTGTGTAGTGGGAAATTGGAAGCCTTCAGTGAGCTGCTTGTGAGGTGTCACATGTGTTTGTTTCCTGAGTCACTGATATTACTCAGAATCATGGGCTGGGATGTGGCCCGGGCAAGAGCCCAGTCCAGGCAGGATCCTGCAGCTGCCAGAGGGGCTTGGAGGAAGCTCAGGACCATATGAGCAGGAAGGATCACCTTAGTGATGCCATGAGGAGCACTACAGCCTCCATTTGAGTTCCTTGAGCAAGAACCGAACAGCAGCTAAAAAACACATTTTAAAAATTCCCCACTAACTTCTGTCTTAACCATTCACCCACAGAAATACCCATTTCAAATAAAGGAACTTCTAAGGACACTTCTTCCCATTTTTTTAAAAACAAAGGTGTTTAAGCTAACATAATTAAACTGATCAAGCATGAGGTAGAAAAAAGAGCTACATCCCCTCTCCCTTCTTTTTTGCTGTTCTATTTTGTCACTGGTCAATCCAGGTACTTCTTGGGATTCTTTTAATTAATAACATAACTTTGTATTTGCAATAAGACAAAGAAAAAATTAAACTATCAGTAATTCTTTATTTAGCTTTCCAAATCCTTTCATGAACACTGTATAAAAATCTTTAAGATTCAGTTCTCCTTCTAGTCCTCAAATACATTCAATACCTTTTTTTGGAAGGAGAAAGAAAACTAAAATACTTTTATTTATAAGCAAACAAAGACTGAAAACACAAGCACTTGTGTGAGATAACAGATTGTGGAAGAACAGGACTCACTGCTGCCAGTGTTCAGTTTGCTGTGATCTCAGAACAAATGCTCTTCTCTGCCCCTGACCCATTTTGGGCTCTTTCTTCTCAGCCTACATTTACAGGGTTTGCATCAGCAGCTGAGAGCACTTCTGCTGTCAAAACTCCACAACATATATAATGTTTCCCTTTAAAAAAATAGGAGCTATTCTCTCTCACTTCATTGATTCCTATCTATTGGCAACTGCAGCCAGAACCAACACAGCCCTGTGTGCTGTGCAAGACTGAACAGTGACCTTGTTTACCATTAGCATCATTGAAAATTAGGAGGAATTAATTATTACACACTGGGTTTCTTCATCCAACCAAGTGGCTGGCAGCTGAATTCAAAGGCACCAGTGCTGTGGTAGGGAAAGATCTCTTTCAGGGCTCCTTCCTCCACACAGAAATGCTGTCTCACAGCTGAGTGCTTCAGCAGAACCCAAGGGAATCCTATTCATACTTGTCAAGCTGATTTTCTCTGCCAGGAGCATCAATCAAATGTTTAAATTCAATTTCTGGATGTGTGTTGAGGAATCCAGCAGTTTCAGTAATATTTTACCTTTCTCTGGCACTGACCAGTGAAAAAGATGACATGATGTATTTCTCACCCCTGACTGAGGTTGGTTGCTGTTGTTTCCTCTGCTCTTCAGAGGGAGAAAGTCAGGAATGAAGCATTAAAAGTCGCAGACAATACTATAGCTGGCTTCAGTGACAGTAAACGGGATGAAAAGGCCTGAAACCAAAATATACGTGTGCCACGACCCTTAAAGTCCAAAGATGTAATTCCAGCTGTAGGAACTGCAAAGGAAAAAGCCAATGGCATCACAAGTGCATCGTGGAGGGAGCAGTTGTTTTCTTACTTCCTCTTGGCTGCTGTTTCCCAGAGTTTTCCTTTCTGGGGCACCATCGAGCCAGTTCAGCTGAGTAAGCTGAAGTGCAGAAGTCAGATAACTGTGCTGATTATCTGATTTTACTTGCCTTGTACTTCTGGCTTTCCCCTTTCCAAGGGAAGGCTTTTTTGTGATGGGATGTAAGACTTTGAGGTGAATTTTGCATTGTTGGAAAATCAGTCTCAGCTCTGTGAGGAAGCAGGAGACTTAGAAACCCCAGATGGAATTAACCTAACGTATTTCCATTTCTCACTGATGTTGTTTACACAGTGTGAGCCAGTCCAGAGTGGTGAATGGTATATTTAAAACGAGGTCCTCTAACATTTGGATCCACCCCATCACTCAACTTAACAGATACTTGATACCAATCGAGTGACTCACTTCATTAAGAAATAAACCCTGCTGTGTTACTGACATCCTACAGCAAACACTGAGCCCCATTGTCATCTGCTGAGTCCTTTCTCTGTCCCAGCCCACGCCCTGAAGATGCACACCGAGTCTCAGGCACAGCAGCAGCACTGACCCTGTTTTTTCCACGGTGGTGTGTGCCAGCCACAGACACACAGCAGCCCCTGTGTGTGTGAAATACCCTCCCTTAATCCCCAGACTCCCTCTGTGCCCCTGCCACGGAGGGGCAAAACAGGGTGACCATTCATCATCTGGAGAAAAACAGTTTATTTTATTAGCAAGACAGGAGCTGGTGCTTGCTTGTTCCCAGCTTGAGGGAGTTTCTCCTGTTTCTCCCATTCATCTGGGCTTCTTCCTTCTTGTCAAAGACAGCATCTCCCAGCTCCTGCCCACCGAGCAGGACACAGGAACAGGTGCAAGTAATCCAGTAACAGGTGGTATTCCAGATGTGTGTGAGGGCTTAGGTTAAAACACTGTCAAAAAAGGAGTAACTGTAAGAAATGTCCCCCTGTGCCCAGAGCCACTGCCAGCAAACAGCCCTTTCCTGACCGGGGCTGCGTGGGCACAGCCAGGTCCCCAGGTGAGCATTGACACCCCTTCCATCCCCGAGAGCAGGTTTCATCGGGACCCCGAGGCCAGAAGGAAGGGATTATTTCAGTGCAGTTCCCATTTACTCCTTTCACAAACGTACTAATCACTGGTAACCACCACTAAATGCCATGGAAACCCCAGGGCGCATCGTGAGATCATCTGCCAGGACTCTTATTTTAAGATCTTTGTTTCAGGACTATTCTAAGGCTTTGGAGAGAAAAACAACAAGGGAGGGTTCACTGAAGCATTTCCACAGCTGGAATGTCATAAACTACAGGAGCACCCACAAAAAGCAGGAGTTTATGCCATTCCATACAGGGACTGGCAAAAAGGAAAAGGGAAAATCCCTCAACATTTAGGGAAGCATCTGAAATGTGTTTTGCTATAACAGATGAAAACTTCTGCTTTTTTTCAATGGCATCCTAGCTGCTACATTTAATAATTATACTTGGCTTTTATTGATGTCTGCTTTTTATATGAGATCTTTTTATATGGTTTTCTATGATACCACATCGGTGGCAATATCCTTCAACTTTCAATTTGATAGGAAAAAAGTGTCCTGATCTAATATAACAAATGTCACACAGATTAAAACTACTTCAGAAATATCTAACTCAGTAAATGATTTGAAGATGGAGAGTTTGTGAATGTTGTAGTCATGCTTTGACAGTCCTTAGGGCATTTTTTCCCTGGATTTCGAAACAAGAAAACTTACTGACTTTGTGATATCTAGAAGTACCAAAACTGTGGAAAGAAAAATGCTTAAGGCAGCATGACATTGCAGAAAGAGAAACTGTTTCAAATAGGGTTTTTTTTTTTCCAGGTGCTTGAGCATTACTACCTAGTACAAACAGGTTATTCACGGGTAATTAACACCTATCTTTCCAGCTTGAAGAGCTGCTTTTGTTTTCTTCCTGTCACTAATTTGTCACTAATATTCATTTTCAGGGAGGAGCCCAGGTCTGCTTTTCATAGTGTCACATGTTTTGAAATAGTTAAATAATAAAGGTCCACGGTCAGCCAGCTCTGAATTCCAGTTGAGCGGGGAACTGAAAAGAGCAGAGAGCAGAGAACGAGATGGTTGTGGGGGACATGTAGTAAATTCTGAGTTTTAATTAAAGCCCTCCACAGCACAGTCTGGGGATGGATGTCACCCGCAGCACTGGAGGAGGGCGTTGATGCTGCGGTGACTCCTCAGGCCAGGGGGTGTGAAGAGTTCTGCAGGCGGTGGCTTTGTTCCCCTCTGCTCTGAAAGATCTGAATATCCAACTGGAAGGGCAGGAAGGCGGCACTCCATGAGTACGGAGGGTTTTGTACAAGCCGTGCCAATCGTAGCACTTTTCCCCCAGGTCCCTGGCCATGGCTGCGTTGCCCCTTGCTCTGGCTGGCTCCTGTTTCTCTGTTTCGTTCTGTCCGAGCTATTTTGGCTGCAGAAGGTCAATGCCAGCACTGTCAGGCCCAGTGGAAATACATTTGGGGGACAAAGGGAGATGGAGCATATGCCCGAGGACAAAATAAAAGCAGCTGTGCAGGGTGAATTAGTTTCCTTTTTCTTCTCCTCCTGTTAGTGAAAGGATTGCTCTTGGAAATGTCTCATTTTGTTTCATTTCTAAATAATGCATCCTCTGTTGTTGTTGGGGTTTTTTTGTTTATGCTGGTTGTAGATCTGCATTTTTAGGCTCTTTTTTTTCCCCCCATCGGCAACAATATTAACCACTGAAGTGGAAAATAAAAAGAATGTATTTAGGACCCTGGAAGAGAATATTTGAATTTCTGAAAATATACAACTCTTCCCTGGGTTTGTTTGGGTTATTTTGCCATGAGTTTGGAATTTACTACTCCAGCCCTGGATACCTGGAGGTGACATTTGCTTGTCTTCACAAAGGAGAAGCCTCTTTCTATACAAAGTATTATCAGTTGCATCTTGGTGTTAGTGCAGGAAGCAGGTAGTGCTGGTAGAACTTGCCACAGGCAGGTAGACACTGGAGCCTCTTTTGAGTAAATTCTCAGATGAAAAGACCAATCTATTTGGAGGACAGACTTCAGTTAAGTTACAAGACACATGAATGACATCCATTCACTTTTTTTGAGGGGGGAAACTCACCTGAATTGACCAACTTCAGAAAGAGGTCTTTGAGTCCAACCCTGAGGTTTCTTAAAAGAGGCAGTGGTGGAATGTGGAACCTCATTTCCATACCTGGCTCACTCTCTGTTTGTGAGGTTGCATGTCTACCTGCAAATGGAAGAGTTTTATTAAAAAAAAAAAAAAAAAATTGAAGCAAATCTATCAAATTAATGGCTTATGTATTGCAAAAGAGAAGAAATGCAGAGGAAGTTTGTGTGGCTGGGTTAAATACCTTTTTAGTTCAAATTAATTGACTGTGAAATAGATAAATGTATACATTCCATTCGTTTCGTAACAAAATGCAGTCATGGGAGACAAAGCATGGGAGATGTCTGTAAATTGGTGATTAATGTTACATTTATCATCCTCTGGGCTAGAACTGAGAGTTGGTGGCCAGTTGCTTCCACCCATTCATTCCTCTTATTGCCAGTCTGATGTTCAGTTCCATCCACTCTTCCACATCTTGCGCTCACAATGATATTGTGTCTCCCTTCCTTTTTCCTTTTCCTGTGATTCATTCTCTTAGCAGCCTATTTCTCTTTCAGCTGGAGGTCCTCAATTTTTTTACTCCTTTCTGAATTGTGCAGACAAGTTTGCTTTCTTTAGCTGGTCTCTGCAACCCAGTCTTATCTACTTGTGGAAATTTGTGGCTTCAAATTTCCCCCCCAAATACCTGAAGATTCGTAATAGCTAAAAAGGAAAACGTAATAGAAACTATCACCCTTGCATCCTCCACATTAAACTACAGGAATTTGTGTTTCAGAGCATGCTTTACTATAATCTCATGGAACACGTTGTCCTTCTCTCTCTTCGGGTCAAAGAAAACACAGGAACATTCCCGTTGTTTTTCATCTCATTTCTCAATTACTATTAAAGCAGCACACCCTTATGCGTAAGTCTGACATGAGTCCATGCACACGTCAGGGTGTGAATAGCACTAATAAAAGAAAGCTTGTGTCATCCAATTGTGTGTTTGCAGCCTTACCTGTGAACAGAGAAGAGAAAACAACGTGGTAACTCAGGGAAGTTGGGAAACGGGGTTAGATACGGGATAGAGAAATGTGAGATACAGTGGTGCTCCCTGGCAAGGCAGCTGAGTGGAAAGGAATATTTTTTAATATTGCTGCAGCATAACTCAAAGAGCTTTATCTTTTAATATTTAGATGTCTGTCAAGAAGAGTAAACACAAGGGCTGTTTGGAGTGTGCTCACTGAATAACTCGTGCTGGAATCTCTTGGTGAATTGGGAAATTATCAGTCTGCTAGCATTTTTTCAATAGCTCAGTAGACAAACAGTGGATTTGATAAATATTTAAAAATAAACCAAGTGAGCATTATGAATTCCTGTCAGTCAAATAATATTGAAATAATTTGAGAGTCCCAGAAGAGCACCATATTGGCTGAAAAGAGGGGAGATTTTAGGCTCAAAGTTGTGTGGGGATAAAAATCTGACACAGCAGTTGTCTTCACTGGAGTCAGAGCTGCAGGGCAGTGCTCAGACATCCAGCCTTACACCTTCAGTTCTGAGATGAAACTGGAAAAAAGCCACTAACAGTGAATGTAGATTTCCCAATACCATGAAAACGAACAGAGTCATTTCTTCCAGGTTTATGGAAAAACAGTTGGCTTCTCTCAACTTAGCCAGGAGTTTGTCTCATGTGGGCTTTAAAAAATCTTAAAAGATCGAAACAACGCCCATCCATATATTCAGCAAAGACAGCTGAAATGCAGCCCTGACTGGGGATGGGGCACACTGCAGCTGCTGCCACCCCACAGCCTGTGCCCTGCTGGCACCACTCGCTCTGGAGGCAGGAGCCAGATGTCTGCATCCAAATGAACTGTCCCCACATCAATCCATGATGTAGGCTGGGCTTCTTGCTTTGCATGTCTGTTTCTAAAAATATATGTTGTTTGTCAGGATGTTGTGAGATGGCTCAGAAAGGCTGGACCTTGGTATAGTCCTAAAGACAGTGCACAGAAATAGGGACGGCAGCAGAGCAAGCCTGAGCCAGCTCTCATTCCATGTTCCCATTCTCAGACATCTCAGTTTACTCTGCTGCTGTCAGCTGCACCTCAGGAGGCCTTTATTGCTTCTGGCCACCTCCATCCTTGAGGCAGCTGCAGGGCATCTTGCTTGAAACACCGAATCATGGAATGGTTTGGGTTGGAAGGGACCTTAAAGACCATCCAGGTCCAAGCCCCTGCCATGGGGTTGTTTGGTTGCTTCAAACCCAGCCTGGCCTTCCGCACTTCCAGGTGCCACATTCTCGCTTCCCCTGTGCTGACACTGTCCCATTGCCTCATCTTCCTCCCTCACAGCCTTACCACCTTGCAGTGGCTACAGCCAACCTCTGCTTTTAACTCTTTATGTGAATGCCACACTCACAAGAGGACAGAGGTTGGGTGTGAACAGCATACTGCTTCACAATATATTTATATTAATTGTATATGATTATAGATATAGTACATAATCATACATTATATGTGATTATATATAATTTATTTGGTATAGTTATACAATAGAATCACAATATAATAAATAGACACAATTGCTGAAGTGTTATTCAGTTCATGTGCTGAAAAACTGTATATTAATTAGATAAAATTACATGTAGTATTTTTGAATTAAGTTATATATGAGACCTGTAATTAATATATGATGTATAATTAGATCATATATATAATAATAAGATCATATATACAATAATATACATTAATTGCAAAAGTTAAAGAATTTGCTTTAATATAAATACAGTAGCTCTGTGACCCAGTTTTCATAAAATGCCTGTTAAATACATACACAGGATGGAATCAGAGATATACACTCAGTTTTTCCCCTTAAATTTTCAAATACCCTCTGTGGAAACCATGTGTGCCCATTCCAAACCCAGAAACCCAACATCTGCAGAATTTCAGGTATCAAAACCTATTCAGAGCCGACAGCATAAAAATCCCCAGCACAGCATCTGCCTCGACACGTAACTAAGTTGCTCTGTAAACGCAGGGGTTTTCCTTCTTTGACTGGAGTGTTTTTTACCTGCTCTGGGGTGTTGGCAAAGCAGCCGGAGCAACTGCAGGACACTCCCAGGGCTGCTTATGCGTTGTTTGTATTCTGCACCCTCTCTCACCTCACCCCTCTTTGACAGAATGCAAACCAGCAGCCCGATGCTTCTGTGAAACACGGAAACCAGGGCTGAAATATCTTGCTGTGACTTTTTAAAGCTTCAGGGAGGAGGAGTCAAAGGATCAGTGGAATTCCTGGGAGAGGGAGGAATCAGCTGTATTAGAAAGTTCTTTCCTTTACATGGGGTGAAACAGAAACAGGTGAGAGGAGGGGCTGGGAATTTTCATAAATCCGTTTTCGCTGGCATTAAGCAGCTTCCCTCAAGAGTAGAAGATCAGGACAGGGTGAACACAGTACTAAGCACTGGCACTTCCACCTTGTGAGACACCATAGTGCTTCACTGGGTGTAAGCACTGTCAGCTGAGCATTCAGGGGGCTTTCGGAAAGAATCAAACAGCTGCCTAAAAGTGACAAGGAGAAACGAACTTAGAGAGGACATCGGGACAGCCTTGAAGCCCTTTTGAAGCGCGCTGTTGTGACAGGCTGACAGAGTGCATCCTGTGTGTGTGCATGCCGGCATGAGAGTTTACTAACACGTACAACGTTAATTGCCCAGTTATGTCCTGAAGCAAGGCTGGGAATGAATTTCAGGAAAAGAGATGTTTGTTTTGCGCGGGCGCCCACATCCCATATACTTTGAGTCCCGCGGAAATTGCCCCGCATCTCCACCCTGCGAGCGCCCGTGCCGGCAGCTGTAGGCAGCAAGCTGCGAGAAGAGACGGAGCTCACGGACTTAAACCCCTGTGCCCCCATTCCTCAGCGTCCCCCAACATGGAAAGCCTGACCAGCAACAAGCCCAGGGTCTGTCCCTTGCTCCCGCCTCAGCTGAAGCCGTACAGCTGTTGCCCGAGCAGAGAAAGGGATTGGATTTCAGAGGCTGTGTAATCTGCGACAGTGCTCTTTGCCTTGGGGATAGCAGCGAGCCTCACCCAGGCTCAGCCATCCCCTTTCTGCCCGTGAGGAACGCCCCGGTCGACATAGAAGGAAAATTGTTTGCTGAATTTCTGCACAGCCCTCCTTCCAATTGCTGGAGAGAGAGGGGGAGTGAGAAAGAGAGAGAGTTTAAGGCAGGCTCTGCACTGGTGTTCTGGGCTATTTCAACTTCAGGGCAACTTTAGAGAACTTCAGTTATTTTTGGTAAGTTTTTTTTCTTAAAACACAACCGTCCCTCTCTCTCTCTCTTTCTTTCTTTCTATGAAATCTCTGATGCAGATTGCAAAAGTTTTCAGTAGATGATGGTCTTTTTAAAAATGCGGAGAGATGTGGGCGTGAACATTTTGTGTCCTTTGATATAGAAACGGGACTTTACAGTGGTAAAGACATAATGTTCCCAGCTGCTGTACTTGATAAGAGAAACCTGAAGATGCTGTGTGTTAAATGACACTGCTGGGGAAAAGTATGCCCAGAGCTTCGACCAAGGTGCGTCTCACCTGGTGTAAACCTTTGCCTCTCTCTTCTGTATGGGAAGAGGTGAGATCATGGATGAACAAATGTGTTCACCCTGATAAAAAGTTTCTGATCCACGTTTTTATGAAGGGGGTTTCAAGCCTCTAAGCCTCCCAAAGCTTTCAGAGGGATGTTGGTTCTTGGTGTATACATACCCCTCCATTCAGTAATCTCTATTCCAGATCATGCATGTTGTTTTTCTTACTTCCTCTGTCTGTATACTTAACCCAACCGGAGGATCTCAAAGATAGTGAAACTCTTTTATAGTGCAAAGAGCCAATCCCAATTGTTGCAATGAACTGCAGGGTGCAAAGAGCAGTTTTCTTACAGTGAGGTTGATTTCTGATGAATACGAGTTTTCTGTTACTTGTTCTTCCCCTGGATATGTTTGGATTTTATAGTATCTCTGCTCCTATAAGAGGAATACTATTTGTATGGATAGCTCAATAGATACTATTTGCAATATGTGTGTGTGTGTGTGCGTATGTAATATACTGACTTGGCATTAGGATCTCTGAATGTTTGTGGAATTTGAGACTAAGATTAACCTTGAAGCATTCAAAAAGCAGATCCATAACCTTGTCAGTGGAAGTTGGATCCTGGAAGTGCTCACTGCAAGGCTGCTGAGGCTAGTTTGTAAAGTGCTGGGAAATACAGAGGGTAAAATTATTCTGTCCTCCTGTCTAGGTTCATCTATGTACCCTGATATCTCTCTGAATGTGTGAATACAGATGGTCAGAAGTAAAATTTCTAACTGTAATCACCTGTAGAGAAAACGAAAATCTGTTCTCTCAAAGCTTCAATAGAAAAGAGAGAAAACATTACCCACGTGAGAGAAAAGACTGAAAGTCATTACTAAAGCAAAAATAACCATTATTCTTTATAATTTATGACACAAAAACCACAGAAGTTTGGAAGATGACTTGTAAGAGACACAGTACTTAGCTTATGATCACCTGTTGCATGCACGAGGGAAAAGCTGTATTGCCTCACTCTTTCTTTTACTATAATAAAAAAAAACTACAAGAAGTTCTGCAGATCCAAGCAAATCAGAAGTAAAGCAGCTTACAACAGCTAATTTGCTTCCAAAATCTATCCTAACATAGGTCAAAAAATCCAGCATAAAAATTTTTTCTGATGTTTAACAGCACGGGAAAACCTATAACATCTCAGGATTTAGTGGGTTTTATCTTTTATCTTTAAAAACGATAAGTGTGACTGGGACTTTTAATTGCAGAAAGCCCATAACAATGGAGTTAACAATAACTCTTCAGCAATAAACTGAAAACTATAAATCTGCGCCAGGCGCTCTGCGGTGCTGACATGCTCCACGATGGCTTTTCTGTGCAAGCATGTAGATTTGTTAGCTAAAACTGCATTTTACTATCTTTGGTGTGGCACTCTCGTAAAGTAAACTCCACTATTAGATTATGAGGCTTGTGTAAATCTCTGACTGAAGTCAGTTTGACTCCAGTCAGTGCTCGTAAGCAATCCATGGAGGATGGCTGCCTTCCAAGCTGCTCTGCAGCGGGTGTTAACGTCTCTTCAGTCGGACGGGGCAGCGGTAACTTCTGGCAGCGGCTGACCAGGGGTTTGGAGATGGCACGTATTCCCTGCTTTTTTAATTGTCTTGGACGCTCAATCCGTAGTCACAGAACTATGAGGTCAACGTGCCTCTGTTCTCTTTTGGCTGTACTTGAAGCTCATCACTGAAACAAAATCCAGCAGTCTTAGTGCGTGGTTGTTGGGAATAGCTGCAATCTGAGTTAACCTCCTGTTACTTCCCTGTGCTTGGACACACCTTTCTCCAGGAAGCCACGCCACAAACTTCACAGGCACTTCACTTAACGTTGTCACTGTGAGTGGAGGGAGCATCAGGGTCTTACTGACATGTCATGCCTTACATGAAGCCACAGGAATGTGTATTTGAAGGTTTAAAGCTCCAAATATACTCAGAGCTTTGGGTTGTTTTTATTCCTCAAGTTTTCTACTTGGGCAAAGAAGTAAGTTCATCCTATGCAAGTGTAAAACACTGAGGGATTAGAATAAGCTTTTTTTCCAGGATTTCTCACATTCAGAGACCTAAATAATTAGAATATAAGGCAGTGTATTTGAAAGGTGTGAAAGCTTATAATCTGAGTAAATATTTGAGTAAGTAGAGTCAATCTATTTTTTTACATCTCGCCATTTCTGCATTCCATAACGTTGCTTACATTTGGAAACAGCAAAATATGCCCTGAAAAAACCCAGAGTTTCCTCCTCTGGAGAAACATCTCACTGTGTTTGTGGGCTCTGTACTGCAGGCACAATCTGAACCAGAAAGGCTGAGAAAAGCCTCACCTTTAACCTTGTTCAGAGTGAGGACGGGACCTGGCCCTCTGCACCAGCACAGGCAGACCCAGCGAGGGCAAGCACTTGCTCTCAGGCAGTTTGCCACGTCCCTGACCCCCAGTGCACCAACAAACTGTTTTCCTGACAACGCCAGCCTTTCCTAACAACTGCTGCCTTGTCTGCTTCCCTTAGGTGTAATTTCCAGCCTGCCCAGCAGGCTTTTCCCTCCACGGCCAAGTGGTGGAGCAGCGCTGAGCGATGTTGGGGATTCAGCTCCCTGTGGAGCTAAGATTAAACCTGACCAAAACTAGTTTGCCATCTCACCACATGCTGCAGGAATCAAGGCAACATCCTTGTGGCAAGGAGGTCCTTTGGATGACCCGCAGCTGTGCCTAGCCCCAGTGTGAGAGGGTTATGCCTGCTCCAAGGAAAATTTGCTAAATTCACATGTTTGTTCATTTAACTCCGGATTTCAGAATCAGGGCTGGAATTCATTATTTATATTGGAAAACAAGACCTCAGGCTAGGAGAGGACCTTTCACATACTAAATACTTCCTACCAACACGTTTACTTCCTGAAAGGGGTCTATAGGTAGCCAAATATCTCAAAGTAACCGCTGACTTATTGCAGAGAATAAGTCTGCAGTTTTCTGTCAAAGAAGGTGATGACCAAATGTGTAGTCCAGAGTGACTGAAACAAGTCAAAATATGCTAAGGGTACTATGGCATGTAAGTAATAAATAGGCCACGATAATTGATAGAGGACCCATCAGTAAGGGATGGCAGCTTTGCAAGGGAGAGAGTCCCAGGCCACAGTAACGGCCCAAATCCCAGCAAAAATTCCATGGAGCAGGAATGCAAGTGCCTGAAAAAGAGCAGGCACCAAGTCCACTTCATCTGGCTAATAAAGATAGCAGTGTCTTCAGGGGGCAGAATTATCTGTTTTTCAGAAACACAAACAAGGAGATAAGGTTTATATTATTTCCAAGCTTGCTGATAATTGCTGGAGACTCCAAAGCCACAGGAACTGCTCTTCACTGCTGGGCAAATGTTGTTTCTTCTCTGTAGTTAAGAGAACAAACACTACTTGATTTTGATAGCTATGGTCTGTACCTGACTTTCATAGAGTCAGAGGAGCAGCTCTTATCCATGCAGCCCTCTGATTTTAAATACCTTTTACCTGCCCACTGACCTCCCAGTTCTCCCCCCTTGAACAGTGGTGTGTTTGCAGCCTCAGCCAGCCAGCACCGAAAAGCAAAGGTTTCAAGCTGCACATACTTCTTCCCATTTCCGTTAAGTCCTAGCTAGACTATATAGTCTAATAATGTTATAGTCTAATAAACTGTTACAGGTATAAAATATTCCACCTTGAAGTGCATCCTGAAAGCTCACACATTTCATTAGTCCATGCATCCCCATTTTTTCCTAGGATCCCCATACACCATACCAGCCATAGGAAGCAAATGTCATCAGGCGTCCACAGGTCCTCTCTTCATTTACTTGCTGTGTGGTTTGCTCCAGCTCCTGGACCTCTGACTGTCAGCCAGGCACAGTTCTTTACTTTTCCCCCAGGTAAACACATGCAGGAACTTTTCTTCCCCTTGCCTCACATGACTCTTTTTAATCTGAAGAATTTGCCTTAGCACCGTTACTTGGAGTAGTGAATTCCAAAATGTCAATTTTAGCCTGAGTAGAAGAAACTCAAAGGACATGCATGCAGGAGCAAAAGTTATTAAAGTTAGCAAATGGGATAGTAACTTTTCCAGGAATGGCTTTAACTGATGCTTGCATTGTATTCTGAAGGGGGAAAATGGCTCAGTGGGACTAGGCATCATTTTCTGGAAAATTAGTTAGAGATCAGTTTTTGGTGAACCTCAAATAATTAGCAGCTCTCCCTTGGATCGGAAGATCAGACAAGATAAGCATCCAAAAGATTGGGTTTGATTTTTTTATTTACTTGAAAACTGACCATAGCCGTATTAGGTCAAAGGTTGGACTTTTTGATCTTGGAGGTCTTTTCCACATTTAAAGATTATGTGATTCCGTGTGTGTGTGTTTATTGGAAGGTCTATAAGATGAAGATCTGTAAAACTGTCATGAGAAAGTTGGTGCTTTCAATTGCTGATGTTTCCTGATATGAGTTGAGCTTCCCCTATTACGGCTTCTAAAATCAGCCGAAAGCAAATAATTTACAAGAACACAAAAATGTCATTAAACATTCCCCAAATATTTTCATATATGTCAGAGCTGATCTGATTTATGCTTCAGTGAAAGGTTGCATTGATTTTTATACGAACTGTGTCCTCACACTCCTTAAGGCTGACTTTTTCACATAATGGGCTTGATTATGAGAAAAAAATTGTTTGCAGAATGAATAGCTCAGCCAACTCGGTGCCTAAAGAGCCAGTGAGAGCCCATTTTGGAGGCAAACTGGGCATTTTCACATGAGAATGACTACAAGCATATTTAGGTTCATGGTGATGCCATTTTTCTATTCAGACTTCCCATGAACAGTGATGGGGAATATGTTCTTAGGCTTTGCTATCAGTATCCTTTCTGGGGGCACGTCTCAGACTAGAAAATTATTGACTATGTAAGTGGTGTTTAACAGACTTTTCCCAGGTATTTATGAGGGGACATTCCAGTGATCAACAGAGCTGGATGGAGGCAGGGCCCCCACAGATCTGCTATGAAAGGAATAAATTTACTAATGGCACTGTGATCTTATGCCTGTATTTGGATTATATGTTCACAGTGGATTTAACCACTGCTTCAGTCAGTCTAAAAGCAATCTGAATGAAAGAGTTTGTATAGAGATAGCAGGAGAAATCATGGTTTTCTTCTTAAAATTATCCTTCCTCAGAGACTAGAAAGAAGCTTTTAGGTAACTGTACTGAGTTATGGCAGGAAAGCTCATCACAGGGATTAGTGCATTAACTATATAATTATAATGTATACATTGCATGCTTCACCAACCGAATATATAAACCTTATTTAGCCTAAATAAACCTTAAAGCCCAGAGAATAAGCCTAGCACTTTCAGATAAGCTCAAGCATGAATATAAAGCTCAAGCATGAATATAATCTCTCTTTATTATACCAGCTTTTTTTCTTAGAAAGAAAACAGTGTGCTCAGCGCATGTGACAACAAATCATCCCTGGGTCTCATGGTGAGGAGATCAGAGCAGCCATCAGGAGTCCCCGAGGAGCCCAAGCAAACTGTCCACAGCAGCATTTTCCTGGGAGCTCTGCCCAGTGCTTCCCCCTCCTTCTCTCCCTTTCTCACTTTGTCTGCTTTTCTACTGTGGATAAACAGCCCCAGTCCTGCAGAACTGCTCACATCCCAACCACGTGGCCAGCCCCAGGCCATGGGACCCCTCCCAGAGACCTGGATCATCATTTCCCTTCTGCTGCTGCTGAGCACAGCAGGACTAGGAGTGTGGAGGGTGTGTGGGTGCCTGAGGTATCTCTGTTCAGAAGTCAGGCTCCTCAGAGGGTATTGGAAAATACAGCATCCCAGACTGGCAGGGTCTCAGCAGCAGTAGGTAGGGAGAATCTGGCAGCAGAAATGTCATTTGGCGGGCAGCAGTGTTTTGTCATTCTGGGCCCAGGATGAACAGGTACATGTGTCAGCAGCATTTACTGCACATCAGTAAATTACATCCTAGTCAACCTACAGGCTCCAGAGCACAGTCACACAAATTCAGAATTGCTTCTCTCTCTCAATTTGGAAAATGCTGCAGTGCCTCTCTGTCAGCACAGAACCGTGGCTTTTCCAGGAGAGCAGTGCCTGGTGCAGTGGCAGGGAAGGCTGTGGCAGGCAGATGGCAGAGCAGATGGGTGGTGGTGGTTCTGCAGGTTGGGTGTTTGCAGGCAGGCAAATGGTGCCCAGTGCAATGCTAGCAGGGGTATCTGGGGCACTCAGCACTGCAGGTGCTCTGGAGCAGAGAGGGTGAAGCACCTGAGTCAGATTAACTTGTTGGATGTGGACCACAGTTGATGGCATGGCTTGGGTAGGAAAACCTGTGGGGAAAAAAGTCTGAGTTCTTATTTTCAGTTTTTAGAGCTTTTTTCCCCAAAGAAAAGTTTAAATTCATACAGCACCCATGAAGGAAGATTGTGACAGGCCCACCTGTCTGTCCTTTTCAGCTGGTACCTGTGGGATCAGCCTGCTTGGCAGAGGCATTGTTGAGGGAAGATACCTTTTCAAAAAGACAGGAATGGCAGCAGGGGAGCCCACAGCACACCCCCCTACCACAGCCTGCTGCCTCAGCAAGACTGCCCAAAGGGGCCTGCAAACCCTTGGGATGCAGTGATGGAGTCAAAGACAACCCTGGAGCAGGGACAGAAGTAAATGACATTGAAGGAACACCAGTGATTTTGGATTTTTTTTCAAGGGCACTGAGAAAGCAGCCAGCAGGGCCACACTCAGACATATCCAGCCACAGGCCAGTGAAAACCAGTGTGGGTGAGGCAACCTCATGCAGCAAAGTCCCCTCCTTGCCCATGTGGGCAGCCACAGCATTTTCCAGCCCAGGAGAAACACCCTGTAGGAGTTGTATCAGCCATTGGTGCCACAGAGTTGCGTTGCACATCAACAACAAGACACACTGCAATGTGTTTGGGGCGTTTCTGCTGACCACTGCCCCATCATTCTCAGCTGTGCTTCATGATTTATTTGCCCTCCTGTGTGTCTGGAGCTTAGTGCTGGTTCACATCCAGTCCCTGCCCTGCTCTGAAAGATGGGGACTGGAGTCAGCAGATCTCCACTCTGGTGTCTGATAGGGAAGCGATGCTTTTGCAATGATTCCCCCAAGTTGTGACATGCACTGAAAACTGGTCCTCTGCCAGCAGTCCTCTGTGCAGGGAGCTGCAGCTAAGCTCAGGTGCTGCATGAACTCTCTCCACTATCACACTGTTATTTCGTGGCCTGGGCTGACAAAGTTTGGGCCCCGTGACAGCACACACAGATACAGCCCAGGGGCCTGGGGCTTTCATTTGCACCAGACCAAAGAGAGGGCAAAAGACCTATAAAACCCCATTATGAATGTTTCCCCTCCCCACAAATCCTCCTCCTTCAAATGCCCAGTAAGGGATGTAGAGGGAGGGAAAACCATCATTCTCTAATCCAAAACAGGAGCTGGCTGTCATAGCAGCCCAAACAGACGACGCCAACTCCTCCACTAACTCTGCTCTGTCTGAGGAGACAGAGATGGACTGCGATAAGATTTTGGCTTTCAGAAACACTTGGAACCATGGGGAAGGCCAGCCAGAGCCTGTGCATTCAGGGGAAGGGAGCTGGGACTTGCTAAATCAGCACTCAGCACTGACAGATTGCAGCAAGGAGCAATGTCCTTGACCTGGCTGCAGTGGCTCTGAGGAGCAGGAGTGAGAGCTTCCTGCTTCACAGGGACTTTGCAGACAGCAGTGTCTCTGGCAGGGGCACAGGCTCAAATCTGTAAAACTGACTGTTGTTGCACAAAAGTGACACAACCCAGCTGTGTTTGTCAAGACTTATTCTTGTCATTTATTGTTGCTGCAGTCTGAGGGCAGGTTAAGGTCCCCACTGTGTTAAGTGATATACAGTCTCCTGCCCAGGTGTGCCTTGCAGGATTTAGAAGGTTTGTGTCAAGCAAGTTGAGCAAAATGGAGGTGACAGTAATGAGGAAGTAGCAGAAACAGTTCTATAGAGAAAGAAGGAAGGCTTTTTTGGGCTGCATTTTTATCTGTTTAATTGTCTAGAAGATCTCAGAAAATGTCAGTAAAGCTTTGTTGGGTGGAGCAAAGTTGTGGATGCAGTTATCCAGCACATGGGCTCATGCAGAGTGCTCATGGTGGTACCTAATACAAGAGCATGTAAGACCATGAGCTCTTTGACCTTGCCATGTGTGGGATCTCCAGCTGCTCTTTTTCAGAAGAGCAGGAGACTGACAGGAGACCTGAATGCAGAATCTGGAGGGCTTTTGCTTTCCAGTCAAGAGAAATGAGGGAGTTAAGTGTTTTAGGCGACCTGCAGCTGCGGAGGTTTTTGTTCCCACTGTCATGCAGCTTGAGTATTTGAGTGAGAGGAGGATACCATTTCTTTTTAACTTCTGTCCAGCTCCCCTGAAGTTTCTTTCAGTAGGCAGAGCAGCATGTTGGAAGTGGAGTTATAGCAACAGCAGCACAATACCTACAATCTCAGCTGGATTTGAATGTTTACAGGTAGGAAAAATGGAATGACATTCACCTTGAGGGTGAGAAAACAGGAAGTAAGAGTGTGTCAACTGCTCAGAGACTTGGACTTACCTTAGGCTGACAGCAGTAAGGATATTTTGCTGACAGGACGTGATGTATTCAATGGAAATGAGATTCACATTGCTTTTGGAAAATATATGAACATGGCCGACCACACAAAATAGCTTAATGAGCAAATTTTAAATATTTGGACATTCTGTTCACAAAATAAACTGATGGGAAATTAATGTTAATTAGCTATCAGGTTTTTGGCAGACCTGAGTGTGTTCAATGTAAGAAACATCCTGACAGACTTTCCTACCTTTCAACAAAATAAAAAGGTATAGAGGCGTGTCTTAAATTTATACTTACAAAAAGCATGCTGCAGTTTTTTGGGTGGTTTTTTTTGGTTTTTTTGTTTTGTTTTTTTTTTAATAGTAGTAGATCAGTTTATTCACTGCTTGGTTAAGTTGCTGTCATTGGTTAACCCCAGATGTCAGCTCAGCCCCACAGAGCCATTCACTCACTCCCTCCCTCAGTGGAATGGGGAGAGAATAGGAAAAATGAAAAAACTCATGGGCTGAGATAAGAACATTTTAACAGGTGAAACAATCCACACACAAAAGCAAAGCAAAACAGTGAATTAATTCACTGCTTCCCATTGGCAGGCAGGTGTTCAGCCATCCCCAGGAAATCAGGACTCCATCACAGGCGTTGTGGAAGACAAATGCCATGACTCTGAATGTGTCCTCCCCCTCCTTCTTCTTCCCCCAGCTTTATAGGCTGAGCAGATGCCATATGGTCTGGAATATCCTTTGGGTCAGTTGGGGTTAGGAGTCCCAGCTGTGTCCCCTCCCAGCTCCTTTTGCACCCCCACTCTTCTCAATGGTGGGGTTGCTGCGAGGAGCAGAAAAAGCCTTGACTCTGTGGAAGCACTGCTCAGCAATAACAAAAACATCCCTGAATTATCAACACTGTTTCCAGCACAAATCCAAAACACAGCCCCATACCAGCTACTATGAAAAAAATTAACTCTACATCAGCCAAAACCATCACAGTTACAAAAATTGTGGGTTTGTAATTAGTGGTTCTTTGCAGAGTCATGAAATATATATATGTATATACAATGCGTATCTGTATAAAAGTAGTGTGTGCTTAAATGAGTTTTGCACTGATAGGCTACTTGGCAAAGAAATCACTTTTAGTTGTCCATTAGGGCTGGATTCAATAGAAATGTTGGCTGACTTCACTGCAAGCCTTGGAAACCATTGGAGTATTCAAGGCTTAGGCAGTCAGATGCCTGCTTTAATTTCTATTGACAAAGGAAAAGGAGGGATGAGTAAATGTAAAACATTTCCTTCCAGCATTGAGCTAAGAGAGGCAGCATGGTGCAGGGAGGAGGTGGAATCCAGGACATCTGGATTGTATTTATTGCTGGCTCTGCTGCCAACTTGCTTTGTGACTTTGAGCAAGGTTTTGGTTTTTTTTTTTTTTTACTCTGCTATCTTATTTTCTGCAAGGTGGGGAGAGCTCACCTAGTTTCACATGGTGCTTCAGGCAGGTGGAGGGACTTCCTTGGTGACCATGACCAAGATGCTGCAGCTGCCAAGCCGGCAGATTTGTATGTGCCAGGCAGTGTTGCCTGTGTGATAGAGGGTGCAAGAGGACAGAGAACCCTTTGAGAGCCCAAAGAGAAAGATGTTCATGAAGCAGCACCATGCTACCTGCATAAACATGTGTCCATAGGTACCAGTAACCAGTGCCCCCTACTACCCATCACAAAGTAATTTGGAGCTGAAGTTGGGTTTGCAATCTCTACCTATGATCTCCTATTTCATTTTCTACAGCACTCCAAGGGAAGAGCAATTGCTTTGGGGCTAAATCACAGAGAATGAGGTGGCTATTTTGAAATGGTCTCTGTATTTGTGCTTTCTGGACCCAAAGCTGTTTTCAGGTTCCCAGTGTGGAGTGAAGAATCCTGGCAGTTTCCTTTTTTTTTTCCCTTTTTTGTAAGATGCATTTTCTGCCAAATGTGAAGAACTGAAAAAGCATGTGAAAGCCAAGAGAGAGTCATATATGGCCCTCTGCATGCCACCACGTCTGTAGTCCAGCAGTGATACTTCGGCTATTGCTGGAAAATTTCTGCCTCTTACTTGCCTTTGTTTCACACTTTATACAACACTGATGTCTTAGTGCTACTTGCTATATCTACCAATGGAGCTCATGGCTGGTCTACAAAATGCTTGCATTTTTTTCTCAAAGTATTTACTCTTGCAAGGTTGCAGGTGTGATTGCTGTGTGCAGTGATGTGTGCTCTGCTGGGTTTTGCAAGATGAAATCAAAGCTGACCTCGGCCCATATCACAGTCTGAATTACAAGATTAATGCAATGTAACATGCCACGTATCAGTTTCAATGAGGCCACTTTCAAGTGATGTCTTGCTTGAGTAGGCACAGAATGAAATATCAGTACATCAGGATCTGATCCTGTGGCATTAGATGTTCAGTAGGTATCATGTAAGTCCTACTGATTTTTGTAAGCTTCCATTTATGTCTGCATCCTGATGATCCTACTGGTGGATCAAGATGTCTTTCATGAAACCTTTTGGAAATACCTGGAACACAAGAGCTTGGGCAGACTTATCTCTCCACAAAGTTGTACATGAACTCAGGACTCTGTTGAGTATCATACAGATGATGGAAGAACTTGTCAGGAATAGTGATAATAATGTGCCTTTATGTGCTGTACAAATCTGAGAATAAAGATGCAATATTCAAGTCTAGAGACAGTGATTAAAATCAATAGAAAGCATTGATGGAGATTGATCTGATCTATACACTCTACTGCAATATTCCCCTTATGGTTTTTTTAACCTATGAAGGAAAAAAGTTATTAAGAATAACAAGGTAACAGGAGTATAAATTTTGCCTGATGTGCTGTAGCTTTGTTGTAAGCTGTCCTAGTTTAAGTGTCACTTCAACTGCATTGATTTTCTCTCCTCTGCAGGGTGCATAATGTATTCTTCTTCTCACAGTAACATATTTGGCAACTAGAATCAGTCACTTGAACTGGGGTGCAGGACACCTGTGTTCAACCTCTGACTGGTTGGGTGATACAGTCACATCACCTCTCTGTCTCTGCCTCCCCCTCTGTCCAGCCCCTTTGGTTCTCTCTGTTAGTTTAACAGAAAGCCCTTTGGGGCCAGCATTGTTCTCCATTGTGTATTTGTACAGCATAATGAGGTGTCAGTCTTGGGACAGGCTCTTGGAAACTACTAAAGAATAAATGGTAACAGAAATTAATTAAGTGAATGTCCTAGGTGTCAAGGCACAGTGTAAAAATTATCTCCAGTAAAGTGGTCTGAGTGTTTTAAAGTGTGATACAAAGCTTCTCCAGATTTCAGAGGCTTAAATCCATCTCTTAGCACACAGCCAGGACTTCCTGCAAAGTTCTCTAGTCCTGCACAGACAACTTTGTGATGTGAAGTGAAAGCTCGATTTGAATTGCCGTAGGTTAAAGGCGGTTATTCCCACAGTTCCCATTTCCTAATGTTTTCCACTTATGTTGTTCTTCTCTTTTAATGTTCATAGTAACTCGTGCCAAAAAAGGTGTTTCCTATCATGTTCTCCTCACATTGTGTGTTGTGGTTTAGGGATTTTTTTTTTTATTCCAAATGTTCAATCCCCAGAGAGCTAAGGTTAGTCATAAACATGCTTTTGGCTATCAGATTCATGTGTGGTTTGCTATAGCAACAAACAAAAGCATTAGTCAGAAACTGGCATGACGCTATAAACACATATTTTTTTGTGATATTACCCAGAGTTAGTTGAATTTATCTGGTACACTGTTGCCACACAACTGCATTGTATTTAGACTATAATCTTGGTTGAATAGGAACCGTGTAAAAAACCCAAATAATACATTATAGAGGAATAAGCAAGTCTGTTAACTGATGTTGTTGTCTGAAGATCACGGCCAGATTCTGCTATTGCACTGTTTTAAATTCAGCTGAACACCTTCAGGACACACATTTAGATCAGAGGCTAAAATCTGAATCTATATCTATGGAGTAAGAGGAAAATTATAATTAAAAAAAATAAAATCTTGCTTCCACCTCCATAATTCTACTGCAGCAAAATGATTAGAGGTACGTGTTACCAGATTGCAGTAGATGGTTTCAGTTCACTGCCAGCACGCTTGGAACACATCATCTGCAGCATGGCAGGGAGGGTGAGCATCGGTGAGGACAGGCTCTGTGTGGCTGTGCCTCCACAGCACTGGGAAGGTGCAGTTTGTGCAGAGCTGGTGTCTATCCAGCTGATTTGGGCACGGAGGAGTGGCTCGTGCAGCAAGTACTGGCTTCCCTGGGGAGTTGGTTGGGTTTGTGAGGCGTTCACTGAAATCCCACAGCTACACAGCCACCCGTCCCTGATCCAGCCTGTTTGAAGGTTGCCCTGAAGGCTCTGCAGAAGTGGTGATTTTTTGTCGAGGCAGAGTAGGCACATTCCTGCTTTATTCCAACCATTTGTCTTCCCTTCCCTGCACCTTTTCAGGAACTTGAGCCCTGCTCTGTTTTGACAGCTGCATTTAATAAAAAACATATGCATGAAAAATGTGTTTTCCAGTATCCCTGAGCTGGCACTGCTCTGCAAGGAGAACTTAAACTTCCCTAGAAATCGTTCGGATACATTTTCAGATCCCTCCCTTTGAACATGTATGTGTGAAGTGGTCATGACCTTCCCTGCTGCAGAGGTGTGCAGAGTAACATAGCTGTAATACCCACACCTGCCCAAGTGATAAGAGTAACAAATCCATCAGAACCTCCTTGTACCAGCCACTCCAGAAGTTGTTCACAGGGCCAGTGGTTCCAGCTGCAGAGCATAAACCTGCAGCAACATGTACTTTGCACATGTGTGCTTGAGCCTTCTGAGAACTAGTTTTAGAAGTTCAGGGATCAGGAACAAGACCTAGAATTGGCCAAGCTGTGTTCCAAAACCAAAGAGCTCTTTCCCTGAACCCAAACCCATAGCAATAGGACATGCCCCAGGAGATCCTACATTTTAACTTTCACTCTGTGCTTTGCTTAGTGTTGTTGAATCTGGATTCTACACACTTGAAACCCTGGCCAAGGTGAATTTTCAAAACCTTTTGAGATAACTTTTCCATGGTAGATTTCCCTGATGTAGAAGTGTAGAAGGACCTGTTTTTCAGTTAGCAGGACTTCAGGAGGCTTTGAGCAACCTGGTCTAGTGAAAGGTGTCTCTGCCCATGGCAGGGGGCTGGAATGAGATGATCTTTAAGGTCTTTTCTAAACCATCCTGTGATTCTATGATTCTTTGACTTACTCTGGGCTTATGTGTGGGTTTGTGTCTTTGGCCTTTTCCCATCTGTCTCCTTCTGCATCAAGCCCTGAACTTGATTTCTCTGAAAAGAAGAGTTCTGGGCATTCGTCTTCTAAGATCGGCAGAGTGCTTTTCTTTACTCTCTTTTGGTCAAATGAGGGCAGATCTTCTTCACAAATGTTCAAAGTGGGATTAAGTAGTGTTCCAAGTATTTGCAGTGAAGAAAGAAACAAATTCTGCTCTCAGTGTAGTTGCAGAATTCTGTCAACACTGCCCCAACACCACTATATAAAGCAAATATTTCAGTCTCTGCTAAAGCCCTATTAACATCTCAGTCCACAAAGGACTTTGGGATTGCAGTATTTAAAGATGTCATGGTAAGCTGGTGGTGGAGCCTTTTGTTTTAGATGGGATAATTTCATGGTAGCAATCATTCTCCTTTTCTGGCGTTACTGACTGTAAGCTGTGCACAGTGCAAGGAATGCAAATGCACCTTCCTCAGGAGAGAGCAGTGGTCTCTGCTGAGAGCAGAGCTCACAGAGAGCTGAAGCACTGCTCAGACAGCAGAGTCCTCACTGGGGCCATTGGATCAGGCAGGGTGCAATACAGCACAGGTAGCAAAACACCATTGGTTTAAAAATACTCTTTGCAAAGATGTACAGAAAACCCTACAGATGGACTGAAGGGCATCTCCAGGTGCCCCTCATTTTTTCCTTTTGCTCAAACTCTTTACAGTTCCACAAATCAAAGTGGTCATTGCTGTTCTTCAGAATGGGGGCAAGCCACTGGATTGTTCTCCTGTTGCACAGATTTAAATGACTCTGAAGAAGCCACCTTGCAGCAGATCTCAAAAACTGTATCTGAAGCCCCAGGATCTTCCTTTTCCTTTTCCTTATACTTTGTATTGGTAAAAAGCTGTTTTATTTCAGTGGAGCCCTTGACCTGGCTGAAGAACAAAATGTAATTTACTCTCCCTTAAGCATTAGTCTGAATCTAGCACAGCTGTTCATCAAGAAAAACCCTACCATGTGCCTTCCAAAAGAACGCATCCTGTTTTAACTGAGTTAGAAAACAGTTAACCTGAGTGTGAACAGACCGTTATGATAAAGTTACTCATTTCCATTAGATATCATTATTTTCATATTACAGAGAAGCTCTGGATGTTTGGAAATGTTATGAATCAGCGTTAGGGTTGATAATCAAATCCAAGAAATAGTTCTTTTAGTGCCTTCAAACAACTCCACCCATCTCAATTCATTCATGATGAACCACAGTGTAGTTACTTTCTCGCTATTTTAGTCTTTTAACCAGAAAGAAATCCAGAACTGCAGTAATGAGTCTTGAAAGAAATGGTTTCTCCCTATCGTTTATACTAGTGTCTGTGAAACCTAAAACTGAAATCTACTTCCTTAACTAAACTGTGTTTTTCTCTAATCTATTAAGCAAGCATTTTGATTTGTTATTTTTGGGAGCTAGGAGGTACAGAAATGGAAAATCACTACTGAACCATTTAAAAGCCACATGCAAAGATTCAATTTCATTTTTTTTCAAAAATAAAAAGCAACAAAAGTTTGCTGGCATCAGTTTTTCCTTCTGTAAATTAATATGCACTTAAAATTCCAATGCTTTTCAGTCTTACATAATTATTTCTAATTTCAAACTATGAAGATTAAGTTAACAGATTTATTTGTAAAAGAAGACATGTATCAAACGACCCATCCAGAAAATGTTGGGGCAAGGTATACATCTGTTAGGGAAAGGTGTTCAAAAAAGAGGTAAAAACCAATGGGCTGAAATCAAGAGACAACATTTTCAAAAAGAATTTGGTATGTGAACAATTAAATTATTTTGAAAACTGACCTTTTTGTGACTGAAACCCAAGTTTATAGTCCATTTATTCAGATTTAAATTACACTGATGTGGGCAAAACTAAGCTAATTTATTTATTTATCTGACTCAATGGATTAGTTTATCTGTAGATGAGATTTTACGCTTTTGTAAACCCACAGTCTGCATCCAGAAATTCTCTGTAATTTTAAAGAGAATCTTCTACCACACAAGGACAAGGAAAAGTGAGCTGTGCCAAATGCTATTTTGCTACTATCAGTGTTTATTGACAGGAAAGATTTTTATCTTAACAAAGTGAGGGAACTGTTAACTTTATCTTTGATGTAAAATATTTTCCCATAATAATTTTCTGTCACCTTTATCCCGTATCTCTTGTATTACATATACATTAAGGAATTTAAAAGCTTAAAAAATATTTTCTTCTGTAGTGATTTACATCCAAACATGTTGCCCAGGGAATTTTCTCTCAAACTGAAAACCTGTTTCCAAAGGCAGATATTTATATAAAAGCCCCCATAAAAGGTTGTGGGAAAACTGCAAGGTTTGTTTCTGCATTCCTGTTTTGAGAGGGGCTGTGCCCAGCATACCAAAGAGGTGGCCAAAGTAGCATCACTCCATTAATATTGCTGTATCTGGGCACTTAATTGTGCACTCAATTTTATCAGTAGGGTAAGGAAAAATAAAAGTCTTCTAGACCATAAGGACCTTAAGACCGTAAGGATCATAATACAAATTCTTTTTCTCTATATATGTATGTATGTATGTGTTTATATTTATCCCTAAATGCAGAAAAATTTACTGAGCATTGATTCTGATGAGGATTTTTTTTTAAGCAAAGGGTTGGGGGAGCATTTTTAGCAGTTTGGGCTTTTAAAAAGTCTGTTTCTAATTTGGAGTGGTAAGTGCCATTTATACAAAGCCTGCATCAGTTTCTTTGGGCTTTTTGCAAAATGTTACCAGTTCCTCTATTCTTATTCTTATCTTAAGACCTATTCTTACAGAAGAAATGTGCTTTCTACCAAAACCACTGAGAATTACCATCTTTCTTCAGTATGTCAGTACTGGGCTACCTTAAGAGACAGCTTGGGGTTACAACCACTTCTTCCTAAGAAATACTGACTCTGTGGCCAGAGAAATCGAGTCTCCGGGGCTGCCAATCAAGCCTATGCAGGCAGAGAGATCATTTTCCATAAATGCATTCATTTGATTCGTTTATAAATCTGAGCAGGGCTGTGCTTTGGCAGTGGAACAGGCAATCTGCTCTGGTAGAAGCCTGAATTCTTGGAAGAGTGAATCAGAGAGGGGAAGGAATGTGGCAAAGTTAATTTCTGTGATCTTTATGGGCCTTATCTGCAATAGGCACCCACCTGCCCCTGCTTCTAAGCAAGTCATGATAAGAGTTGAGTTCACAGCTATTTAACAGGGAAGACAGCAGGAATCAACTCCCTGCTCTGAGGGGAAGGCAGATGTGCTGTACATTCCCTTCCCAAGTCTAGTTTGTTGTAGAGGTGAAGGGGTTTCTTTCAGAGGGGAGAAAACTGCAAGATGCCTAATCAATATACTGGATAACCAAATAGCTGCAGAGTAGTTCCCACTAGGGTTTCTGAAGCTGGTAAGCAAGTGGGAGCTCTTAATTTGCAACATGTTCCTGAAACCCTTCTTAAAACTCAGTTCATCCAGATGGGCAGTGACACTCCAAGACATTTTATTTGGGCATCCATACAAGAATTTACAGCACGGTAGCAAATAAACTGCAAGTAAAACCAGCATATCCCAAGAGATAAAACTGTTGAGAGTCCCAGAAGATAAAACTGTTGAGGATTAGAGAGGATTAGACCAGTCTTTATTGCTTTATTTGGCTATGGATTGCTAACTCACTTTCTGTCCAAAAGGGCGATAAGTAATTTTGGTTCAGTCCAGGAGTTTGGGCGCACATAGCAACAACCGCTAAAAAGTGATTCCCTTCTTTTACCATCTTTGTGAGAACAGGCCTGCTATCCTGGAAAAATCATAATTGGTAATTATCAGAGAGGGGTCCTGATTCACTACATTATCACAATATTAATCAAGAAAATACTGTGGGAATTCATGCATGTCACATAAAACCTGAGAGGGAGGAAAATTCCTGCCTAAGACATGCAAGACAGAGACACAAGGCAGGAAGTTACACCTACCCTTCATGCAAACAGATTAAAACTAGAGATGATACAAAACTTGTGCTTCTGAGACAGAACCATGGCCTAGGGGAAACAGCACCAAACCACTGGTTGTCTTCTGGGTACCATGAGCATTTCTCCAGCTACCTTTTTTACTCTGCCACTTGTAGCTGTCTTTTAGTTAGGAAGAGGAGGGAATGGACCCGGAGAGCCAAATACAGCTATCAACCACTGCTGTCTGCTTTTGCTGTCTCTTTTGAACATCACTCTATTCATGTTATTGCAATAAACTTCGGTTAAGAGCTTATTTTCAAACTCTGTTACTAGTAGGAAATATTATTCTGTTTCAGTAAGAGGTGAAATACCATACTAATGAAATACTTTAGTTAATATTTTATCTTCGTAGCAGAAGAGTTATGTGGATCTGGCCAAACTATGCTTCCTATATAGCCAAGTAACCAATAAATGATGATAGCTAGATGAAAGTCATTAACTTAGGATCTGGGAAATTTCAGTTTGACAGTTGGAGAAAAAAAAGTCCCCTGTGCTTTTCATGTTAAAATATGACTAAAGCTGAGAAGGTCTGTGTAGAGCCCCACCAGAGTGATTTATTTTCATGCTCTGAATTGTTCTATGGTTTCTATTAAGTTTATCTTTACCATTAGAGAAAAGGTGGACCACTGTAAGAATCAAGAACTTCTTTCTGATCAACCTTCCTAAAGGTTTTGCTCATATTGTGAAGTGTGAGCAGGAATGCTTTTAATACTTTTAAATCTGTGGGCAGAGGTTATCAATCAACACTCACTCATGGGAAAGCCATTCACTCTTCTTTTCATCTGGGGGCTGTTAGTTTCTGTTTTTATGGTAGTGTTTATATCAGTTCTTAGTTGCCAGTGCTCTTACGCATCTTTCCTGATACTAGTCAACCTGTAGAAAATTCTCTGTAAAATCCTACAGAGCTCAGTATGTTCTGCAAGGAACCTTAATTCTCAAAACATTTTCCTGCTTGGATGTACTTTGCAGAGCAGAGTACTGTTCCTTTTGGTAAAAATAAGTGTTAACTTTATGGACAGTCCTCTGGCCGGGCAAGGAGACTCATGATTGTAACTCACATATGTATAATGTCTTTGAAAGGTTTTGAGATGAAATGATTTGAAGGGTTTTAATGAAGTACTCTAACAGCCAACAAGGGCAGCTTAACATACCAAGGCAATGAATCAAAACATCTTGTTCATGCCTTGAATGGAAGGAAACTATTCACACACGTTGGTTATTTGGGAGTAGCTGCTCCTTTAGCACGACTGTGCTACAAGCCCCTGCTTTCGGCTCCCAGGTCTGAGCTACATTCATCACAGCTCAAGTATGCAGCCCAGGGACAGAG
Organism: Cyanoderma ruficeps; assembly: GCA_008694505.1. Classification (NCBI taxonomy): domain Eukaryota; kingdom Metazoa; phylum Chordata; class Aves; order Passeriformes; family Timaliidae; genus Cyanoderma; species Cyanoderma ruficeps. Next base: position 44,197,404 of record VZDJ01007753.1, on the reverse strand, counting down.
TGCAGCCAAGGGGCATTGCCAAACCAGTGCAAAACAAAGGCAGGAGTGTAGCTTGAACACCGGCCCAGCTGGTCCTGATAGCATCCCGCTGATAATGAGGCCTGTTAAACTCCTTCAGCAGCAAAATCTTTATCTTCATTCCACAGAGTAGTCCTTTGTCTTCATCCCACGGAAATTTCAGGGCTTGGTGGGGAGGGTCCCACTCCCAGCACAGAGCAGAGGGGAAACACTAACGGGGCGGTGCTGATCCTCACTTTTAACACCTTTTCTGAGGCAGAACGCTGCTTTTTTCCACTGCGGCAGCCGTTCTGTTCAGAGCTGACGAGCTGGTTCTTCTAGGTGGAGCTGCTGGGTGCCCCCGCTGTCTCGCTGGCAGCGGTTCAAGTGAAGTAACATGACATTCCTGCGATGGAGGGCTGGGAGAGGCAGCTTTCTCCGTGACAGAGTGCCCGCATCTCCCCATGGCCATGGATCCTGCCCAGATACAGTGACAGCCGCAGCATTCCTGCTGCGCTCCGGCCGTGCCCCACAGCCCTGCCCAGCAGTTGTTGTAGCCCATTCCACGGGGTCTTGCAGGACAATGGAATGAATCCAGGTCTCTGGAATGCACTAGGAAATCTCTGTAGGAGATGAACCTCTTGATTTTTTTTTTCCTGGTGGTTTTCTCCATCATCATTGCATCATTGGAGCTGTTTATTGGAAATGCCACAAACATTCTCAAGGTCGTGGTAGAGCTTGCACAGACTCCGCGAGAGCCTGTGCTATAGAGCATGGTTTAACCTCATGGCAGCTTCCTTCAGGAACACAGTACATGCACAACAAGGTTTATTTGCAGACACTTTCAGATTCTTATCTTTGCAGCTGATGCTTGCAGAATCATTTTCCTCCAGGATTGCTGGCTTGGGAGTCAGGTGAACCTACCTATCTGAAAAAGTGCTCTTGAGAGGCCAGGACGAATGTCAGGCATGTGCATAGTGTTCCTGTTATCAAGTGCTTTCCTGAACCGGGACCCACGATTTAAAATATTCTAACTATTCTAAGTATTCCTTATTTCAGCCATAAGAAGTGAATCAGAAGGGGCTGCGGGACTTCACACCAGCCCTGCTCAGGCGGCTGTGAGAGCTCTGAGGGAGGAAAAGGAATCCCAGTAATTGCGATACCTGCAAGAGAGGGAGAACAAGCTGTGGGGGGAAAGGCAGGCACACCATCCATCTGGAGAGAGGGATGTGGTTTTAAAAACAAAAGACATTCTGGAGAAGTGCATTAGCAGTTTCCAGCGATTTATGCATGAGGAGTAACAGCCCCATGACAGGGTACCTGAGGGCAGAGGGACAAACAGACCTGCAGGTACGAGGACTGATGTCTGCAGGAGGAGAGGTCAGGCACAGGAGCCAGCTGAAGCTGCCCATGACAGCAGCCATGCATGCATATCTTTGTTTATAAGCCATAAGCCCATGAGGGAGCACAATGAAAACTGCTGACCTCTTTAGTGGGTCAAACATAGTGCCAGCAATGACAACGACATTAAATTTTTAATGTTTGTCTTGCAGTTATTCATTTATCTTTCTCCTTATTAATAACACAAATGAGGTTATGTGTCCAGAGTGTGTCTTGCACTGTCAGAAAAGACCTGATCTAAAGATGTCCCAGCCTTGCCCACATGTCAAGACACAAGTTTTCTAACTGGCTATGGACTCAGAGTTATTTTGACAACACTGCACAAACAGGACTGTTAGTTTCTTGTCACAGCTTAGAAACCGTAACCAGCAAATGCCAAAATCCTCATAAAGAAAAGGCACGGGTTGTGACCTTAAATAACAATAAGTGAGTGAGCAAAGCATAAAACTTTTCACCTGTGGACAGATATTTATCATGGATCAGGTTTTTGTCTGTTGAGAGAAACTATTTGTTGAAGTTACGAAGTTGATGCAAGTAGAAGTAATATGATTAAAGATAAGAGCAGATTGCTTAAATTCACTATTCATATGCAAATATAACTTTACTACAAAATCTTAAGAAGCAAAAAGCCCAAATCTAAGAATCACAGAGAAAGGTCTGTAGTCTGGAAGCAGAGGAGCTAGGATGATCAGTAAAAGACATTATTGCTTCTTTTATTAACATCTCTGGTATTCTCATGTACTGTTAATTTTATTTTAAAGTATACAGATCACAGGAATTTTATATGCCAGTGTTCCAATTAAAACTAGGTTTCTCTCTATACAATACATTAAAGCACATTTGATTTAAATTCAATGACACTGTCATACTTGGAATTCATCATATTGTATCAAATGTGATTTTGGAGACTGTTGCCCACTGAATGTGAATACCAAAGAATTACCTGTTTTATTTTTTCTTTCTGGTTTTGCACAAATAGTCCATCTGGGTTGCTAGGCTAAAGATAAAATAATAGTTAAATAATTGCATTTCAAAAAGCAGATACACATTTCAGTCATATGATATGAAAATGATCCAGCCTATATAACTCCTACTGCTTACTTTCAAAAAATTCCCTTGTTCTGAAGTCAGTCCAGTGGCTATTAGAAGTAGTCGCTGATGTAAATTCCATCTTGTTTATGAAAACATTTTGAACAAAGCATTGATTGTCCAGGGTCCATAAAAAAAAGTTAAAATCTATAAAATGTTGGCATCGCTACTATTCAGGGCACGAGAATGACATGCATATAAATCATAGTTTATTGGCACAGGCTTTTCTACTCAGAAAGAAGGCTTTGCTGAAAACGTACTCTAATGCCCCTCTTCTACAGATTTCTTTTGAAAGTATTCTGAATCAGGAAATAATCAGAAGCAAATCTTAGTCTGCAGTAGGAATCAAGGGCACAACAAGTCTTTTATGACATGGGTTAACTATCGTAGAGGGGCAGCCTAGGCAGAGTTTGGGGAAATCAGGATGGATGGAAAAGCCTCAGTGTGAAGCTTTGGGAGGAAAGGTCATCTGTGTGTCTGATGCCCCTCCATGCAGTCTCACCCACATCTCTGTTAGCCCTGGGGACAGTAATAGTGGGTTGATTTTTTTTTTTAGGAAAAGGCACTACTATCACAGTTTAAGGGAGGTAACTGTACTTGCATTGCTCTAGTTCCAGACAATTCAAGTGTCACTGAAGTTACATCAGAGTAAAACAAGACAAACTGCATTGAACCAGCCTAAGAAGTCTCACAGATGGTTCTTTCCTGTTTCTTTTCCAGTAGGAAAATTATTGGCAGCCACCAGGGATCAATGCTGTAGTTAATGTTGAAGTGGTGCACTGAAGAGCAAACACTCAGCGATCCAAGCAATTTTCTGTTAAGTCATTCTACTGGACTGCAGGGCTTGTGGGTGGGATTCTCCCAAGTGAAAAATATGGCAATGCCACAAGACTAAGTCCTTACTATTTCTTGGAATTCTAGTGACAACCATAAAATTTATTGTTGGCACTTTAGAAGCACTAGGCAAATCAAACAATCAAGCATCAATCCTGCAGCTCTTCTCCTCATATGATGCTTATTAAAATATATCTGGTGAAGTGCTTCATGAATGGATTCCAGAATTTTCAAGCAGAAATGCTTGAAATCAGGTTCAGAAATCCATGTCTAAATTTTTTAACAAGGTTATGCTAATTTTTCAAATTTCTTGAGCTTCTGAAGAATGCAAGAGCTAGAGCTTTTGAAAAAAAATCATGCTAAATTTCAAGCAGATCTTTACTCTGAGTTGAAATTTGAATTAAGACCATTTTCTAGAATTTCATAGAATTGTCCATTGTAGGTGTTAGGACTGGTGCTGTTAAGATTAAAGGGGGCATGGTCTGGCAGCCCTGATGTGTTCTGGGTTGATCCTAATTCCCTGGAGCTGGAACACTGCAGGAGAGCTGATTATGATGCTGTACATATGGCTAATGTGGATTGCCTTCTGTTTTATCAAGTTTGGAAGCTTGACCCACAGACTGTTATGGAATATTTCCACTGGAAGCACATTATTTCCATTCATCTTAACAAATTGGTCCATCACTGATCACTGGGGCATAACTCTTTCAAAACTTTGCCTGTACTGTAATTTCATTTTCAAAAAATCAAGGAAAAAGTAATTGGAGGAGATCAGAAAACTATGAGGAATAACCAACAAAATCCCAGCCACTTTAACAAGAACTTGGCAACGTGTGTAAGTCAGTGATTGCAGACATGACTAAGTCGTGCCATCTTGTCTGCACACACAGTGTGTAACTTCCAGAAATCTTGTGTTCCAGCCCAAGGATTCTCCATTTAAAACAGACAATGAGTTGCACAGTTCTTCTTGTCAATTGTTTTCTCTAGTTTCTGAGCATATTTTTATGCCAGAGGATTTGTTTACGAGAGCCAAAACTATGTATAGTAATGGCAGTTGCAAAACTGAGTGTCGGGGAGCTAGACAGCTTGGACAAAACGAGCATGGAGACAGGAAAGAGACATAGTTTTTGGGACGAGGACTTGTGCATGTGAATAGCTAGTGTGTTGGGGAATATGTAGTTCAGCCACACTGTCCTCTACTGGCTAAACCTGGATCTCTGAAAACATGTTTTAATACATGCTGTTTTCTTTCTTTGTTGCCCAATTTAGAGCATTTCAAGAGAATCACACTTTCAGACAGCCCATCTCCTTCACCTCATGTCTGTCCACCTTCAATATTTTAAAAACTAAGAAAACAGAGTCTTTATGCCTATCAAGGCTCCTGATGTTTACTCTCCTGTTCTTAAGACCTTCGTCAGAAGGGAGGAAGAGTTTCAATATGGAGAATTTAAAGCAATTAATTTTATTTTGAATTAGTAAACTGTTAATTACTGATTCTGATATTTTAAAGAATAAAACAGCTCAGTGAAAAATACTTCAGATTCCCTTTGTACACCACTCCTTCCCTTTTTCTGGTCTCCAGTCCCTCCAAGCCTTCATTGTGGGCTACACTCAGTCCCTTTGGTAAGGTGGGGGCTGGTGCAGGAGACAGAGGTCAGCAAATGGTCGTTGCTTTTCTTTTTCCAAAGATATAGAAATATCCAGAAACATAAAATCCTTTGTGAAAGAGAAAAATCCCCAGATTGGAGAAAATGTAGAACTAGAAGTTAGCCAGATTATAACCCCTGCCCATGCTAGCAAGGAGAATTAGATGATCTTTAAGGTCCCTTCCAACCCAAACAATTCTGTGATGCTCGGAATCTAAATTAAGGCAGGCCTTTCCACTGGCCTGTGCACATCCCTTGCCATGCTGCTCCAGAGGGTTTCAGCTTGCTAGCTGACTGCTCTGTGCTCTGTGTGGATCCTGCAGGCACCAACAACCTGTGTGCTGTTTTCAGGTTCTGGACGACAGCTGAGACCGGCTGAGCCCCCGGGAGATGCTGATGCTGAAGCAGATGCAGAGGATGAAGATTCTGTGAGTTTTTTAGAGTTGAATTTTTCTGTGATGACAGCTTGGCAAAGTGGGATCTTAAATATTTTGTTGGTGATTTTCCTTCCCATTAAAAATTTCAAGTTATATTTCAGCTTGGGATTGTCCTGGGATTGTTCTGAGCTCAGAAAGATATTTCAGTGTAAAGGCATCTGCTCTTTGCCATGGTTCATTGGCATAAGTTTACTACCAAGACTTAGCAAACTTACATGGCTGTTAACTACAGTAACTTTTTTTTAAAGATTTATACAATTTAGGTTCCCAATTGTCTGACTGCAGAAGGAAGAATGCCAAGTGCTTGTCAGCAGAAATTCCTTCTGGGACTTTTCCATGGTTTGCTTGCTTATAAGTAAAAAGTTTGAAGCCATTGGATGCAAAGTTTAGGTGTGCAAATAGAGCAGGAAAGGGAGATATATATATATATACACACATATATTAACTTTTTGAATCATTACTGTTCAGTCTGTAGATGCATACAATACATAAAGAAAATTAAAATATAAGCATATCACTGTTTTTCATCTCTCAGAACTCTGTCCCTTGTGGTTTTGAGTGCTTTAACATGAGAACTGTATTTGTTCTTGACCTAAAAAAAGTTATTGGTTATTTTTTATCCACCATCACTAATGAAAGGTATTTACTCAGAAGGACACTATGCATAAGTAGAGAAACACTCCTTATAAAAGGAGTCACTGTTTAATGGTGGATGTTCCTTTACCACCCCTCATGTCTTTTTCACAGGTTAATGAAGTGGCAGTAGAAGACATTCGTCCAAGGCCACAAGGATCCTCTCCAGTTTATGATTATCCCATAGAAGAAGACTATTTAAAGGCAAGACATTGAATTTTCATGTAGGCATGGCATTATCAAGTTGATTCAAGAGGCTTTAGCTCCCACAAGTAGCAGTCGCATGTCATAGAATGGGACATTGTTGCAGGCACATTGTCTTCCTGTCCCCACCAAAACTGCATCTTTGTTCATTGATAGTTTTGTTTTGTGCTGGACTTGCTGACCATGTTCTTGTTTCTTAGCAGGAAAATGCATTTGACTTAATTTCATGAAGGATACCAGGCAGAGAGCATAAAGGAATTACAGTGTTTTTCCTGTTAGAATAGACAATTGGCTTGAACCGAACTAATAAGTATTTCAAAATTACTTGTACCTCTTGGTTATCCAAAGTTAGCGATTTAATTACTACAGCCATGTTAAGTAGGCAACAGTTTGAAATTCATACTGAAGTTGAGGAAGTGAAAAAAAAGGTATGTTTACAAAATTGAAAGCATGAACAATGTGCTACATTAGAACACTGAAAAGCTTCCAATATCAAGACATTTGGTCTCTAACATGCATTTAATGCAAATTTTGCTACCATGAAGGGAGGCCTTGGCATCTAAGTTACTACTGGGAATAGTATAGTTAAATCATTCCTGTTGAACATTGTACTTGATCCTGATTCTGTTCTGTTGCCATCAAATCCATCCTCAGTTCTTACTCTAAACCAGGAACTTTAACTGACTTTTGTTGTACTTAATAGCACCATGACTTTTGAACATTAAATAATTAAAAATTATTTTTCAGCTTCAAGAAGAAAACAAAAAACATTCTACAGACAAATCAAAACAGAGTCATCCACAGGTCAGTCCAAAATCACTCCATAGTTTTAGGTATGAGCCTTGTAAATAGTAAAGTTATTAAAGACATGAATGGGTGGACAGAAGGAAAGACAAATGGGCAAAGACTTTGGACTTGTTTTGACCAGGAGCTTCATGAATGGCTGAGTTGTGGCACAGGCATGAACGTTTATTTGTCCTATTTGGAGTTCTTCCGTAATTCTTTTTGGAATTCTTTCTTTAACCTTCTCTGATTTGACTGCAGTACAGCATTTGCTCTTACTCTGACTTTTCTGGCCCATTGACTTTAATTCGAGTAGTTAATATCTTCACAGAAAATACAATCTTTCAGCCCTAAAAGTTTCCATATGTTTCATATTTTAAAATTATAACCTATTTTCCCTATGGCCCTGATCCAACATAACCCTAACACATGTGCTTAATTCTAATTTAGAACAGAATCAAAACCACACTGAGTACGTATATACTCTATTTTGGATAATCTTTCTTGAGATATTGAAAATATACCTGAGGAGACTAAATTTTTTATTGTAGAACAACTCAGATCCCTTTAATACAAACAAATAAAAATGATAATTTCACATCTTTTTCTATCTCTAGGAGACAATGGAAGTGACCCTGAAAACAGAAGTGGAAGCTGGTGCTAGTGGTTTTAGTGTGAAAGGTGGAGGAAATGAAGGAATATTTATTAAAAAAGTACTTAAGGAATCTCCTGCTTCAAAAGTATTTAGTCTTAGAGAAGGTACAGTCTGATCTTTTTATTTTGTATTGATTTTATTCTGTATCTTTAAATAATGACTTTTGTAGCTGTGTGATCTGCCATCTCTATAGGTATCAGAAATAGTAGATTTCAAACCAACTGATGTTATCAGTGAGCTTAATCTGTCCATATTAAAAATTTCTAAGATCACTTGCTTGAACAATAATAAAATGTAATTTTTTTGTATACCATAAAAAACCTCAGTTTTCACCGGAACAGTGAAAAAGACACGTAGGAAGTAGTATATGCAAAATTAAATTGAAAAAAATTTAAAAACTTTAAGAAAACATAAAGTAATTAAAATTATGTATAATTCCACTTGCAGGTGATCAGCTTCTAAGTGCTACAATATTTTTCGATAATATCAAATATGAAGATGCACTCAAGATTCTCCAATATTCTGAGCCATACAGAGTCCAATTCAGCCTCAAAAGAAAAATTGCCGTGCAAGAAGATCTAGAACACTCTACAGCCCAGCACAAAAAGGAAAGGATAGGCCAGGTAGATATCTGATTAGTTTACAAAGTTTGGGTAACATACTGGAGCAGTAGGGGGTGTGGAAATAGATCAGAAAACACACACACTTGTGTCTTCTTAAGAGTTAGGTATGTGTTTAAAGTTACTAGCATGAATATTCGTGATTAAAAAAAAAAATCCCACACAATATTTTCAGCTTTTAAAATATCTTGAGTGAGACTACAGATTTTACATTAATCCACAATCTTGTGTTAGGGTATAAAAATATTCTTTAGTCAATCAGCATTTTTTTATTGTTAATTGTCTACTGATGAAACAGACTTGGGTAATCTCTGTAATACTTATATTCAGTAATTCAGTATTCAGTTCAGAAATGTAAAATGTCAGTAAACATTTTTATCCAAAGCTCCTCTGTAAGATTTTCTATTAAAAAAAGCAGCATCTAACCACTAATATTTTGATAGACCTGTGATCTCTTCATAAGTGCACATCAACCTAAAATTTTTTTTTATTCATATACATATGTAAATAATATATATAACATATATTTGTACAGACATATATATATTTATATCTAGAAAACTCTGTTTACCCAGTGTTTTGCAAGGAATCAGAATCTTCGGAAATCCATATATTACAGTCCATTTGTTTTATGTAATTTCTGCCTGACATTTCATATTTATATAATCTTATATAATCTACTTATAACAAGTAGATACTAGTAGTAAAAAGAACATTTTTCTACATATTTTATAGTTTGTTTTTTTTTATTTTCTGCCGCACCTGTGTTTAGATTACTTCTAATCTTCTGACTACTATTTGTTCTTTCAGGAAAAAGAACTCAGTGAGAGTATTCCTGAAGAAACACTGCATGTTTCAGGAAAAGACATTTCAGAAGAAGACAGGGAAACATTAATTGTAAGCCAAAGGGTAGGAAGAAGTAAGAGACCTAAAAAAGATAGATTATCATGGCCAAAATTTCAATCAATTAAAAATAAAAAGATTTTAAGGCACAGAAGATCTCATAGTACATCAGATGCATATGAACCTGCTATACAGGATATTTCCCCTACAAGCACGGACACAGAGTCTCAATATCCACAAGAAGTCCATACCAAAGAGAAAAAAGGAAGCCAAAGGAAGCTGAAGTTCCCTAGCATTGGATTCAGAATGCACAGATCCAAACCAGAACCACAAGAGAAGCAAAAAAAAGAAATAAAAACTACACTGATCTCCGAAAGAGAAAAATTAGATACAGATGATATAAGCCTGGAAAATCCCGAAATCTTAACTGTTGAGTATACCACATCTCCTGGTTATGAAATGAAAACAGGAGAGGAACATGAAACTTTAACAAAAGACTTAAAAGAGATGAAAAATGGCATTCCATCTCATGTAAAACAATGCCCTGAAGCTGAAATAAGCATTAAAAAGGACAAGGAAGTAACATCAAAATTTAGTGTACCTGAAGTACCAGACATAACAACAGAGATACCAAAGCCCAGTTTAGAAACAGCTGATCTGAAAGTAAGCCCAACTAAAAAATCACCACAACCCTCAACAAAATCCCGAAAAAAGAAACAGAAAGGAACAGCAGATAAAAAAGACAGAGAAAGTGGAATTAACATAGACTTGATGGGTCACACAGCTAAGGGATCTGTACAGGTAAAAGGCCTAGAAATAGGCACTGCTAAAGCAGAATTACAGACATCTGACACCCTGGAAACAGGAGAAAAACAAGCAGAAGAAGACACACAAATACTAAATATTGAGAAAATAAATTACAGAATTTCAATGACCACTAGAAAAGAGACAGAAACTGACATCACCAAACAGGGAGGTGATGTGACTTCAGAGGAGACCAGGAATTTCAGTGCGAAAACCCTTATGCCAGAAGCACAGTCAGAAATGTCTACTTGGAAAATACAAATGCCATCATTCAAAGTGGCCAAAACACCCAAAACTGACATGAAAATAACAAGAGAAGAAAGTAAGGAGGACACAGAAGATAGGGTAAAAAAGGAAGGAATAGAGGAAGATGGTATTCCCACAAATGACAAAGCCTTAAACATAGAAACAGGAATAAAGACAGGAGAAAAAGATATAGAGGGGAAAGAAGGCAAATTAAGACTGCCAAAGTTCAAATTACCTACATTTACCTGGTCAACTACAAAGGAAGAGAGGGCCCAACTTGAAGCACAGATAGAAGTGCAAACCCTAGAAAAAGAAGGAGAATTTCAAGAAAGAGGACAAACAGGAGAAATAACAGTTCCAAGTGATAAAATACAAATAGGGATATCCAAGGGAAAAAAAGATCAAAACGACATAAAAGAAAACGCAAAAGGACAGTGGCCATCTCCACAAGAAAAAAATAAACCTTCCACAAGAGAAATTAACACACAAGACACAAAACGAAAAGTACCGATTTCAAAAATTGATACTGAAATACAGAACGGGGAAGTGAGTAAAACAAAACAAAAGGAAATTACAGAAATTGCACCATCTGATATCAAAGCTCCCAAGGTGGACATCAGCCTGCCCTCCGTCGATGTCACTCTTCCACAGGCCAGCGTTGACCTGCAGGCGCCTGAGGCCTCGCTTAGCCTTGAAGGAGAAGCCAAAGTCCCAGAGAAGGAGGCCGCCAAGACCAAGGACGGCAAGTTCAAGATGCCCAAGTTCGGCATGCCTTCCTTTGGCTGGTCCAGCAGCAGAGAGACCAAGGGCAGCGTGGCCGCCGAGGTGGACGTCAGCCTCAAGGAGCCTGAAGTGACAGTGTCCTCAGCTGCTGCCGAAGTGGACGTGACGCTGCCCTCGGCCGACATCCAAGTGCCCAGTGTTGAGGTGACCGTCGAGACACCCGCTGTAGCAGCAGAGGGGGAGAAAAGCCGTTTCAAGATGCCCGACGTCAAGATGCCCAGCGTCAAGCTGCCCAAAGTCAAAGCTCCGCACGCGCAGGTCAGCCTGCCCAAGGCCGAGGTGTCACTGGCCAAAGGCCAGGAGGGCGAAGTCGCCCTGAAGGGCCCCAAGGCTGAAGCCAGCCTGGAGGTGGACGCCGGCACAACTGAGGGCGGCGGCATGAAAATGCACATGCCTAAAGTCAAGGTGCCCAGCGTGGTCTTCTCCAAGCCCACCGTCAAGGCTCCCAAACTGGACACAGACATCAGTCTCCCACCGGCAGAACTCAAGGTCGCTGGTGCTGACATCAGCATCCCAGCTCCAGACATCAAGCTGCCATCCGTCGAAGGCTCCCTTGAGCTCCAGGCGCCCGACATAGACCTCAAAGCGCCCTCCGCCGAAGGCAAACTCGAGCCGGAAGGCACTGGCCTGAAAGGCAAGCTAAAATTCCCCAAGTTCGACAAGCCCAAATTCGCCGTGTCCTCCCCCAAGGCCGAGGCGCCGGCAGTTGAGGTCAGCCTGCCCAGCACAGAGGTCGACCTCCCCTCTACCACCATGATGGTTGCGGGGGAGGGCTCCGAGTTGGGCCTCAAAGCTGACGTCCCCAGTGGCAAAATCGAAGGTGCCGGCTGGAAGCTGGAGAAGCCCTCCCTCAAGATGCCCAAAGCTGACATCAAAGCTCCCAAGGTGGACATCAGCCTGCCCTCCGTCGATGTCACTCTTCCACAGGCCAGCGTTGACCTGCAGGCGCCTGAGGCCTCGCTTAGCCTTGAAGGAGAAGCCAAAGTCCCAGAGAAGGAGGCCGCCAAGACCAAGGACGGCAAGTTCAAGATGCCCAAGTTCGGCATGCCTTCCTTTGGCTGGTCCAGCAGCAGAGAGACCAAGGGCAGCGTGGCCGCCGAGGTGGACGTCAGCCTCAAGGAGCCTGAAGTGACAGTGTCCTCAGCTGCTGCCGAAGTGGACGTGACGCTGCCCTCGGCCGACATCCAAGTGCCCAGTGTTGAGGTGACCGTCGAGACACCCGCTGTAGCAGCAGAGGGGGAGAAAAGCCGTTTCAAGATGCCCGACGTCAAGATGCCCAGCGTCAAGCTGCCCAAAGTCAAAGCTCCGCACGCGCAGGTCAGCCTGCCCAAGGCCGAGGTGTCACTGGCCAAAGGCCAGGAGGGCGAAGTCGCCCTGAAGGGCCCCAAGGCTGAAGCCAGCCTGGAGGTGGACGCCGGCACAACTGAGGGCGGCGGCATGAAAATGCACATGCCTAAAGTCAAGGTGCCCAGCGTGGTCTTCTCCAAGCCCACCGTCAAGGCTCCCAAACTGGACACAGACATCAGTCTCCCACCGGCAGAACTCAAGGTCGCTGGTGCTGACATCAGCATCCCAGCTCCAGACATCAAGCTGCCATCCGTCGAAGGCTCCCTTGAGCTCCAGGCGCCCGACATAGACCTCAAAGCGCCCTCCGCCGAAGGCAAACTCGAGCCGGAAGGCACTGGCCTGAAAGGCAAGCTAAAATTCCCCAAGTTCGACAAGCCCAAATTCGCCGTGTCCTCCCCCAAGGCCGAGGCGCCGGCAGTTGAGGTCAGCCTGCCCAGCACAGAGGTCGACCTCCCCTCTACCACCATGATGGTTGCGGGGGAGGGCTCCGAGTTGGGCCTCAAAGCTGACGTCCCCAGTGGCAAAATCGAAGGTGCCGGCTGGAAGCTGGAGAAGCCCTCCCTCAAGATGCCCAAAGCTGACATCAAAGCTCCCAAGGTGGACATCAGCCTGCCCTCCGTCGATGTCACTCTTCCACAGGCCAGCGTTGACCTGCAGGCGCCTGAGGCCTCGCTTAGCCTTGAAGGAGAAGCCAAAGTCCCAGAGAAGGAGGCCGCCAAGACCAAGGACGGCAAGTTCAAGATGCCCAAGTTCGGCATGCCTTCCTTTGGCTGGTCCAGCAGCAGAGAGACCAAGGGCAGCGTGGCCGCCGAGGTGGACGTCAGCCTCAAGGAGCCTGAAGTGACAGTGTCCTCAGCTGCTGCCGAAGTGGACGTGACGCTGCCCTCGGCCGACATCCAAGTGCCCAGTGTTGAGGTGACCGTCGAGACACCCGCTGTAGCAGCAGAGGGGGAGAAAAGCCGTTTCAAGATGCCCGACGTCAAGATGCCCAGCGTCAAGCTGCCCAAAGTCAAAGCTCCGCACGCGCAGGTCAGCCTGCCCAAGGCCGAGGTGTCACTGGCCAAAGGCCAGGAGGGCGAAGTCGCCCTGAAGGGCCCCAAGGCTGAAGCCAGCCTGGAGGTGGACGCCGGCACAACTGAGGGCGGCGGCATGAAAATGCACATGCCTAAAGTCAAGGTGCCCAGCGTGGTCTTCTCCAAGCCCACCGTCAAGGCTCCCAAACTGGACACAGACATCAGTCTCCCACCGGCAGAACTCAAGGTCGCTGGTGCTGACATCAGCATCCCAGCTCCAGACATCAAGCTGCCATCCGTCGAAGGCTCCCTTGAGCTCCAGGCGCCCGACATAGACCTCAAAGCGCCCTCCGCCGAAGGCAAACTCGAGCCGGAAGGCACTGGCCTGAAAGGCAAGCTAAAATTCCCCAAGTTCGACAAGCCCAAATTCGCCGTGTCCTCCCCCAAGGCCGAGGCGCCGGCAGTTGAGGTCAGCCTGCCCAGCACAGAGGTCGACCTCCCCTCTACCACCATGATGGTTGCGGGGGAGGGCTCCGAGTTGGGCCTCAAAGCTGACGTCCCCAGTGGCAAAATCGAAGGTGCCGGCTGGAAGCTGGAGAAGCCCTCCCTCAAGATGCCCAAAGCTGACATCAAAGCTCCCAAGGTGGACATCAGCCTGCCCTCCGTCGATGTCACTCTTCCACAGGCCAGCGTTGACCTGCAGGCGCCTGAGGCCTCGCTTAGCCTTGAAGGAGAAGCCAAAGTCCCAGAGAAGGAGGCCGCCAAGACCAAGGACGGCAAGTTCAAGATGCCCAAGTTCGGCATGCCTTCCTTTGGCTGGTCCAGCAGCAGAGAGACCAAGGGCAGCGTGGCCGCCGAGGTGGACGTCAGCCTCAAGGAGCCTGAAGTGACAGTGTCCTCAGCTGCTGCCGAAGTGGACGTGACGCTGCCCTCGGCCGACATCCAAGTGCCCAGTGTTGAGGTGACCGTCGAGACACCCGCTGTAGCAGCAGAGGGGGAGAAAAGCCGTTTCAAGATGCCCGACGTCAAGATGCCCAGCGTCAAGCTGCCCAAAGTCAAAGCTCCGCACGCGCAGGTCAGCCTGCCCAAGGCCGAGGTGTCACTGGCCAAAGGCCAGGAGGGCGAAGTCGCCCTGAAGGGCCCCAAGGCTGAAGCCAGCCTGGAGGTGGACGCCGGCACAACTGAGGGCGGCGGCATGAAAATGCACATGCCTAAAGTCAAGGTGCCCAGCGTGGTCTTCTCCAAGCCCACCGTCAAGGCTCCCAAACTGGACACAGACATCAGTCTCCCACCGGCAGAACTCAAGGTCGCTGGTGCTGACATCAGCATCCCAGCTCCAGACATCAAGCTGCCATCCGTCGAAGGCTCCCTTGAGCTCCAGGCGCCCGACATAGACCTCAAAGCGCCCTCCGCCGAAGGCAAACTCGAGCCGGAAGGCACTGGCCTGAAAGGCAAGCTAAAATTCCCCAAGTTCGACAAGCCCAAATTCGCCGTGTCCTCCCCCAAGGCCGAGGCGCCGGCAGTTGAGGTCAGCCTGCCCAGCACAGAGGTCGACCTCCCCTCTACCACCATGATGGTTGCGGGGGAGGGCTCCGAGTTGGGCCTCAAAGCTGACGTCCCCAGTGGCAAAATCGAAGGTGCCGGCTGGAAGCTGGAGAAGCCCTCCCTCAAGATGCCCAAAGCTGACATCAAAGCTCCCAAGGTGGACATCAGCCTGCCCTCCGTCGATGTCACTCTTCCACAGGCCAGCGTTGACCTGCAAGCGCCTGAGGCCTCGCTTAGCCTTGAAGGAGAAGCCAAAGTCCCAGAGAAGGAGGCCGCCAAGACCAAAGACGGCAAGTTCAAGATGCCCAAGTTCGGCATGCCTTCCTTTGGCTGGTCCAGCAGCAGAGAGACCAAGGGCAGTGTGGCCGCCGAGGTGGACGTCAGCCTCATGGAGCCTGAAGTGACAGTGCCCTCAGGTGCTGTCGAAGAGGACTTGACATTGCCTGACTCTGTGGTCCAAGCTCCCAGTTTTGATGTTCTCCTAGATTCCTCTACTTGTAAAGAATTGGAAATTGGTAAATCTAAGCCTTCTGCTTTTAAAATGCCTAAAATTTCTTTTCCTAAAAATTTCAAACCTCATGCGCAAAACCAGCCTGGAGTTGATGTTTCTGTTTCAGAAGGTCTTTTTCCTTCTTTACCAGATGAGACTTCTGTTTCTTTTGAGAGTGCTGGATCTAAACATTTGTCTGGCACTAAGGGAGAAAGTGTATCTAAAAGTGCCAAATTCAGAGTTCCTAACATTGGTTTCTCTAAAGCTGAAGTTACTTCATCTAAAATTGATCCAGAGTCCTCATTACAAACAGGGGACATTACTCTTACTAAATACCAAATCAATCTAACAGAATCTCAGTCAAAAATAGCATCTCTTGCTGATGAAAATCTTTCAGATTTTGAAATTTTATGTGAAGATGGTTCTGAGGAGCAAGCAGATTTTAAGGTAGAGAGCAAAACAACATCTGCTGAAATACCTTTGGTTGACACAGAGGTCACTGTTAAAATTCCCAAATTCCGAAAACCAAAATTCAGAATTCGATCTAAGGGAAAGGCATCTGAAACTGACATTGGTTTTAATGTGGAATCTGAAATTTCCAAGGGAAAGATATCATCTGATATGACTGATCCTGATACTGAAAAACCAGGTCAAATATCTGATGCCCAGCTTGGTGTAAAGTTGCATAAGCCTTCACTTGGAGTTGTTCTGGATGCACCAACAATGGATCCAAGTCTCTCATCCATGGGGATTAGTTTGCCAAAATTAAAAGCAGAAATCCATGGCCCAGATTTAGAGAGCAAGGCAGAACAAGTAGTAGTTACAGGAGAGAAGGGTACTGAAGAGAAAGAACACAAATTTAAATCATCAAAATTCAAACTGCCTTCATTTAGGTGGTCACCAAAAAAAGAAGCTATTGCTCCTTCTCACGTTGAGGAACATTTGGAAGGACCCACTTTGTCTACTTTATCTGGAGACATGGGATCTGAATCAACTTTTCCTACTCCTGAGAATCAATACCCCCATGAAGAATTTGATACAACAGAAAAAGATGGTGAAAAGGCCAAAACCAAGAAGTCACAATTTACCATGCCAAAGATCTCATTCCCTAAAATTAAGAGTCAGAAAGTACAGGTCTCTCTGCCAATACTGGAAACTGATGTTGTTGGACCCACACAAGAAAAAGAAGGTGTTTCTGTCCAGAAATCTGAGAAAGGGAGTAGTGGAGAAGGGGCAGGACTGGGCATAAAAGTGCCAAAAGTTACAGTTCCAACTTTGGAATTTTCCAAACCAGAAGCCAAAGCTCCCAAAACAGAGATGGATATTAACATGCCTACAGGTGACATCACAGTTCCTACCTGTGAAGAAGATAAGCTGACATTGAAGTCAGCTGCTGCTAGTGCCAGCCTCTCCACCTCAGGTATTAAGATCATACCTGAATGTTCACCGGAGGTGAAGAGTCCTGACATAAGTGTTGAAAGAACATCAGTTGAAATAGCTGTGGGTGATGTAGAGATAAAAGCTGAAGGTTCTGAAGGGAAAACAAAAATGTCTAAATTCCAAATGCCAAAGGTAGGAATTACACTTTCTAAAGGGAAAGGGTCAGAAAAGGATGTTGGTCAATCCAAATCAGAAGTCAAGGTTCCCCAACTAAAAGCAACAGTAGAAATATCTGACATTGCTGTTGAAGCACCAGACTTGGAGGTGGAATGTGGCACAGAATCGGTGACTTACAGCCCTGAAGCCAAAATTACCAAAACTGACAGTAAGGCATCAGAGGCTGATGTTCACCTCCCATCAGCTGACATTTCTATTCCAAAAACAGACAGTGATATTCAGGATTCAGACGCAGCAGTGAAGATCAAGGGGGAAATACAGCAAGACGGAGATGGAGAAGAGAAAGAAGGACATTTCAAAATGCCAAAATTCAAACTCCCATCCTTCAGTTGGTCCCCAAAGAAGGAAGCAAGTGTTAAATTGGATTCTGGAGCAAATCTGGAAGACCAAAAGCTTGCTGTCATGTCAAGTGGAATAGACACAGAAGTGAAAGGAACTACAACTGATGATCAAGGTAGTGGGCCAGACCTTGATCTGGAAATATCTGCAGGAAAAGTTGAACAAAAAAGTCCAATTAAAAAGCCTCAATTTGTCATGCCTAAAATTTCACTCTCCAAGATCAAGGTTCCAAAATCTCAGTCCCAGTCACCAAAAGCTGAAGCTAATGCCACTCTTCCTAAAACAGAAATAGAGGCTGATGATTCAATTAAGATACCTGATATAGAAAAAAGTCATCCTGAAGGGACTGAAGAAGGAGCACAAATAAGCATAAAACTGGCTGACACTATGGTCCGCACTCTGGAGTTTTCCAGAGTAGAAACTGAAGCCTCTAAAACTGAAATAACAGTCAGCTCAGCAAAGATTGATGCTTCTTTGACTCCCTCAGAGGGGAGTTTTCAACAGGTTGACTTAAAAATAAGTTCTACCAATGAATGTAACATTCAAAAAACTGGTATTAAGCTCCCCAGAGGAGAAGCTTCAGAAGCTTCAGTTGATTTGAAGAGCCCTGATATATTAACAGAAAGCTCATCAGTTGTGGATGGAAGAAAAGTGAAGTTGGAAGGTCCTGAAGGAAAGATTAAAATGCCCAAATTCCAGAAGACAAAGTTTGGAATCTCCCTAACAAAAGGGAAAGTCCCAGAGACAGAGATCAGCTCTCCAAAAATAGAAGCTGAGCTACCCCAGCTAAGAATGACAAATGAAATTGCTGACATTGCTGTGGGAGTTCCAGCATCAGAACTTACGTCTGATATGTCAGATCCTGAAGTAGTTGATGGTAAGAAAAAAACACCCCAAGCTCTGACAGGTGGCATTGAAGATGCAAAGGCAGACATAAGCATGCAGTCAGTGTCTAAACCAAAGACACAGGGAGTTATTGAGAGCCTTGAAGAGAAGGAAATCAAATTAAAAGAACATGAAATAAAAGCTGAAGAAGTTCAGACTGAAGAACATCAGGGATGGTTTAAAATGCCAAAATTCAGAATACCTGCATTTGGCAGGTCATCCTTAAAGGGAAAAAAAAGTAATGCTGATATTGAAAGCAGTATGGAAAAAGCTCAGGCAGCTATTCCTTCTGCTAAAGTCCAAACTGAAACAAGTATTCCTGGAAATACCTTCTCATTACCACAGGCAGTTGCTGAAATTACTATTGGAAAAGAAGGGATTCAGGAATTAGGAGATTCTGTGAAGAGTTCTGATGTTAGCTTGCCAAAGATGGAAGGAGATACTTCATTATCCACAGAAAGAACAGATAGTAGAGTGAATATTCAAAAAACTGAAACCTATGCAGACATAGTTAAGCGCAGTGTTGAAGGACATACTTCAGAAATCACAGTGTCTGCAGCAGAATTGTCTAAATCACACCCAAGTTCTTCAGAAACTGACAAAGACAAGAGTTCAGCAAATAGGTTTCCAGAGCATAAAGGCAAATTACAGGATACAGAAGTCCCAAAGGTAGAAAGTTCCATGAAGTTGGAGACATCAGGGGTAGGATGCAAGCCATCATCAGCTGAAATTACTCTGGATGCAACACAGAAGAAAAGAGATGTTAGTCTTGCAAAGGAAGAGCTAGATATTCAAAATAAAGAGGTAGCAATTAAAAAAGGAAAGATAAAGGACGAGGTGAAAATCATAGGAAAAGACAGTGAAGAAAGTCAATTAAAAAGGACTGTGTGTGAATGGTCTACAACAAAAGGATCAGAAGATGGTACTTACGTTACAGCTAAGCTGGAAGAGCTAAAGGTAGAAGTTCCAACAGTGAAGATGGATGTTAAAATTACTACAGTAGATCCTGAAATGAAATTTCAAGTGAAAAGTGTTGAAAAAGATGTGTCTGCAGGAGTGGAAGTGCAAGTAGAAGACAGAGCAGAAACAAGTAAAATTAAAGCATACAAGTTTAAGATTCCAAAGTTTGGAATGTTGCATTCAGAAATCAAGGGGTTTGAAGATAATACCGATTTGCCAAAGTCAGAAGCTGATTCAGCACCTAAAAGTAAAAGAGGAACAGCAGAAATGCAGTTACAAAAAACAGAAGGATCAATTGGCCTGGAAAGTCAAGCTCTAGATCACAAAGAAACATCTGTCAGAATAATGGGGGAAACAGTGGACCAAACACAAGCTGTCCCAGAAGTAACTGTAAGAATTCCCAAACTAAAAATACCAAGATTCACTTGCAGAACTCTGCCAATTGAAGCTGATGTTTTACTGTCAAAAGTAGTAACAGATCCAAAGGGATCTAGTACTGACATTGAAATAGTGAAACTGCAAGCAAGCTCTGCTATCCCTGAAGAAACACCAGGAGCTCTAGAGGGGGGTATTCAAAAAGCAAAAAGCAAAATCTTAACACTGACTGAACCTGACATTAAAACAGCACAAATGACAGCTACCATAGAGTCCTCCCTTTCAAGTGCAGGGCAAGACATCCATTGGTCTTACATAGAGGGCCAAGAAGTAAGTGAGAAAGTAGAACCTGAACATGTTGCTATTGAGCGGTGTGAGATTTACACTACTGAAATAGTGAAAGAATCAGAGATTCTGACATCAGAGGTCAAAACTGCTGCTTTGGGATTTTCACTGCTCAAGACAAAGTTGCCTGAATCACATAGTGATTTAGATGTCCTGGTCCAGCAACCATCTCCAACGGGAGATGCATCAGTGAGAAAACCTACAGGTGCTGGTGAAAGCTTTGGAGTAGCAGCACAGAGAATGGGCAGTGCTGAGCTTAAACTGTCTGAGAAACCACACCATGAGTCTGAAGAATCTAGAGGAAAAGTAAGCTTGACAAAGGTAAAAACATCTTCTGCTGAAGTAAAGTGTTCCAGTAAAGTGGAATCACCAGAGGACATAACTGCAGCTCCTCCCTCTAAAGATGAAGATGTAGTTGAAGCAGTGGAAGGTGAAGAAAAAGACATAACAAATGAGAAAGAAAAGACTGATATTAAAAGATCTCCTGGAAGATTCAAATTTTGGCTTCCAAGTATTGGCTTTTCATCTTCTGGGGATGAAACAAGCACAGATGCAAAACCAGAAATAAAAAAATCAGTTCCAGAAGATGTGAAACCTGCTGACACATCAGATGATTCCTCTAAGCAGGCTGAAAAACCTGGATGGTTTAGATTGCCTAAGCTTGGTTTCACATCTCCTTCCAAAAAGGCTAAGTCTGTTGACAAAGAAGAGGTGGGTCATAAAGAGGAGAGACTCTCAGATGAAGACAGCCCAACAGATAAACCAGATGTGTTTTTTGATGCACAAGAAAGCTTATCACCTAAAGAAATAGGAGAGGGTGAAAAAGCTGAAATTGATGGGGCCTCATCTATCGTGACATCTTCAGCAAGAACTGAACTAATCTTGCTGGAGGAAGAAAAAGATAGTAAATCTAATATTGTTGGAGATACAACCAAATGAAGATTTTCTCAATCCTCAATGAAAACAAAATAATCCACATGTACAGAAGAGAATGTTTTCCTAATCTTCTACTAACTGAAAATTAAAACCCAAGGCTGGTATACATGAAAACACTTGAACGGAACTTACTACATTGAAAATTTCAAGTACATGGATGTACTAGATTGTACACTAATACAAATATTGATTTCTTCATATCTACCCCAAGGGCAACAATTATGACAAGTGCAAGGGGGCCCATAGTTTGAGTAAAGTCTGAGCAGATACCAGAACCATGAAAGTAAATCATTGAAAGGCTCAATGACAGCAAAAGACTTTTTAAAGAGGCTCCTCAAAACCACCAGTTATATTTAGATTACAAATTATTTCCACAATGGGTTCTAAACTAGTGCTATGAGAACTATACTTACCTGTTTAGATTTTGGAACTTTCTGATCTACTTTTGCTTTGTTATTAAAATGTTTTTCTTTATTTCAGCTATGGTAGTATGTATATTCCACAAACATTTTAAAATATAAAATAAAAATTAAATACTAGTGTAGAAAGACTAATGCTTTGCCTCTTCCACTCTTCTCATTTTTTTATTATTGTGGTGGGTCATATTTAGCCTTACAATTATTTTAAAAAAAAAAACAGCAAAAACCAACAGAATAATTTCAAGACCAAAAACCTGTAACTAAATCATGTTTGTAAGATACCAGAATAAAACATACTTACAAAGAATATTATTCAAATGTGGATAAATAAATTTTTATGTATATACTTATGGGATAGTTAAATGCTTAAAATGATCTGCCACACCGGTGGAATTGCTTCAGAGATTTTCCAGGGAAGGAGGTGTATATAATTATTTGCTCCTTTGTTTATATTAATGCTTCTCTCAAGTGCACAATGAAGAGTGCATATGTGACAGCCTTCACATGTACTATTAAAACACTGTCTGTATTCTTAATTCACAATAAACTCACTATAAAAATAATAATTTGAGTAGCGTGAGTTACTGACATTTCTGATTTGGAAAATCCCTGCCCAAATTTGCAGAAGTTTGCATTTACTTCACTGTCTGCTGAGGTGGATGCTTAATGACAGCACAGTTCCTAAAAATAAGGGTAATGGAGACTTTTCACTCATTACAGTCCCAAGTTGAATCATAGAATATGTTGAGTCAGAAGGAACCTGTCAGGATCCTTGAATGCCACTCCTGGCCCTGCATAGGACACACCAAGACTCACACCACATGCTTGAGAGCATTGTCCAAAGGCTTCTTGAACTCTGTCAGACCTGGGGCTGTGACCACTGCCCTGGGGAGTCTGTTCCAGTGCTCAAACACCCTTTGGGTGAAAAAACTTTTCCTAACATCCATCCTAAACCCCTCATCACTCAGCTCCAGCCATTTCCTCAGGTCCTGTCACTGGCAAGAGTGAAGAGATCAGTACCTGCCCCTCTGGTTCCCTCATGAGGATGTTGAAGACCCCAGCGAGGTTTCTTCTCAGTCTCCTCCAGGCTGAACAGGCAAAGTGACTTCAGCCACTCCTCATACAGCTTCCTCTCCAGACCCTTCATCATCCTTGTGGCCTCCTTTGGATGCTCTCTAATGTTTGGGGTTTTTGTGGTACCCAAAACTGCTCACAGGACTCCAGGTGAAGCTGCCCCAGTGCAGAGCAGGGCAGGACAATCCCCTCAAATACAAAAACATTTTCCAAGGGACTTTACTCACTAGTTCCCTGAGCAACCTGAAGTCAGCTAGAGCTGAAGTTCTGCTGTCCCTTTTCCTCCTGTCAACAGAGATTTTAAACTCAATTTCTTTGTGGTTTCTGTGGCCAAGATGGCTGCAATCACCACTTCACTCATGAGATCCTCTCCAGAATGACAAATGCAGACATGCTTCATTACAGTAGTTTTCTCATCTCATACTTCTCCATATTCTACTTAGTACAGGAAAGCAGACAGAGCATAACACTTAGGAAATGGGTTGTAAGTGAAGTGTACTTGGCTGTCTAACCACCTGCAGATTGAGATGTTCCTCATTTCTACATCATAGAATCACAGAATGTTAAAGGGATGGAAAGAACCCTAAGGATCATCCATCTAACCCCCTGCCATGTGCAGGGACACCTTCCACTGGCCCAGCTTGGTTAGAGCCTCATCCAGCCTGGCCTTGGACACTCCCAGGGATGGGGCATCCACAACCTCTCTGGGCAACCTGTGCCAGGGCCACACCACCCTCACAGTTAAGATTTTTTCCTTATATCTGATCTAACTCTGATCCAAATCTGATCTAAAGTGTTTCACTTTAAAGACATTTAGAATAGAACAGAATTTCTTAGTTAATTGAAAGGGGCCCACAATGATCGTTCAGTCCAAGTGTTTGACCACTTCAGGGATGACTAAAACATGGGAAAAACACTAAGGTTATTAAGGGTATTGTCCAAATGCCTCTTGAACACTGACAGGCTTGTGGCATTGAAAACCTCCCAAGACAAGTTTGGTTTAGTGTTTGACCACTCTCTTGGTAAGGAAATGTTTCCTAATGTCAAATCTGAACCTCCACTGATGCAACTTTGAACCATTCCCCCTCGTTCTATCACTGGATACCAGGAAGAAAAAACTGGCACCTCCCTCTCCACTTCCCCTCCTCAGGAAGCTGCACCACCACAATCCCCCCTGCAACTAGAGCTGACTTTTCTGGGCCTCTACAGAGAGAAGACGTCCGTGGGTCAGTGCCCACGACCCAAGAGCTATCCTGTAGGGATTGTGGAGATATTCATGACTGTCAAGAAATTAGGTGTACCCTTCATCAGTACCTGGATGAAAGCAACAAAGGCATCTTTTATCTGGAACAATTGGGAAAGGAAAATCCTGGGTAATGGCAGGAAGAAATGTGAGCAGATAATACTAAAGCTTTTGGAACAAGCTGGTGTCTAATGTGTGCAGCCACGTGACTTTGTGGTCTTGTCAGCACTCATAACCCATGGAGCCAGCTAGGTTCTGTCTTGCTGTCATCTGCATTGCTGTTGCAGCACTGTAGCCACAAGGCACTGCACCAAACCAAGAGCTTCCAGAGGTGATCCTGCTGGGAGGGCAGTGCAGCAGCTCCTCCTGAAAGCCACTCCAGTAAAGCAGAGCCAATTCACACACCTTGTACTCCCTCCTAACACAGGTACATGAGATGAGCTGATCAGAGGAGAGTATCCATACTCAAGAGCTAAAACAGCGACTTTTTCTAGACATGAATAAACCAATGCTGACAAAAATCTGAACAGCCTGCAGTCAGACTAGAAAATCATAGAGTATCCTGAGTTGGAAGGAACTCACAAGGTCCAGCTCCTGGCTCTACACAGTACAACCCACAAGAGTCACACGCCATCTCCAAGAGTGTATAAATGCTTCTTGATGTGACAACTTCCCTGGAGAGCCTTTCCACTGCCCAGCCACCCTCTGGGTGAAGAAGCTTTTCTTAATACCCAAGGATGCCCATCTGGGTATTAAGTCAGCCCAAGGATGATGCTGATAAATGCCACTGGAGGACCCAGGTTACATTTGGTACAGTCCTTAGCTTGGAGAAATCACAATCTAAATGAAAGAGATAAGTAAGAGATGAATGTATAAGGACTATTATTAACCCTGTTTCATAAATGGAGAATAATTGAGACTCAAAGCCTGGTTATAACTTACATGATACTCTACCTTTCTAATAGAAAACAAGTAAATAAGAATCAAGGTATGAACAGGCTTTAAAAGTCTCACAAGAAACCAGGGAAATAATCTCAAGTTCCTCTTAGATCCAGTTCATTGTATTAATTGTAAACCTCCTCAATTCCCCCTATGTAGAGGAAAACCAACAGTGATGTCAGTAGAGAAAACAGAAGGGCACTCTCCTAATGGTCTATTTTACTTTTATAAGCCAAACCTTAGCCCACCTGAGGTTTATATGGCCATAAGAAAATTCTGCCAGCTTGTCCAGAAACTTCATCCCACTGAAAAACTAATCCAGCACTGTCAGATTTGAACTCAGAATTAGAAGAGAAAGAAGTTTTCTTCTTATTCCTGCAATATCCAGCCCTGCCAGAACAGAAAAACACAGCTTGGAGTGCCATCTAGAGGAATGCGCGTCTCTACTGAAAACTGGCTTCTTGGTTGAAGATGTAACATCTCAAAGATTTTCAGGCTAACTCTAGTAAGGAAATAGGGCATGAGAGCACGAAATCCACCTGCATGTTCCTCAATATTTTGGCATGTATGTGGATACTCCCAAAATTTCGGTGACGTCTGTACGTGTAACTACATGTCTTAAAAAAACCTGCCACTAACGCAAAGCATTGCTTTGTAATGATGGATAAGATACTCCAAGGAATCTTGAAAGTGTCTGAAGTGATAGCTAAGGAGCAGCCTGGGAACCAAAAAATGGAATGTTGAAGGGGGTCACCTTTATTTGTATGGGGATTTTTGTGTATGCACAGCCCGGGCAAGGCTTGTGGAGCTCCAGCCCAGCGTCACTCGCAGCACTCACAGCTGGAGCATGTGCCCTGCTCTCCTTTCCTGTCACTTCAGAAAGTCACCCAGGGCAGAGCTGTGCTGGATACAGATATCAGACCCCAGATGGCTCAGGGCTGTGGTCCCTGAGTGACTGCAGGAGGAAAGGCAGCCCAGAGACCCAGCACTGCTCAGGGCCAGCTCCAGAGCAGCCCAGAAGGAGCCAGGAGGCTCTCCGAGCACTGCCCACAGTGCAGGTGGGATACCCTAGACACAGCAGCACCCGTGTAGCAGCTTTGCCCTACTCCCCCATCCTGTTTGCTGTACAAAACCAACACCCAGGAATCCAAACATCCCCAGACCCTCAGAGTTCCAGGGCACCTGAGTTGGAAGCTGACCCCACGGTTTAAATCCCAGGCATTTATCTCTAGCAGCTAGCCTCAACACTTAGAAACAGGTATTTCCCTGCATCTCCAATTTCTAAATGCTTTTAAAAATCTGCCCTTGCTATTGTGGGTGATCATATACATGGTGGCCAGGAGTTTATTAAACACATGTAAGCAAACACTGTTAATGGAACATTTATGTTGAAATATATAGTTTCCAAAGATAAAATAGCACAGGAATAATGATCTGTATCTCTGATGTTTGCTTTAATGCCAGACAGCTTGTCATACAACACTGTGTGCATTTCATTAACTCTGTGATGAGGTAATCATACACCAAAAAAAAAAAATCAAACATCATACATTGACTAATGGTTTTGCTGGTAGAGTCAACTATCAGAAATTCTCATGTCATCAATGTGGGTGCTACAAGGAAGTGATTTCTCTGACAAAGACAAAAAAAAAAGAGAGTTCCTTGATTTGCACATGAATAAGATTCAAATATATCTTTTTGTTTCTACTTTGAATGTACATTTCAATTCACTTCAGGGTCTGCCTCCCAGTTACAGTCTTTCTGTCCCTGCACATCTTCCAGATTCACTGCATATTTGGAATTCCAGTCTCGCTCAAAAAGATCTTTCAGCTGTTCCTGGACAGGTTGTTGCCTTCTCTGCAGGTTGGTCGAATTCGGTTTGATAATTAGTCCCACGCCAGCTGTATCAGTGAAGTAGTTTTCTGACCAATTGGAAGTCCCTATGCAATGGAAAAGTAGCTGATTAGAAAACATTCATTTCCCAGTGTTCTGTTTGATCTCTGGGCTTTGTTGATTTGCTGTATGACCGCAAATCTTATTAGGACCAAAGAGGCAGCAAAAATCAGGTCACCTCCTTCTTATCCCAGACCTCAGGTTTTGAAAACTTGCTATTAACTGCAACACTGAAGGTTCATAACCTTCTGATTTATTACAGCTTGTGACAGAATGCAATATTGGAGTATTAAGAGGGGTAAAAGCCAGTGTTTGACATAGGTTTCTGTGTTTAAAGAAAAAAGTCTTTAATGGATTTAATTCTCTTCACTTGTTAAACAAAAGGAGTAACTGGACTCTTGATCAATAAACCCTCGGGAGCTGTTCTGAGCTTGACATGCAAAGCCTGCTTCTAAACCAGACAAAGCAGGGAATCCAGCTGCAGACATTGTCTAGGGCTCCCTCCAAACCTCAATTCAGAAAATCAAGCACTGTGAAAAATACACATTTTATCACTTACGCATTTCCCCTCGTGATCGCCTTAGCCAGAAAAATCTGTCAATTCCAGAAGGTGCTTAGGCATGAAAACAAATTTCTTGCATATATGCCTTCAAGTATAAAACAAGTTATTAAAGTGTTGAAGGCAATTGGAGCTGTAAACCCTCAGACAGCTGGAAGATCAGGCTATTTGCTGGTGTGTATTGCTGGGAGGATGAGTTGGCTGAAATGACAGAGCACTTTCACATCCCCTTTTTTGAGGGTTCCTAATAAAAGAGTGAAATGTAAACACCATCCCAGCTTTGAGGAACAGCACACAGTTGACATTACTGTTTTCTCATTTTCTTTCCTAGAGTTGTGTTTAACAAACAGTGCATAGAATTAATTCCTCCCAGCAGTTCCTTTTCATTAAAGCACAATAATGTTATATACTCAAGCACCAGCTATCCCTGAGCCCTGAGCACACAGGCTGTGGAATTCCCACTGTGCTTGTCACAGGCTGTGCACTCAGCCTTGTCATGCTCTGTTCCTAATGGTTCACAATCATGTGAAATAATCTCTTACTGAACTTGACCTACATTATTGTCTTCCCTTCACGTCTGTACTTCTTTACCTTAGACAGAGTTTGCTTTATATGGCAAAATGAGATATTTTTGGTATTGCAGCTGACCCTATTTCAGCATCAGTCCAATAGATCTGGCGATACCATAAGTATTTGGAATAATGGAATACATACCGATGTAGGCTACTTTATCAGTGACCATGTATTTGTTGTGATTCACTCTCCCATGAGGAATGTTTGTGTGATTCAGAACAGGAACAATGAAGAGTTTCTGGAGAAGGAGAAATTAAAAATCTTAACGCAAATACTAGAGTGAGGAACAGACTTCATGATTGGACAGTGCATGTTTTCTGTGGTTTCAAAGAATGGAATAGTATGGGAAGAACAGAAGAGAACGTATCACACTCTGTTATTGAATAGACTGTAGAAGAGATTTTACTCCTTTCCAAGAAAACTAGCAAATAATACTTCCACTATATGTAAAACTGGATAAGCAATTGAGATCAGATACAGATAATGTTTGCCTCACAATGTTCCATTAGTGGCACAGCTATTATCATTACAGGGCAGACAATTAAATGCAGTTTTAGGCAGCTGTTTAATAGATCTGCATTTACCACTGATTGCTGCTCTTATTTTGTGTGAGAATGGGCTGATCACAGACATGAGGGGTTCTGCAGGCAACTACAATGCCTAACTTTTTGTGTTAACCCTTAACCAAAATCTACATTTCCCTTTTAATTTTTTTTTCTGAAACCCACTCCTCCTTCAGTGATATCCCTCTGTTGTGATGACTCCATCACTGGGGCCTTCCACACCATCCCCACTCCACTTGATGCATTCCAGCCTAATGCCTATGGCATGTGTGCAATATTTAGTGTTCAAGAATAGATTTATCTGTATAGGCAGACAGTAGAGTTCTCAATTTTAAAAACCTGATAGCAGTTAGACCGATTTAACATATTCCATGCAGGAAAAGATCTCTGAGAGGAACACTAAGTTATCATATAAACTGTTCCCGTCATGGTGCTCAGCAAAAGCAACTGCCTGGATAATGTCTCAAGTGCCACAGCCAGGCACATACCTGATATCACTAGTAGCTTGAAATAGCTGCTTCCTCAAAGATTATATATTGGGCCTTATTTTCACAAAAATGGGAAGCAGTCACTGCAAAAACAGACAACCTGCTTCTCTGAAAGCTAATATTTATACACACAAACATCAGCTTAGTCTCAAAAATCAGTGTGGGGCCATATTCTCAAGCTGTCTTTCCAAAATCAGGTTTCTTATCCATACCACGTCGACACTGATGTGGACATGTGGGTTGTTGAGAGCACGCAGGGACCTGAGGTAGTGGAGCATGGCTGGGTCAGTGTATGCCCAGCAGCTGACCAGGAGCCGGACTTGCACTCTGTGGTTGAAAGCTGCCCGTCTCAGGGCGTTGTCAATGGCTGGCCAGTATCTGCAGAAAAGGAGTGAGTGCAAAAAGGGATGTATTTTTTAAGCAGTTCACTGGAAAGCTGTGATGCTAAACTGAGACTGCAAGTGATGATGCACAGATGGGATTTCTCATGTCTAGTAAGTGAAGCACTTGTGGCTTCCCTGGAGGTACAAAAAAGGTTTCTGCCTTCTACCAAGTCCTTTCTTTTCACGGAACGTGTTTTGAGACCTCCAGACTCTGCCAAATTGGGGTGAAATTCATCCAAAAGTTTAAAGCTTAGTAAAGTGCACACACAGATACACACACAGCATGGTGCCACCATGCTTATCTCCTTAGGAAACTAAAGATAACAACAGCAACTCCAGGGTAAAGCTAGTTCATACAGCACAGAGTAAAACGGGCAGTGCAGAGCCCAGAGGAAAGCCTAAGAACCATTCTGCAGAATGTGGCTTTTTCAGGCCCCTGGAGACTGTTTCCAGTGTCTACAGTGGTCCTGTGCCATCAGTCAGTGCGGGCAGGCTCTCTCCCTACCCACTCCTCCCTGTCCTCATTGTGTGTGCCCAAGGAAATGGACACAGCTGTGCTCTCCATGTTCCCTGAACATGGGAAAATCCGTTTTCCTGACACTTGTGTTGGCTGTAGCTATGGGGAACATTTTTAACATCCTTCACCCAGCTACACAACACTAGGAGCTGGACAATGTGCATCCCAGGGCTGGTAACTCCAAACACCCACACGGCATTTTCACTCCGTAGATCCCAACAAATGCTGCACGGAGGGAGACAAGCATGTTTAGTGCAGATTGGAGGGCTGATACAGAGAGAGGTCCAGCATTTGCTCACAGTCCCATGAGCAATGATGAATTAATTTGCCTAACTTAATCCTTTTGGTCTTATGTACAAAGGCCTGAATTCTCTAATCCTCCCCCATGCATCGCCCTATTGCAATCAATGGCCTGGCCACGTGCTCTGAGGCTCAGGCTTGACTTACAGATCCTGAAAAGCTTGGAAAATCATGCTATTAGAAATGCAATTTTTTGAATGGTTTCAATTTTTAAAATATATCAGTTTCAGGTTGATTAACAGTCAGGCATTAGACAGTAACTTTGTTCTCTCTGCCCCAGCTGCTGGAGGAACCTAACCTGAACTAATCAGCTCAATTCATGGCACTACAGCTGGTTGCTGTGGAGATAGCCCGAGGCCCTGTGCTGCTTTCCCTGGGCCTTTCAAACTCCTGTTTGCATCTGATCAGCCCTAGATGTCACAAACTGTGGATTAAGCCTTCAGATGAAGAATAAGGAGTATTAATTCACCCAGTCCTAAGGGGGAAACAGACTTTCTGGGAATTTACTCTTGGCTAAAATCAGAAGATGAGAAACCCAGTGACTCAACTATACTACATAGAAACTGAAAATCCTCTGAGCTGTGTGATTTATTAAATATATCCTCCAAGCAGAAGCTAGTCTCGAGATTTTGTTTCTTGGACAGTAGAATTATCTGTGTCTCTCTATTATCCTAAAATCTTGCTCATAACATACCTATGCCCCCACTGGGCAACAGAGGCTGTACAAAGCTGTGACAGAGGACATAATGTATGTTATCATTCTGGCTAAATGGCAGCCTAGAGCTTACCCTATTCAACAAGCCATGTTGTACATAATTCTTTCACTTGAACTTCTTTCTCAGATTATTTAGATGGTTGGAAAACTCAGAAATGTTGTAAGCAGATAATTCAGAGCACTTGGTTGCGTGTAAACATCCTAATTCGAGCATATCTAAGAGGATTTGGGAGTCTTAGTGCTGCCCCATGACTGACTAACTTTCTGTGCTTCTCAGGTTTGGGTTGATGTGCAGAGTCTGCAGTTCTGCTGTGACCCTGGGCAGTGTCTGGGACCATGGCAGTGGTTCACCCCAGGCAGGCTCAAGGCCAGGCTGGATGGGGCTTTGAGCAACCTGGTCTAGTGAAAGGTGTCCCTGCCCATGGCACAGGAGGGGAGGAGCGAGATGGTCTGTGACCCAAACCAGTCTATGATTCTGTGATTAACCCAGATCACCACTATCACCTTCTCTCTGAAGCTGCTGCTGGAACTTAGATGGAATCATTAAAAAAAACAAAACCACCAAATAAAAACCTCCACAACAACAAAAATCCCCATCAACTCCCAAACAAAAAACCCCAGAAGCTTCTTCTAGAGGCTGTTTCAGCTCTCACTGCAAAGGTCAGGACAGTCAAGAACCACCCTCTAAACTATGGGTCAAGTTCATCAAGCAGGAAATAGAGCAGCAAGTCAAGATTCTTCAGAATCTTGAAAAAGAAAAAAAAACGGGAGCAAGAAAGTAGAGCACAGAAATGTTTTTTCTGAAAAATCTGATGTCAGATATATTTCTGGTGTTCCCTTTCCCCTTTCTATTCATAAAGCTGCTGTGTTGAATTTTGGAGGACGCTGGACATGACTGTCTCTAGTATGGCATTTCACAGCTTGCCCGCTGTGTGTGGGGCACAGGAGGCTGCTCTGAAACACCAGCAAAGCACACAGGTATTGGATATCATCCTTCCTGCAGCATCACAACTGGAATCACAGAATCCCAGAATTGTTAATTTCTGGAAAAGACCTTAAAGATCATCAAGTCCAACTCTCAGCCCAGCACCAGCCTCATGTTCACCACTACATCATGTACTCAAGTGCCATATCCCAGATTTTTTAAACATTTCCAGGAATGGCGACTCCACCACTTCCCTGGACAGTCTGTTCCAATACTTGACAACCCTTTCCATGAATTTCTTTTTCCTAATATCCAATCTAAACCTCCCCTGGCACAACTTTCCCATTTCCTCTCATCCTGTCTCTTGGTACCTGAGAGGCACAGTCTAGGGGATGGTTGTGAATGCAGAGCAAAGCCTCAGTTCTCTCCACTGAATATTTTCATTGCAGAATGAGGGGAATCATACATTTTTTTCTTTTAATAGTACAAGTATCTGATTTGCTCAGGATTAAAATCTTACCTTTTTGGATGAATAAAACGGCTGGTAGGGAAATATTCCATAACAGAAACATAGACAAACTCCTGTGCCTGACTGATAATACTGAGTATAGCATGGAGGTCATGGGTGCGACCTTCTGGACAAAATGCTGGAGGGGAAGCCTGGAAAAATAAAATAAAGAAAACATATTGATCAGTGATTTATTTTTTTTGTCTCAGACTGCAACTCATTTATGTTTAGATCTGTCTTGTTTTCATTAAAATATCACAAAGCACTCAAGATGGACCACCATCTTCCCTCATACCTTCCATATCCTCCTGGGTCAGATACTTACTGATATATTGAGCCTATGGGTGATTAGAAGAGACCTGCATACTATTCCTGCCATACAATTTGACAGCTAATGCTGGGTTTATCCCTGTTCTTTGAATAGTTCCAGAGAAACCTAAAGAACTAATTATTATCCACCTGGAACACAAGCAACAGAGGAGGACTGCTGAAGAAACTTTCCTGCTCAATCCTTAAACAGTTAACAGTCTGTCATGTTTTTTTCAAACATACTTACAGAAAAATAGGTTTCTGTCAAGACTCCATTAAATTCTACTTCCAGAGGCCAATGAATGTTAATGTGGGTAGAGTAATTAAGAGGCCAAGGGAATGGAATGGTAGCATTAGGATATCCAACATCCCAGTATGTACTAAATGTTTTCCAGAGGTCTTTGGCCAAACAGCTGCAGTTGTACATCACAGCACCAAACTCTTTCACCTGCAAAGAGAGCAAGCTGTGTCACAGTCCCACAAGGAGCCACCTCCAGGGGTTTCTTTGCTGTTTCTTCTACTCTGACAATATTTTACATCATTACGATTTTTTCTCTGTTATCTACTAGGACGTGAATTTTCCCCCAGATTTTTGAATATGCAGCAGCAGAGGTTACCTGAGATAAAGATCTCCAGTCCATGTTTGCACTACCAATAAAGATGTGTTTCATGTCTACTATCCAGAATTTGCTATGCAACACTCCTCCTGTCAAATGTCCAAAATCAATCTTTTTCACATGAGCCCCTGAAGAAAGATGGGGAGGGGAAAAAAGAGTTTTGATATAGCATGGCGATGGTTCCTCAACAGCCAGAACACATCTGCATGTCTGACTCTTGCAGGCAGTAATAACTATCAAAATTTACAAGCACTCATTCCTGGGAACACAGTAAAAAATATGCAAGGGAAAAAATATGCAAGATGTAAGCTTTCAGAAAATTCTAAAGAGCCTGGCAACACAGAAAGAAAGCATGAGCAGATAGTGCTTGTCCTGTGAACCCATGTAAGCACCACACCAGAACAGAACTTGGAGACCAGTTTCCCGCAGATGCCTTTTTGCAATACAGAAGCTCTGAGAAGATCACTGAAGGGAAATAATTACCTTTTTCCTCTAAAAGCTCAAGGTCCGTTGACTTTGTAGCCAGAGTTGGTGAACTTGCTGCAATATACAAAGAGACATTTTCTGCGAGTAACCTCTCAAACCTCCGCAGAATGTCTTCACCCTGTGTGGTACATTGTTGTTTTATATTTTATATAAATATTTCTCTATTTTTTATATATTTATATTTATTTATATACAAAAGGTGTAGTAAGATATATGCAAATGCAGTGTTACTGATGAATACTTCTTTTGAGGAACCCCAGCAAAAGAAAGGTCAGAAATTTCACCTATTTCAGTCTATCTTGAATGGAGGAGGAAAGTTGGAGTGTTGCATCAGAACAGCATGGAAAACCTTTCCTAGATTTGCAGGAAGAGTCAAGTGATGTCTCTGGGAGACAGATCTCACAGCCAAACTGCCCTCTGCCACGTGTACATGAGGAAAAAAACCCACAGTGCTTGTTGATTTTACATTACCTGCTTGGAAGAGGAGTCATTGACACCGATATCCTTCCCAGTAAGAGACCAATAGTAAGAAGCCACATAAACGTTTTCCTGGGCTAGATCAAGCAGTCTCATCCAGGCTTGGTACAAGGGTTTGGCTGCAGTGCTGTTTATCTCAAAGGGTAAGTCATAAGGAACGTTTTCCACAAGCTCAAAGCTGCAATGGCAATTTTGTATGGTGAAGCAAGTGACTGTGACCCCAACAGGACACCAAACCCCTGTCAGGCCGTACCATTGGCCATGCTGGGTGTCAACCTCAAAAGCAAACAAGATGAGCTGGACAAACAGGTTGGGAGTGCTCTCTACCCCTAATTTTTGTAGCCAGGCTTATATTGTTATACAGTGTCCTCCCAAATTCAGGTTTCTCAGCAGCCATTCTGAGCTTTTTATTTTACTATGCCTAAGATACAGAGAAATGCAAACCCCCATAGTTGGATGTTGCTTGGGTACCTTCTTCACCCTCTCCCAGCACAGACATTCCCTGGCCCTGCAGCCTCTGAGAAAGGCTGCTCTGCCAGCTGGTCACTCTGCTGCTTCCTACTGCTGCCACAAAAGGAGGGTGGCTGGAGGTGGCAGAGGAGCAACTGAGCTGAGATGAACACACATCACAGGACTGGGAGAGGAGCTGTCACACTGCCCTTACTGCCCATTCACAGCAGGCAGCTACCAATTACCAGTGCCTAAACAACACCCCCACTCTTCCCAAATTAATGGTGCTTCATCACTTATGATACAGTGGGAAGAGAATAAAATGCATGCTGATATTGTCAGTACTGTAACTATTTCTCCATCTGGTGATGACTTCTCCATGTGCCATCTAACCTGACTCACCTGCAGGAGTCATTGGATCTGTTGATGCCCTCCTCAGTTATTGTGGTTCTTGGGAGATCTCCATAGAGTCCTTGTTCCTCTGGGAGATCACTGTAGAGTCCTTCTTCCTTCTCCAGCTTTCTGTCAATGCTGACAACTGCTACTACTTCTCTGTTCTCAACCGTGCTGCCCATGCTCAGGAAGTAAAAAGCCATCAGGACAAGAACAAGCATCAAAATTGCCCCTAAAATTAGAAACTAGAACAGAAGCCACAGAGGAGAAGATTTAAGTGATCACCAAAACACAGATGCACCAGCTAATGAATGACTACCTATGCAGGTGAATAAATCACAATCTTTGAATAGGAGATCTGCTTGCAGCTACTAGCAGACAGTGTTCTTAGATGCAGCACTGAAAGTGAGGAACAACTGTTCAAGGTCTGCTTGGACAGGCCCCTGAGCAACCTGATCGCATTGAAGATGTCCATTCTCTCTGCAGGGGGGTTGGACTAGATGACCTTTAAAAGGTTCCTTTAGCCTCAATTGATGTGCAGTGAAAAAGACCAAAATTATTCACATTGAAACCCCAAAATCAGGGAAGAAAGGCAAACAAAGAGGAGAAGAAATTGAAGAAATGAAATGCTAAAAAAAAAAGAAAAATTCTGAAACTAAGTGAAAACAATAAAAGCCAATGGGGTGACATGAAGTGCAGGGAAATGGACCAAAGCTTGTCCATTTAATTTTTCTCATTGAAATGGCAAGACTTCATTCCCTTTCCTGAAAGGAAAGGGTTCCTTTCAGAAAAGGGCATGCAATCTTGAAATCAGAGAACCACGTGGAACAAACCCTCTGGAAAGGAGATATGATCAAATAAAGTACAATTGGGGGGAAAAAAAAAAAGAAAATTTGGAAATTGATTGGTGTTGGTTTATGTGAAGACCATGATTTTAGTTCCATTTTTTGGTTTAATTTTTTTGTGCCAACATATCAATCCCTTGTTTTTTCCCAAATTTTGTGATTAATTTGACATTGATCAGCTTTATTTTACCACAAGACTAATGGATGTTCAACAAAATTTCTACCAAAATCAAAATAAGGAAATTCGTAACACGAGATTAGCTATGGGATTAAGCCAAACATTACCATTAAAAGGAATTTTGTGTTGTCAGGGGAGAAAAAACAGTTCAGAAAGTGTCAGAGGCAGAAAGACATTTTGCGGTTTCTGAACATGTTCTGGTTTTGTCTTAAACCTCTCTTAATTGAAACTACACAAATCTCATTTATCTGCGTGAACAGTATTCCCATGTCATTCTAGTGTGGTGAGTTAGTTTCATTTCCCTTTTGCTGCACTTCCATTTTTTTTCCTGAATGTAGATGGAAAAAAAAAAATGTAGCCTGGCTACCTGGTGGCTTCAGATCTGTAGTGCAGCTACTCACATGCTGAAAATTATAGCACCAGGTTCTAAATGCTGCCCTGTACCGAGCAGGAAAACACAACCAACCACACATGCAGATCTATTTCCCCCAGTAATTATCATGTCTGGCTCCCCATGGCAATTCTTGGGAGCTGAAAGCATCAACCAGCCTGTGATAGGCAACATGCACTTCAGAGCTGAGCTTCTGAGCTTCCAGGCAGGACAGTTGAGTCTGGGGGTGGTCATGAGGCTGCAGCCATCAATCTGAGCTCCCAAAAGGGCACATGGGAAAACCACACAGAAACCACTTGCTTCTGAAAGTTTCTGTTTCAGTTTCTAAATGGATAAAGCTTCTTGCTTTTAATTTTCTCTGCTTTTCTCAAAAACCTACAGTGCTGACATCAATTTCAGGCAGTGATTTGAATGAAATAATTTTTAAGCTGTCTACTTAAATGTTTGCCCTCTGGCTTGTTCTCTACCTCAACACAAAAAAAAATCTCACTCGTTTTTAACAGTTCTGCATTTCATCACATGAACACATTAGCAAGACTTAAACAGGTTTTAGAGAACATTTCTAAGGTAAGAAATCTATTTTGAAGTCACATCATGGCTGTCACCATGCTATGCACTGTAATGTCCAGGTACTCTGGGCATCTGAAAAAGTGATGAAAGAAATACATGAATAAATGCTGTGCCAGTGGTGGAAGTGAGGCTGTTTGTACAAGCATGGTTTCCTTCTCCTGAGCCAGACAGAGCTGCAGGATTTATCTCCACATTACTCCCTCTGGGCAGGGTTTGATCAGTCTACTGGATAAATCAATGAGGGTTTTGTCACTCGCTTGTTTACAAATAGGGTTGAAACCTACACAGATTTCTAAAATGGCCAATAAAATCATTCTTAACCTGTTATTTCTTTTCAAAAATGTCAGCACAATCTCTGCTCTTGTAAGCAAATGTGGTGTATCCCAGTAATTACCGTTTTGACGTCTTTTTGATTGTTCACGCCTAATTTCATGTTGGAGGACTCATTAAACATCAGGGATGTTTTTAATGCTTTTTTCACAATCTGAAAAACAGAAATGTATGCAAGGGGAAAAATAAAGCTTTATGACAACATTTGTGTACAGCCAATTACAGACAAAAAGTGCAGGTTACTGCCACTGCTTTACACAATGCTCTGAGATTTGAGTATGGATCTGTGCAACATCCTCCCTGTATTATAGGTTTGAGTGACATTAACAGATTCCAAAGTGACAGAGAGACATGTCCCTGCAGTTTTCCCCCAGCACTGTCTACACACAAAAATCCCTGCAGTAATTAATGTGTAAACAACTGCATCGCTGCCTCTTCCAGCCATCCTTCAACACCCACTTTTGTCCTGTTGCAAGACAACATATTTGCCAACAAGCAGTAATTAAATGCAGAAGCAGTGGGTGATAGTGTGCAGCATCAGTCTCATCCTGTGTGTGACTGTGTCAGGCTTCTGCTCTCTTCCTGTGCTTGTGAGTTGTCTTCAATGCCAGTGTCTCTTTCAGGAGTGACTCTGTTAAGGGGACAGGGACCAGGCTGAAATATGAACTCCCCTTCTCCTATGTTGCAGTCATGACCCTAGAAAATAAGTTATCTTCTTTTCCTTCTCAGGTAGTATTTCTCCAATATTGCGTTGCCATCAGCAGAGCAACCATAAAAGCAAATACCAAAATATGCCAATATGGCAGCAGATGGCCAGACAAGGGGAGCTGGCACTTGCCTGTTTTACCTTCTCAAAAACTTGACACATGCCCAGCAGGTCATGAATCATCCCTGCGCTGGCAGTGGTGAATTTACCCCACAGGAGCTTGATGACACTTTGCATTCTCAGAAGCAAGAAGCAGATCCTGAGGTACAGCAGATCTCAGAAGGTGCTACCAGATGATACTACCACCTGCCCAGTCCCTGAACAACTGCCTCTGACCCCTGAGCCACTGAGCATTTGTAGCCTGGAGGATGAACCTGCTGCAGTGGTATTGGATATGGGGTTGCTCTGTGGGTGGCCACACTCAAACAAGTTTTACCTAGAAATGATCCTGCCAGACTTGTCCCATCCATCTTGCCACGTGTTCACAGCTGTTGTCACTGAACTGGGTGGGCTTATGGTGCCTGCCCTCCCCCAGCAGTAAAGCAGCATGGCTCTACACATTGCCTGCTGCTTCCAGCTCCTGCCCACTCCACCTTTCTGTATGGACGCTGTGGCTGCAGGGAACAGGCAGGGGTTGGACACTGCCCAGACACAGCCCCAAAGGCTTCCTGTGGGACTCGACTCGCAGGTACTGGTGGGGCTCAACCAAAGGGGTGGAGGATGTCTTGGAAGACAAGGGAGGTGGGTCTGAAACAGTGACTTGGGGAATGCATGGAGGGATGTGGAAAGGGAGGGCCTGAGGTAAAAGAGCAGACAAGAGAGAATGACAAAGACGGAGAGAGAAGAAAAGGTACAAACACTCTGCTTAAAAGCATACTGGAGCTGCATAGAAGAAAACCATGTTTCCATTTCAGGACCTGCTTGTTGTTATCAGCTGTAATCACTACAGCAGGGCCCACTTCCCAAAGCAGTTTTACTCACACTTTTCACTGTCACTTCCTTTTGCTGCCCCAGGCTCAGCTGCAAGCTTTTACACTAGAAATATTTACAAATGCTGGCAGGTAAACATCCATTCTCCCAGCCCTGGAGAAATGGAGTGGCTGCCAGCAGTGAAGGACAGTTGGCCATTCTCATACCTCTGAAATCCCAGTTCGTGTTTTTAGCACAATATAAAGACCCACTGTCTTACCCCAAAGAGCTGACAGCCCAAGTAGATGGGGGGATATAACCCACCACACAGAGAAAGGTGTGTGACAGCAACACACATGAGAGGAAGTAGTCACATTCCAGCCCAGAAATCTTAGTGGGAGGAAAGGGAAGAGAGAACAAGAGTGATGATGTGAAAGAGTTGGGTAGGAAAGCGAGGCAAAGGTATTTATAAGGAGGAGAAAGACATCTGACA
This sequence comes from Cyanoderma ruficeps, assembly GCA_008694505.1. Taxonomy (NCBI): domain Eukaryota; kingdom Metazoa; phylum Chordata; class Aves; order Passeriformes; family Timaliidae; genus Cyanoderma; species Cyanoderma ruficeps. Next base: position 44,158,324 of record VZDJ01007753.1, on the reverse strand, counting down.
AACAGCAGCAGAGCCCTTCAGGCTGGGCCAGGAGATTGCACTGGGGCTGCAGGTCACTCTCCACAGCTTGTGGCTTTGGCACAGCCGTCCCAATCAGCTGGGCTGACCAGGAACAAACAACCACCATGGGTGGGTGCTTCCCATCACAGAACTGGAGCTGAGAGGTGTTGCCTTGTCCCTCTGACTCCCAAAGTCACTTCTGGTGACCCAGGCAGTGTCTTGGTAAGAAACTGCAGGTGTCAGTGCCCTTAGAGCCACGTGATGGCCTCGGATGGATGGAGCTTACCAGAAACAACTTGTTTCACTTCTCTTTTTCAGCAACAGTTACAAAATGTCTTCAAAAAGCTGCGTTTTTTAAAATATGAAGGTGAACAGCTTCTGTATGTGCTGTGATAGAATCATCTACCACTCTGTTCAAACAAAGCCCTTCTTGATGCTTTTGACTGGTGATGGGTTGGAGTCCCACCCGCTGTACAGAAGTCGTGAGAACTGCTCTAAACCATTTTAGTTTTCAAGAAGGGAAACATCGCAGAGGCAACCAGAATTCCTAAGAATAATATTGTAGCTAGTCAGCAATTAACTACATCTTCCTTGAAGCTTTCAGGGCTCTACCAGCTGCCAGTTTCAATGACTGAAGTTCATCCAAGAGCAATAAATATAAGCACTACTAAGCATTGCTTCACAGGCTGCAACGCCAGCTAATACCAGTCTGCTGAGTACCCACAGGACACTGCTGTTTATAACATTAAGGTTGCTTTCTCCTTGCCTCTGAAATACCTCTTGGTACTTCATTTCTCCACCAGCAACAAATTGTGTCAGACTTTGAGTTCCAAACACACAAATGTTTGAAACTATACCAAATAGTTTCCACTATAGCAAATCCTCCCCCGGAGCTGTTTGAAAGTTCCTCAGATGAACAAGGTGCATTCATCTCTCCATGGCCACCCCCCGGCTCTCTCAAGATGATGACAAATGTACTTACCATCCTGGAAGGTCTCCTCCTGTGTGGATGTGCCACTGCACTGTGATGTTACTCCCAGCCTTATGTGCAAGAGGCAGCACTCATGCTCTGTCAGCACATTTGTTTTGGGTTCTTCTGGTTTTTTTCCCCTCCTGCTGTAGATCACTTCCTCTTAGACACTGAGTTTCACAATGTGCACTGACAGGGTCCTAAGTTATCATCCAGTTGTTGTGACCCAGTTCCTAAACTCTGGGTCCTTATCTTCACTTTTGCCATAACTTGTTCTGTTGGATGGGAAAGGTCCCACTCAGTGGTGGGAAGTCAGAGTCCAGATCAGCATGAGAAGACACTGGTTGGAAGGACTGCTCAGCTTCGGTGCTGTTATCAGCACAAACGTGGCTCTATTTTCACTGCACTATTCTTAACCAGAAGCTTCATTTTAAGCAGACAAACAAACCCTCCAAAACAACCTCTCTACAAAGATTTTCTTGAAAGCACTTTACTGCTCAGTCGTGCTTGGACAAACACAAGGGAGCAAGTCAGCTCTTTTGGAAGAATGCAGCCCTCATCTGAACATGTGGCATTTGGAATTTGAATTGATGCTGTTGAGGGGTCATATCTGACATTGAGTTTGGGGCAGCTTCTAAGGAATTGTGCCTTCTGTAAAAATCCAAAGGCTGCACCTCAGCTGACACAAATTGCTCTGGGAATGCTGCTGTTGTTCTCCAAGTTGTTCTGACCCCAAGGCTGCAGTTCCCTAGTGTAATGCCAAAGGAAGGATGATGTAAGGAGTCAATGGAGAGACAGCCTGGAACACAAGGCTTTAGCACACCTTATATTAAGCTGCTGAAGATGGAAAAAATAAGAAGCCGGAGGTCTGGTACAACAGAAAGAGGCCTTTCCCTGGGAAGCTGAAAGTGCCATGAGTCCTCTGCCTCCCTCAAGACCAAAACACAAGCATGAACCCAAAGAAGCCCAAAAAGTAGCTAGTGGAGCAGATAGGACACCTCTCTGCCCAGCCACCTCACTCCTGAATTTACTGCTGTGCACAGATCTCTTATCATAGGAGACATCCCAAATCTGTTACAGCAGGACTTAAATGAAAGGCTGCTGCTGTCCCTGTAGATTGGGGTTACCAGAAAGCTGGAGGCAGGATCTGCAGCCAGTGAAAAGACCTCCAGAAAGCCACCCCTGCTAAAGGTCCAGATCACCCCCAGGAAGTGTCCCTGGCCCTCAGATGACTTCAGAGGCTGAGCATTCCAACTCAATATTTCAACTAAGCTCCTGCTTGTGTGCAGGACTGAAATACTGGCATGAACTATGTCAATGTAAGCCACAAAGGCTCCCACTGATTTCAGGATTGAACCACATAGGCAGCAGCGCCTTTTTGCAAAGTTCAGGATTTATAATTTATTTCTCCAATATCACAAGTTCAGTTTAAGTGGTTTGTATCAGAGGAAGAGCAGGTTCCAGGAAAGGGACCTGTATTTCTCCTCCTCTTTGTCAGCTCTCTAACCACTTGCAGCACTCATAAATTCCACTGATAAATTTCTCCAGCTTGCAAAATCCTGGTTTCCTTCTGCTCATCTCATCTCACATACCAGCCCAACAATTCTGCATTTCTGATCTTACTAACAGTGCTGTAACTATGAGAGTTTCAGGATGGAAGCAGGTTTATGGGCAGAATATGGTTCTATTTGACCAATTCATGCAGCTGTGGGGATAAAAGAAAAAAAGAATAGCAAGTTTTAGAGCAAACAGGAAATTTTATTCTTCCTCTTCTCCATCTCTCAGACAAGACAGAGCAACTTCTACCAGTTGCTCTGGCTGACTTGCCACCATCCCACACAGAGCAAAAGCATCTATTGCTGTTGTTAACATGTTCTCTCTAAAAATCATGCCTGGACTTCCAGTTTGTTATCGGGTGCATTAAAAGATACACTGAAAGCTTTTTCTGCCTGTGTGGGAGGTTTGCTAAGAAGAAACTGCCAGTTTAACACATTCTCCTCTCTGAGAGCTAATTATAGACAAAAACATCAGTACCACTGCAGGGATTACTACAAAACTACACTTTTCTGTTTTATCAGAACAAGGCTGGGCTCTAAATACCAACAGTTGACAGAAGGATGGGAGGCAGGAACAGTTAAGGTCCATACACTTGAAAAGAAAAATGCTCTATTTATACTTTGTGCTAAAAGATTGTATACTTAAATTAGCTGGGGAGGGGGGACCCAAAAGAAGTTATTTCAAGTTTAGAACTGGGAAGTGATTCAGCTGACAAGCCTAGAGAAAATTTCAAAGTCTACATAAAATTGTGATTTTATTGGAAGTATTTTTTAAAAATTACTCAGTTTTCACTTTTTAAAATATTCAGTAAGTTCACTAAGATACCTGACCATGGACTTGAAACATTTAATTTGAAATATTTAACTTACTTGGAATAATTTTATTCAGCTTGAAATTAAATACTAAATGCCTGCCAGCCATGTTTTGTTTGGAAAAATATTTCAATTGCCAACAAATATATAAAGCCATGAATATATCATGCAAGGGATTGCAGAGAATTCTTTACTGTCTCAGTCTTGTCACTCATCTTTTGTACCACTCACCCTCCAGTCATACCTGGGAAAGATAACCTGCAAGTATTAGGAAAATACTTCAGTGTGTGCTATGTTGAATGTGCTTTGTTTTGTAAAAATTATACTCCTCTCTGTTGTTATTGCTCTTCCTGAACCCAAACCTCATCCATGCTTCTGATCTCCTCCTGTCTGGGAATGTCTGCAGGTTACCAGCTGGATGCTGTATTTTGGGGGTTTTGGTGGTTTTTTTTCCTTCCTGTGATTTAAATGTTGACAGAAGCATTTAGTGTTGAACAAACCCTTTCTGGCACCAACTCTTAGCAAGTACAGTACTTACAGTATTTTCTGTTCAGAGAAGAAAAGGGTTTGTTGCCCTGTTTTCTGCCTTTCTGCTTCTGTGCAGAAGTTTCTCACGCAGCCTTCTTCTGTAAACAAAGTTTATTCTTAAAATGTTTGCATTCTTCTCCTCTGAGAGAAGGATTGATAGTCATGTCCACCACACAAGTTGAGAGGTAGTGACCTCTCTAGCCAATCTCTGGACCTCTGTACAAATGTATAAAAGTAGAAACTGTAAATAAAGTAGAGAGAGTTTGATCCCCTCACTGCTGCTGTGTCTGCCTACTCTCTTTCTGTCCCTAAACTGGGACACACCCAGCCTCAGCTAGCAACAAGGCTTAATCAGGGTAGAGTCCTAGTGAGTGCTACTTTCTTATATTCATCACTCTTGGCTTCTCTTGCTCAGCCCACATCAACCAGAGAGCTCAGCAGCCAGTCCAGTACAATAACACACCTTTTCTAAGTAACTGCACAGGTGAGTTCCCGTGTGTTGGTGCTCAGAGTCTTTGCAGGGTTCACTCAAATGGCTGCACCCCATTAAGGAAAGCAACACCCCACAGCCAAACTGCCTACTGCTGCCCCAGACCAACCCCCTCTCAGCAGCTGGGACCAGCAGAGCTTTGCTCTTCAACAGCTCATAGATGTCCTTGCTGAGAAAGACATGGTGCTTTCCCACCATCACATGAGCACAACCCAGCAGAGGAGAGTCTACTGCTGTATCTTCACACAACATCCAAAGAAGAGAATGCGTCTCCTCCAAAGAATTAAAAGTTTTGTTCTGAGCAAAGATCCTGAAACCCTGCTCAAGGCAAAGCGTTCTGGTGTTCCCTGCTATGCACACGTGGAGAACCCGGCTCTATTTCCCAAAGCAGCTGAGGATGTTGAAGAGCCAGGCTTGCAGCTGAAGGCTCAGCAGGAAGATGCACAGAGGAGATCATTACTTTTCCCATCTATCCTTCATTTTTCAATTCTAGCAGCTTTCATTATGTTGCAAGTCGTTTTGGCCACAGTTGTATTGCCTCTTATGTTTATTCAATCAAACTGTTAAAAATTAATGAAGTGGGTGCACTGTTGATTTAAAAGGGCCCTTTGCACAGCATCCTGATTCAACCACCACTCCACACTGTCAGGGGAGCCTTAGGAGAGGCAATACTGTTACTGTGTAATCCAGCCCTGCATCATACACAAGACAGAAAACCTCTGAATACACAGCACACAAACTAACCTTCAGAAGGCTTTTTAAGACAGGCATAACATTTATTATTCTTTTTAAACACAAAATCCCTCCCTAAAACTGTTATATGTAAAAGATTTCCGTGTTCAAGTATCTAAAGGAAAGGTAACGAGGGGATGGAAAATCTCCTAGTGATTCTAGTTAGGGACTAGTATTTTTTTTTCCTGTTTTAGTTACTGCTGGCAAACAATGCCATGTTTTCATCATCTGCATGTGTTCTGCTTCCTACAGGAGCTGTGCTAATGCAGAGTCCCACGTGGCACCAGGCAGGGTGGGGGAGGCTGAAGGCAGTGCAGAGAAGGAGGAATTAACATTATTTCTTAAGTTCCAGGAAGGATGCAAAGCTCAGACAGAACAGCAGGAGGGAAGGAGGACATTGGTGGTACGAAGGAAAACATCAAGAAGTATTTCACAGACACATAAACTCTATATATGAGGTGAGAGAAAAAAAAAAAAAAAGCCTAATAATGTATCTGCAATCACATACCTCCTGGTGAATGATCACTTCCAGACTGGATTCAACCACCATGTTCATCATGGCAATGACATAAAACAGCACTGAAAATTAAGTATCACCATACCATAGTCAGATATGCCTCACGTGAAAAGGACTTAGGGACTTCAGCCCTAGAAGTTCTGGGGGAATAAGGCAACTCCTGCTCTTTGGAGAGGGATCTGCCCCAGCCATAGGTGTCACCAGCACTGATCCAGTTGAGCTGTGAGGCTTCAGTTGCTGACAATTCTGTCATTGCACTGCACTTAACACCAGTGAGAACAGGCAGTTGAAACAATCCAAACACACATCCTCCTCCAAATGAATGCACGAAATCCAGCATCACTGTCACATGATAAAAGAATGATTTATTAGAGCAACTTTATGATAAAATTATATAAAATAACAATTTGGTTTTTTAAAGACATCCACAATATCACCTTGAAACAAAATGTACAGATACTGCCTATAATCCAAACAAAAATAAATTACCGTTCAAAAAAAAAAACCAAACAACAAACCAAAAGTGGAAAGAAATCAGGGCAGAAGAAACAAATCAAAATTATACACAGCATTTCAAGAGGGCGTGGAAAAGAGAAAGTCATTAATTGATTCAAGTTATACAAACGTGTTTCAGCTTTACTCTCAGACAGCTCAGCTTGCATTTGTGTTGCATGCAAATGGAATGATCCAGTGAACAGTTCAGAACAGCAGAATCAGCAGCATAACAACAGCAGAGAGTGAAATAGGCACAATTCAGCACGGGGCACATTGAAAGTGAACAAGTAGTTCTGTCTGGTCTTTGCAAAAGTTATACACATTTACCAACTTCAAAAATAGCTAGTGTGATCTGCAAAACAAGAAAAAAACTAGTAGAGTCTTGCACTTAAATACTTTACACTTTTTAATCTTCTTTTTTTTGTCTCCATTTTTTGTCAGTAGGCTGTATGTAAACATTCCACTAATTGTACCTTTACTAAAATACTCAAAGATGATGCAGACGCTCTTTCCTCTTGGAGCATGACCACAACATGACACCACCATAGATCCAGCTGGGTCCTCGCTCCCAAAGCTCCTACACACCCTCACAGGAATTTACATTCACGCCATCAGAACAGAATAACAGGATTTTACATTTGAAAGCGTCGAACTGAAAAGTTTTCAAGTATAGTGGAAGAGCTGAGGGCTGGGATTTTGGAAGGTGCTCAGGGCATCAGGCCCCCAAGGCATATGGAAAACCCAAAAGAACCTGAGCACTTGCTTCCCCACAACTTCGAAAATCCCACCCTTCCGTTACATTGCTTTAGTCAGACACAAAACACATGAAAGCAAGGTGGCATGGGAGTGACACAAAGACAGGGCTGTGCCCCCCCAGCCAAGCTCAATGCAGGGCCCATCCACAGCTCATGGAAGCCAGCAGGAATCTTGTGTATTGATCCTGGGCCCCCCCAAATACACCACTACACATGGGTCAGGTTCACACTGGAGTCACACAGGCATGTTTCCATGGCTGCATACAGTACCTGTAAGAACCAACAATCAGCAAAGGAGTGGATAGGTCTTTGGCTTATCTGGAGCAGACGAGTACAAACCACAGTACTTCAGAAGCAGTGAACACAAGAAAAAATATGTTGCGTTTCATTGTTGACTAGCAAAACCTTTTCAAACGCAAAGATCCAAGAATGAGCATTGTCTCAGGACACAGAAGCATTTTACAGTTTGGCTGAGCCACAAATAAACCAAATCAAGCTGTGCATCCTCTCTGCCTTCACACACTCATTTCCAAATTATCAAGAGACACTGATTGTTGCATCCTCATTAGTCACTTGAAGAGGTACCGTATTTTGCAGGTTGATTTAACTGATGCAAGGTGTCTGTGGGCTCGCTCTCAAGTCCAGAACAGAGCAACGAAGGGAGAAAATCCCTCCTCGATGTGTTCAAGAATCAAAGAAGAATCAAGCAATTTTCAAGTGAAAGTAAACACTGCAGAGAAACAGAATCCACTTGCGAATAACCATGAAGATGTGGAAATAACAAATAATCAGAGAAGTCAGATGTACATCTTAGTAATTCTCTACAGCAAAACTGAAACTAACAGCAACACCTTATCTGTGAAGGTCCTTCAACTCCTAGTGAGTTGGGGTAGCACCTGGTCAGTTCAAACCCTAACTAAGAAGGGCTCGAAAAATTGTGTCTCATATGTCAGGAACGATACCACCACTTATGATATTCACCAAGGACACAGTCAGGTATTTCAAGAAAAGACAGATCAGAATCAACAACTGAGTTAACACATTCAGATAGTGCGTATATTACAGGCAGAACAACATCAAGGGCAAATTCTTTTTATTCTGCATTCATCTACGTGAAATCCAGCAAATTTCTTCATGGAAGGGCATCTCCACACAAGCAGATGAGCTTATAGCCTACTGGAAATCTCGGAAGGATATCTGCACCTACTATTTACCAGCCAGCATCTTGCAGGCTCAAAAATAAACTAATGGCGTGTTGACATACTCCCATTTTGGGACCGATCTTGTCTCTGCTGAAATTGATGGAAAGCTCTCACTGGCTCCACCAGGAAAGCAATCACCTTCTTCACTAGTAAAGTTAAACACTTTGTGAGCATCCCTATTTATTTAAATTATTTTAACAGGTTCCCACTGTTACAACATCCTAGCAGAAAAGCTCAGGTAACTACTGAAGCTAACTAAGGAATCCACTACTCACTCCAAAATATAGAGTCAGCACACAAGAAGCAGTCAAGCTTGGGAAACCATTTTCACTGGTTAAACTACATACTGTATGAGGGCAAAGTGGAACTCATCTGCTCACCTTTCCCGGTAAATGCATCCTCCACAGCTACAAAAGAATTTCTTTACCTGATTACTATTTGTTGACCTGGAAGAATGAAAAAGGAATAGATACAAGACAGAAAAAACTGGGAGCAAACACATCTGGAAGAGATCCCCTCAAAATCAAAATTTTTGCTCTTAAAGCAACAAAAATTGCTTAGTGTTTTGCTGTTTAACACAAAGACAGAATATAAACCCCAACTTTTGTTAAATAAGAAATCGCTCAAATAACTGTACACAACCTTAGTGTTTCTAGGATTGTAACGGACCAAAAATTAAATCCAGAGACAAAAATCCCAAATGTACCAAGTGCTTGACACTGTTGAATAGTTTCTGAGGAACACCACAATGGTGGCCTTTGCAAGCACTTTGCATTGGAAAAGAAATTCATAACAGAACTAGCCATAAAGGTGGAGCTACATTGAAGCCATTATTTTTTCAGTGCTGTCAAGTGATTGCACTAGTTCACAGCAACTGTGTAATTAAGTTTATTCCATGAGCCATTGGAACAGATGGTTTTCTTTGCAATTGGGTAATTGCAAACATCTTAGTCTTTGGCCCAGCCAAGAGCATTTGTAGCTCATTATGAAAAGACTGCATATTTAAATTAAAAAAGAAAAGCAGCTTAAAGACAGCATTTGTACCAAAAGCATGAAAATTTGGCAAGCTAAATTGTAAAATCTGTCTTTTTGTACCTACCCCAAACTCTGGGTCTGAAATATCATCATAAACAGTAGCTGTATCAGTAGTCTTTACATTCATTCTATTATTAACTTTTATACTTTCCCAAGAGAAAAAAAACCAAAAGGGTTTATTCTGTCTTGTTTTGGTTTTTGGACTGAAAAACAGATGCATAACTTCAGTGTGGTTGTCTTTTTATGATCGCTGAAAGGAAATCTTACACAACTGCAGTAAGGGTTTCTCTCAGAAACCCATGATATTGCACAATCATTCTGTTGGATTTGCAAGTTGATTCCAACAGAGTTGTAATGCCTCACTCGTACACTTCAAAAAATTTAATCAAATAAAACCCAAACAAATGTAGTACCAAAAAAGAAAAAAGTGTGGTTTTTTTTTTTGAAATTGAGCCTCATTGCAACTGAATAGTTATACACAGGCCAATGCAACAACACTTTAGCCTCAGCAGTATTGAATGGAAAATATGCAAAGCCTGTTTTCTTATGGCACACTGGAAGAAGAAGTGAGCAATTTTGTAAAAATCAGTTTGCCTCTATGCTGAATATGTGCTGCTCCACAGTGCTAGTCTTGTTTAAAAGGCATACACAGACTTTCCATTCACCCTCACAGCATAGATTTTTCTTTTTTTGTGCAACATGTTAGCAATCTAAACAACTGCTCCACACAAACTGTCCACAAACCACTCATACACAATACTAATGCGACAGTAGATTACAGTATAATAGCAATACAAAATATTGTATCAGATCACATATTTCTCTCCATCTGGAATGAAATTCGAATCTTGTAAGCTAGAAGACCCACAGTTCGATTTCTGAGCATAGCTTCTCATCTGTGCTAGGGACAAAGTCTCCAGTGTGGACCCAGAATTGTTAGCAGTCCTGACTTTAGTGGCTGTGGACTGTTTAGCAGCAGAAGATGCTTTGTTACTGGCAACTATATCCAAGTTTCCAGTAGGGTCAATGATAGCGTTTATGACTGGGGAAAAAAAAGGGAAAAAAAAAAAGAAAGAGATAAACATTAGCAGCAGTCAGCAAAGTTTCCAAACGGAAGTTTGATGCCTTCACCTGGAAGGCAGTACAACTGTAAGCAGCATTTTTGTTCCTTTAATCAGGTTATTTCCCTCATTAGTACCTTCAGGTCTAAACAGTTTTAACAAGCAAAACCTCTCCCTGACTGAGATGTGGACTCTCAACTTTCTGGTTAAATTGGAAAAGACAAACTACAGCAGCCAAATGGAAAGCTTTTAGGAGGAGCCCAAAATGATGCCTGGATGTTTTTATATGCTGTTATTACACTTTTAGATGATGCAAGAGCTTGTCTTGCTTTTCCTAATGCAGAGATCTACGTGCAAAATTCAAGTGCAAAAAACATAGCACAGTGTATTGGCTGAAAGAGCTGCTAAATATTATTTCATCAGAACAGTCCTGCATTAGTTTATCTTATGGGAATATGCTAATTACCACAAAGCATTTACACAGCAACAGCTTCTGCATTTCAATAGTCAAAAATTTTCCTAAAAACTGGCAGTGTAAGATAAATCTACTGTTAATTCCCTATGCACTCGTCAGAGAGCACTGTGATAACAACCTGAACTTTTGCATCCTTTCCCAGCTTTCACTGACAAATCAGGCCAATGTTACTTTATTTTGTGCAATATTCTGTGCAATATTTTTTATTTTTTATTTTACTGGCAGTTCAGAGACAACAGGAACATTTCAGATGACCAACCTTCAAGCTGTTTTTGAACTCGCCTGAGCTCCTTCAGGATGGAACTGATTTCCTAGAAACAAAAGCGTCAGAATGAAAAATTAAGCAACAAAGTACTCAACTGACAGAGGAATCCAGTCTTACTGCTTTTGCCTTATCTGATCAAGGGAATTGAAAGTCAGGCCCAACCTTGCTCATTTAACAGAAAAGCTGTACTGAGGTGCATTTGGTCAGTGCACAGGGAGCCTACTCTACATCATGTCACCAAGGGCTACTACACCACCCCTCCATAGCCACAGTGGCTTTTAGATATGAAATGCTACACTTCTACAAAGGCTCTTCCTTAATAGGAAGTACACAAAGATATTTGTAAACTGAACTCCCAGACCAGACAGGGCATTTGGCCACATTTATACTGCTGCAGCACCAAGCTACACAGGTCTTGCACAAGGTTGCTTAACATTAATCATATTTGCTGGATCCACTACTGTACTTAAATCCTTACTGACAATCCCCTTCAAGGACAATGAAAGGTCATGAGAGCACAAACATCAGGCTGAGACTGAATCACCTGAGTGAATTCACCCTGAGGAGGATTTTTACTGCCCTAATGTCAAACAGTTGCAGGTGAAGAAAACAAACATTCACGAGAAACACCTGTCTGCGACTGAAGCTGTGGCAACCACATGACAGGTGACTCTCTGGTAAATGTTTAAATGAGGCCTAACGACCCTGAACTTCAGCATCTGTTAGGAGACCCAGTCTTTGAAGATCAGTTGCAAAGCAACTGGGAAAGACTTCGGTGAAACAAAACTACAGAAGGAACTCACTTTGTCACACTTCAAACAGTAACAAAACCCAGCATACACATGAAATTCGACACATGAAAATGGACCAGAAATTTCAGAAATGGATTTGAGAAGAGTCAGAGATTGTTGGTTTGGTTTCTTACAAAGCTTGCATGGATAGAAGTTTTTTAATATTTCACTTGTTTGCATGGACTTACTTTGTTTGATGTCTTCAGAATTGGCACTTCATTTTCTGAATTGATTTTGGCCTCCATCTCCTCCCAGGTCCTTTCTGAGTTTTGAAACAGAATCCTGTAACACAAAAAGTAGAGCAGTTCTTAAAACTGCCATTAAAAACTGCTTGTTTAAAAGACTTAACTATCACAAAATGTGGCAACAAAAGAGATTAGTGGATTAGCATCTGGACAAAGCTCCTTTCAGCTGATTTAGGAACAATCCAAAGTCCTTCCCTAACTGATGTCTCTAGAGCAACAACAAACTTTGAAAAGATTTCACAATCTTGGTAACCTGCATATTTACAAGAGCCTTGGTACAGAAAAGAAAAGAAGAGGCATTCCACCGATTTTCTGCTGTATCTCCTGCACAGGCAGCATTTCAAAGTCAAGGCATCAACAGGCATTAACAACAAATCTAGCATTAAAATTCCAAAGGCCAAAGATATGAGAAAAAGTGATAGCAAATAATCATATTACCTCTGGTTCACTACATACACACAACTTCCTACATCTAGATTCCTTGCATCCTGATTAGAAAACTTTCCAAGACAGCAGTACAATATCTTCCACAAGTAGCAAGTCAACAAACTCACCAAACAAGTCAATATTTCAGTCCAGGGACAAGAAGTTACTTACTTCATTTTTTCAGCGAGGTTTTCTGTATTTTCACGGATCGTATGTGATAACTGGGACACTGGGTTCAACATCAGATTGTCAAAGATTACCTAAAGTATGAGGATAGATTGGAGAACTTTTAGCAAAAGCGGCATATTACAAAATAGGCATTTTTTGTTCAGTAAATGATCTCCACTGAAACATCTTTGTGTGGATGATACTTGAAGTTCAAGGGAGATTAAGATGACATGCAGCTTTATTGCAGCACTTTGGCAAAAAGGTTAATACTAACTTGTTCAGACTTTTTCTAGAGACAAAGACACAGCTGTTGGCAGTAACATAAGCATTTAAGCATTTCTGAAAGAACAGCACTTAGGACTTAACACACCTCACAAAAAAAACCCCCTAAAAAGTCAAATGAAAGAAGCCTCACAAGCAGTCTCGCTGAAACTATTAATGTGACAAACATGAGTTCAAACCACCTCCACAGCCAGCTATCCCACCCTGTTACATTCTGCTTTAATAAAAGTAACAACAAAATTCTATCAAACCCCAAATATTCAAGTCCTGTGGCTTAGCAGACCGTCCAGGCTTCTGCCAGAAAAGCCCACATGAAGCTGGGGGCACTCTGAAGCTGCACCTTTTATCCAGCCTTGGCACTTCTCTATAGAAGAGGAAGAGATTGCTTCAAACCAGTCACAGTTCAGGATCAGCACCAGTGGCTCAGCCCACGGTCCCCTGTATGTGCCTGTGTGAGTCACACTCCACCTCCAGAGTGGCTGTGCTGCAGCCAGCTCCCCCCTCCTGCCTGCACTCCCTCCCTGAAGCTTCTGCCCCAGCTCTTCCATCCCACCACAGCTGGCAGGCAGAAAGCAAGCAGGAGCAACAGCCAGGGCTGGATCAGCAGCTTCCTCCTCCTCCCCCTGGCACCATCATCTCACTACACCCCTCATCCCACACCTTCCCCAGCCTCAGGTGCAGGCCAGGCTTTCTCACCCTTTAACATCACCCCAGTGATGTGCAGGTTACCCTGCTCTCTCAGCCCAGAAGAATTCCATCAAACTGCCAACGTGGGAGGGAGCAATGCTCAGACTGCAGGGCACAGCAAGCCGGCTGTGCCACAGCACCAAGCCCAGTCACACACACCCTCCTAAGCTCCAGATCCTGCCACTGCTGCTCCACAAGCAGCTCTAACCAGGATGCCAGCTGCAGAACAGTAAGGTGCCATTAAACTATCAGTGCTTCAGATTTCAAAGTTGAGATGTTGGAGTTCTTCTCTAAGATAGCAGTGAAACAGCCTAAGAATGTGCCCTCCCAAAAAGAGGTGACCAACCTCAAGTTTTACTGGCATTTTACACAACAGAGGAAAACTACAGTCACTACCTGGCAAGAGGGGTGGTTCTGTTCCTCTTCTTCCTTTTAAACACTGTTTCTGTACCCACACATCAGGGCTGCTGAAAAGTGTGAGGTTTGGGGTTTTTTTTGAGTAGCCTCCTTTGGCAGCTTACAAAGAACAAGTATACACACAGCAGCTTAAAGCAACGTCATATAAAAAGTAAAGAAAAAGATGGCCTGCCTCCTCACGGTTTCTTGTCCTTGTTTTTCTTGAGGGATCCTCTTCTCTATTGTCATTCATATTTTGGTCAAAATCCTTCAGTTCCACTGATCCCGGAGGCACTTTCTGGTAGTTCAGACTTGCTTCTGGAATGTGCTGCACCAACTTGGAAATAATGAGTAATGAGTCATTAAAAATTAGTAGGGAAAGCAGGCTCACAGGTATTCACTGCAGGTATTGTGGATTTTCAGGCAAGCCCAAGAGGAACACTGATTCATTAAAGTCTTGCTCAGACAGGTAAGGGCTCATAACAAATTATTAGACCCCAATCCTGCAAGTGCCTACAAACTGAAGTCATACTACAAAACTCTGTGGGGCTATTCTACTTTAAAATTTTCAGTCTTGAGCATGTATGGAAAGGTACATCTTTGTCTTTTTTGAATTTAGTTAAAACTCAAAAGGACCCTGTTTTCCCGTACCTTATGTCTTAATATATCAATGCAACATTAAAGACACGCAAATTAATCAAAAAACATTTAGTAACACATGAAAGAGATGAAAAAGCAATACAAAACCACTAAAAATGCAAATAATTAACAGGAAGAACAGAAATGACAAGACAGTTACTCCTGTTGGGTTTACTGACAAAAACTTTAAAAGAAGGGGAAGAAAATAACAGTGACAAGACAGAGATACAAAAATAATGGGATGGAAAGTGCACCTGAGATGGATATGCCAGCCGAAAAGATCTACGAGCAATCTGTGTTAAAACAGAAACAAAGAGATCAATGCTAGTGAATGACTGTGACAGCAAGTATCAAAGAGAACACAGGGTTTGGGGTTATTTGGGGTTGACATTCCCAAAAGCACATTCCTGAGGACCAGCCCACCCCCCATCATGCACTGAAGCCCAGGGAGATCCGGGTCACCAGCCAGTTCTGCTGAGGTGGCCTCAGGCAGGCCCCCAGTTACTCCAAACCAGACTGTGCTGAGTGAAATCCAGAGCGCTCTGGGAAAGGGCTGAACATCCAGCCCAAAAGGCTCTTAGCTTGGCAAAGCACACAGCTCCTTGTGAGGAAACCATGTGCCATCCAAGGTCCAGGCTCCCCACGCTATGCAGCAGCACTTGGGTTATACACAGGCAGCAAGTGTGAGATATTACGGTGCAGGGGGACAATAGCCAAAATGTTTAGCTAGTAAGCTTCCTTTCATCAAGTGCAGAGACAGTAAGTTAGGCTGCTTGCAGCAGTGGAAGTGTCAGAAGGAAATGAGATGTTCCTACAGTGAGCAGGTCTCAGCACAACCAGCTGAAAACAAAGTAAAGACAGCACCTGCTCCACCATCACAGGAGATTTTTGTACAAGACCTGTTCTGTTCTC
The DNA here is from genome assembly GCA_008694505.1 of Cyanoderma ruficeps. Taxonomy (NCBI): domain Eukaryota; kingdom Metazoa; phylum Chordata; class Aves; order Passeriformes; family Timaliidae; genus Cyanoderma; species Cyanoderma ruficeps. The sequence continues at coordinate 44,142,884 of VZDJ01007753.1, read as the reverse complement.
ACATTTTCACACCCGTAAGCATTTCCTCTTGTCATACCAACACTCATACTGAGTATGTTACACAACAAATCAACAAACTTATTCAGGCTCTTTCGTTTTTGTTACATCATTATCAACTCTTTTTAAAAAGACCTGCCAAGAGAATTTTATGCCAGGCAAAAATTTCCAGAAGTAGCCAGTGATTTGGGATGACCCAACCTGACTGTGTTTGCAGCAGCTGAGGTTTAAGTTTGATGGCTGAGCTCTGCAAAAAGCTGGGTCCTGCAAAACCTACACACCCACAAACCAAGGCATCCCAAACAACCCAAGGCTTTGGTAAACAGGAATTACGAAGGTTTCACCTTTGCTAAACTCTTTTGTTCCGGTTTTTTTTTTTTTTTTTAATTTGCTTAATTTATAGCAGTACTCAGCTCCACATGCCAAAAATCCATCTTATCATAAACTATACAGCTAAGGCTAGAAAAGCAAAACAAAACCACCCCAAACATGCACTGGGGAAATGCAAAGCCTCCCTGGCAAACATCCAAGCCAGTACTGAACCTGAAAGGACAAAACATGAAGAATAAGGGTTAAATCTAAGGCTCCACCTTAATTCATAAGAGGATACTCCTCATTTAAACTTTAACCAAGCTTCTTAATAAAAGTAATTCAAAAAGCAGCTCACTTGAGGCTGAGAAACACTGTGCCACACACTGGTCCCAAATGACGTTTCTGGTACAGCATTAAACATTCAAACGTGATTCCAGTATCAGTACTTATTTTTCCTCCATTTTCCCCCACTTTTTTGGAACAGATATAAATATTTAGTGCTAGAATGCAGAATGGCATACAACACTGCATAAGCCAGAGCAGCATAAGAGACAGCCACACACAGAAAACTTTTCTTATTCACAGAATCCCTTTTATCAGATATTTCAATATATTACTATTATAACCATGGTAGCTATTTCTCATCACTATGTCCTTTCCTAGAATATTTAATATAAAGTTGTCTGATGAACACTCACAAAATTCACAGTGCTTAGCATCATACACACTGATCTTCAGACATTTCCTAGCAGTTTCTCTGCATCAAGCCCAAATTATTAACTCAGCACAGTTTCAACAGCACTTAGACTGTGGGAAGCAGGTGCAGCAATGCACCGATGCTGAATCTGGTCCAGTACCAAAGATGAAGTGTCTGGTTATCAAACTCACATCAGTTTATATTGTTGGTATTTATAACAAGACCCCCAAGCTGCACTGTTTAGGATGCCAAGCTATTCAGGATCTGGCTCCACGTCTCAGCACTGCCAGCAGAAAGCCCTGCTGATGGAATCTCTTCTGGCTATGGACAAGGTAAGGCAGCAACACTGATACACTGTGGCATTTTGGGTGCAGCTCAAATGGCCTGCCAGATGCTGCCCCTGCTGAAATCACGCTGATATGCACTCCTGTTCAGAGGAAGCCTCAGTAGAAGCCTTTAGAGTGTTTCCAGCCACTGCCTGAGCACGCCAAAGGTTATGGCTACTGATCTGTCTTCACAGGCTCCCATCAGGGCTTTGTCCTTCACACCACTGTAAGATCTCAAAAACTGCTCTAGCAATGGGCACTGCTAGGAGTATTCCCTACAGTGTGACAGTCCTGAATTTGCTCTTCTGACTGTTGTGAGGGACTGACTGGCATGTCCCACACAGCAGCACTACAAAGCCACAGAGAAACCCTCACTCAGGTCAGAGCAATCCTGGGTTTGTGATTCTGCCATTCATTGGAGCCTGTCATTTTGCAAAACAGCAACACTGTTTTGCAGGTGTCTTCCTCTAGCAGCTGGGAACATCCCTCTCTATGAGCTGACTTATGATTGAACTCTTCAGTGGCACTCAAAAAAAAAGCAGGGACGCTGCTGTTCCTCCCCTGCTTTTCTGCAAGCAAGTGGGAGCTGAGTAAAATGTTTCATTTGCAAGTCAGAAGTGCAGTAGGCATGTCACCTTTACTGTTTGAAAAGAATAGTACAAAAGGCAGCTTGACAGGCGTGGCACTTGCAAGGAAACAAAGCAATAAAACACTTTATCTCAGAGCTTGAAGCTACTGTGAAACATTTGTGCACTTTGACTCCAATAGGCCCCAGGACAAACCCCTCCCTGAGCAGGCTGCAGCTGATCCCAGTTTAGCACAACCACGGCCACATTTGCCTCATGCTCTTGGTATCTCCCTAAATTTCTGCTTTGCACCTCCAGTGCTGATCACAGCAAGGTCACGAAGCCTTCAGGAACTCTTGGCACAGTAACAGGTTTGGTCTCAGCTTTGAACCCTGTCTAGGATGGGTCTGCAATTCTCACAACAGTCTAAGACAACAGGGGGCCAGGGGAACCATCTGAGCAGCAGAGAGCTGGGTACTTTTTAATCCCACGCTAGTGGTACACAGGAGGGATTTTGGATTTAAACACTAGCAAAGGCAATTTTGCTTTAGCAGCTGAAGCCTCCTAGTGACCTTGCAGCCGAATTTGAGCTAAGCTGGTCCCTGTGCTGCAGCACTGGTGAACCAAATTAAGAAATTGCCTCTCTCCATTGCATCCAAGTGCAGACAAACTGTGCTACATAGTTTGGGAGGAAGCCACAGCTTCACTGAAGGGCTGGGGGACAGCACTTCCCAAGCTACCTGCCTTCCTCCCTGCCCAGCTCCCAGAGTCCTTGCCCTCCTCCATCAATACTCAGATGGAGGGAAGGGATTCAAGCAACACCTGCACAGCATTTCAACTGGCAGAAAGAGCACAGCAGAGGTACAAAACACACAGCTGACACAGAGAGTGCAGCCAGTGCACACGGTCAGTACCTTGTGTGAAACTAAGAGGAAGGCTCTGGCTCCCTGGCACACCAGCACAACACATCCCCTCCATCCTCCTCCTCAGATGCAAATTTCAGGGACCAGTGTCCAAACAGAAGCCTTGAGAGCCTTAGGAAATTATACAATTCCTGTATCTTGCAAGGCTGGCTGAGGCACAGAGGACAAAATAGAGCACCCTAAACAGGCTGCAGTTGGTCTTTGCGGTGGTGCTTTTTAGGAGGACAAGAACAAAGGTTTTCAAGTGCTGCAGCAAGTGGGGATGCTGCCCTGGTCTCCCAGCCCAACCATGCCCCATGTAGTTACTAGCACGGAGAGGGAGAGGTTCCTGTGAGTCCTGGCCTTACCTCTTCTCTCGCGGATATGGTGGAAGCCGGAGTGTTGGGCACAGAGCTGAGGGAGGTGCTTGGCCCCGTCCCCGAGGAGCTCTGAGAGTCCCCATCTCCAGCAACATCGTGAATCTCTCGAGCAAGGATGGCCACATCCTTCACCAAGGTTTGGCTGAGCCTAAAGCACAGGCAACGAAGCAGAACCATTAGGACACAGAATACAACATGCCTCATAGTCATAGAATATAAAAAGAGGAGCCAGAAAAGGTTTGTGGGAACTAAAACCTCTGCAGAGGCTAGAGCCAGCAGGCTTTTTTGGGGTACCTTGTCAGGGTGCTGAGGAACATTCTGGCTGCACACAAAAGAAATCCCCTTCTTTTCTGAATCCAGCTGCAAAGTGGCAAATTTATATAAAGCAAATTCTATTGCCTACACACTGCCAGAAAGTATGAGAGACAATCCATAAGGAAATTTTATGTTATTGCTCCCCCACCCATCCAGTTTACTTCTTTCTCTTATTTGTTTGTTTTAATACAATACAGTTAATTTTTCTTCTTGGGTCTTCTTTGCTTTCCATTAAAAAGTACATACAGGGGGAAAAAACTTCTTTTTTTTTTTTTTACTTAAAGAAAAGAAACTCAATTTCTCTTTCCTTTTCCCTGTGGTCTGTAGACTGAAAATCACAATACACCTCCACATTCTCCAGACGAGCAGAGGGATAATGAGGGTAAGCATGGCATACCTCAGAGGGACCTGGTTTTCAGAAACCAAGTCTTGAAATTTCAAGTCCCTTGACAGGTGTCCAGTTAATACTCAGTGTTTGCAGCACCTTATTCTATTCTCTCTAGAGCTCAAAAACAGTTCCTAAGTCTCTGTCTTGTTGGTACTAGAGCTTTAAAAAAAACTGTTCAGATCAGAAGGAGCTGTTGTGGCAATTATAAAGGAAAACTTCCAAGAGAAAAAGAAATCTTACAGCTGGTCGGCTTCATCTGAAACAACTGTCATCTTTTAATGAAAAAAAGAAAAAACCAAAACCAAAACAACCAACCAAAAAAAAACACTCCCAAACACTCCACCCAACAAAAATCCACATAATTATGGAATATTCCAAGTTGGAAGGGACCCACAAGGAAAACAAGCAATGTGATAAAACTGTCAGTTCATCAAAACATTTCCTTGGAAAGAAAATGCATAGTTGAACTAATAAAATGCAGGTTGAGCTGCCTGCATAAGGTAACCCCTCTCTGTGCCGGCTGGGATAGAGCTGCCACCAAACACTTCCACTACGTGATTCAGTACTGTAAACAAGTGGCGTTTTCCCTTTTAACTCTCCCTGACTCCTCTAAACCCCTCCCAGTTAATTCAGGAGCAGCAAGGGAAATCAGAACTGCAATTACCAGGCAGGCTCTGTGACAGAGCCCTGCACGGTGCAGCGCCAGACGAGTCTGACGCAACCCTTTATTTATAGCTGCTGAGAGCCGAGTGCTCCCTGGTGCTGGGAATGCTGCGGGGAGGGAACCCGGCATCTCACACACACACACAACTTCGTGCAGCACAGGTAGAGCAGCCTGATTTGAAGGCTGACACACTTTCTAGCAGCTTGAGAGCAACTTTCAGGCAAGAAAAGCCCTTTTGAGGTGAGTGCGGCAGCGGCGAGGGTGATCTGGCAAAAAGCAGACGCAAGGCAGTTTCCTCACGCAAAAGTATTTCAAGTATGGCCAGTACAATGGAAGACCAGTATTTCTGGAAAGTTGGCATAACACAGTTGCATATTAGAGATGACAAACCCCAAATGCCACTGTTTAAAAAAAGAATCTATTTGCTTTATTGCTGAGGTCCTCCAGGCAACCATCAGACCACCAGTACACAGCAAGTACCGTATCCAGGGACATCAAGCTAAGCAACGATGCATTTATATACAAGGTCTAGACAGGTTCAGATTCAGTTGTGCCAAGCAGAGATTTCTGCCCTGCAACTATTTCTTACTGCTCCCTCACCAGCTTCAGGCAAAGCAGCTTCAACAGTTTACATATTCAGTCTTTGCTAAGCCATTTGACTTCCTCTGCAGAGAATTAGGAGAGTTCACACCAACCACGCCACACACACACACAGTGACTTCCAGCAGAGATATGCAGGTCTGAACAGTTAGACTTCCCACAGTTTGAACAAGAAACAAACCAAGAAACAATGCCCTGCACCTTGGTCTTTTGTAGATACAAGGTACAACCAGCACATCCAGGCTGTAAAGGTTCACGAAAACCTTCCAAGTCAACGTTCATATATAAAGGAGATGTGGGTGCACAAACAATGGGAGAGCCTCTCCTTCTACCCCTACACTTGGGTTTGATTTGAACACCAAGGAGAAAACAACCCATTTTCAACACGTGGGTTAACATACAAAGCCCCACCTCACCTGGCTATTTCTGCTATCTCTGCTGTTTGCGCCATGAAGTTGTAGGGGTCAGGGTTGTGATCAAAATCTTCATCATCATCCGTTTCTCTGCCGTTGTGCTTCTGCTTGCCCAGCCCAGAGCCACGCATCCTCGGTGTTTGTGTGGCTGTTGAAGTATGGGAGCGTTTGTGTTTAGGGGAGCTGTGATTTGAGCCATATTCCTCCTCCGAAGTAGAAGTGTAATCTGAACCCTGTGGTCTCCGCCTTGATGCTTATAAAAAATGAATTGGTTTCAGACCAAGGACAGTAGTCAAGAGTAACTACAAAAGGCTGAAAGGTAACACAAAACTAGCCCAAGAGCACAAGGAAAGGAGAGTTTCTGTGCAGTTAAGTTAAAACACCACATTCTCTGAGCTTATTTCAAAGTTGAGCTCCCATTCACTGTACAAATTTGGAGTGGGAAATTCCAATGGAAAATTGTAATGACTATGTTAACGCCTCCACTGTAGTAAATTATTACCACAGACGTGGCTTTCCATGCACAGAAGCTCTGTGTTTAAGTAGCACACATTTCAGACCCATCATAGTCCCACAGAAGTCCTTTTCTAAAGAGAACCCAATTTTTAAGCCTGCAGATACCTTTCTAATTAGCTTCAAGTACAAGCAGAAGGAGGGGTTTTTGAGTGAAGAGTGGACTGTGGTGCTTGGTGTTATTTGCAAGAGTCCACACCCTGTGTTCACCTCCTGCAATTCACCATTAATGACACTCTACAAGAAAGTGTTCACAGTCAGGACTGGCTCCAAGCCCTGGAGCCAAGTGGAAGCTGCCCACTTATCCCAACTTGTTCTGCAGATCTGTAGACACCCAGGTCTTCCTTGCCTGGGAAATGTCAAGGTGTCCTTATTTGAAAACTGGGCTCCCAATGTTTGCTGCCTCACTATATTCTCTGTGGGTACTCCTTCATTCCCTTCTGCCCGTCCTCAGAGAATGAAGACCCACCAAACACAGAACCAGACGAGTTATTTAGAATTACAACACTGAAAAACTTCACTGTGTTACCAAGACAATCTTAACACTGAAACACAATATGTGAACTAAGGCAGCATCATACAAACAAAACCAACTAATTTGGCATGTAAGATGCAGGTAGAAACTATAGATAATTACTGTACAGTGAAAGAAGTATTCCTAGACATTGCTATCTCACCCATTGCTACAGCAATGCCTTGACTTAGGATTTATATACATATTTAAAATAAATTTGCTCATATTCAATTCATAGAGTTGTACCTTTTTTTTAAATGCAGTTTTAGAATCAAGAGGTCACCCTGTCACTGAACAGCAATTTTAAAATAATGCGATTCATTTTCCATCTCTGTACGCCAAGGGAAATCAGAATCAGCTCCCTCAGTATAATTTAAATTACCCTGAATAAACAAATTGTGTACACAGAGGAGCATGGGAGACAGGCTTTTAGCTTTCAGAACTGGTAACTTGGATTATTCTGATGTTATCTGTGACTTTCACAGAAAGCTACTTCAGATGGCCCAACAATACACTGGCATTTTTTGTCTCATGGGCAGACAGTTCATGCTGTTCCTCCACTAGTGAGATTAACTTTCTCCCACTGGGAGAGCTGGGAACTCCTGTGGTTAGCTAAACACTAAGAACTCCTGGAATAAATCAGCCACATCTGCCTCCTTATCCCCTCAGTTTGACACTCAAAGCTTTCAAGGGTTGTTGTACCATGCTAAAAAAAGTCTTGATGGCACAGTGCAATAGTCCAGTTAAACAACATGTCACTCTTGTTGCAGCAAGGGAGTTGTAGCTGCTGATTTGCTACAACAGCATTAGTACAGGAGCATACATCACATGACAGCAAGCGTGATGAAGCTTGAAATACACCAGCATGTACTTCAAGCTTGCACAAGGTTCACAATCCTATCAAGGAATTAGGAGGTTAGTATTTTAAGAGCGACTAATTCAGAGGAAGGATTAGCATCAAATGCTGGAACTATGGACAAGGAAAGGTGTTAGCACGCTGCTACGGAGCTGTGGAAATCAAAAACCAATTCATTTAAATAAAGAACTGGCCACAACTTATCATTTTTCTCCGAATGATTTGAAGCTTGTGGTCCAAAAGCAGAGGGAGTGCAAACAGCACCTCCTGTTTGGAAAACTGTGACCACGTTATCTTGCTTTAAATTTGTTATTGTTTAACCAGAAGTTAATAATAGCATCATCTCAAAAAAAGGCAAGAGAAGAGACTGTACATACTCTTTTAGCTTAATCACATTCTGATTTACATGCATATACAAGTGTGTAAGAAAAAAAATCACTAAAATTAAAGGTGAAGCTGAATGCACTAAAACAATCCAAAACAAAGCAGCAAATAACATTTTTAGCATGCAATAAAAATGAATACCGCAAGAGGGATAAATAATTCAGTTGTACGAAAATATTTTAAAGGACACATCCAGCACCCCAAGACCCCTTACAAAATAATGAAATTGCTGAAAATAGCGTTCTTCTCAACAAGACTGAGAAATCCATCCAAAGGGGTTCTTCCTGTCCACATGGCTACCAATCACTCCTAAAATCCTAAGCAAACACATCTGCTTTGCCACATCTATGGCAGGTCAAGGACTACAGGCATAGACCTGAACTCACACCGAAGGTTTCAGGGACAATCTCTAATTTACCAATTACCATCCTAGAGTTGTCATCTGAATTGTCCCACTTCTTAATTGAAGGCTGATTTCAATATGACAAATGCTGGTATTTCAAGGGTCTGTTGAGTGCTCAACTACAGGGCGATGTAGTTCCCACACCTCTGCCTCATGGGAATCACAACTGTGAACCTGCCTTAGCTAGGGCAAAAGTGAATGAAAATACACAGAAGTGTCAACCTCTTGGGGCAGTCAACCTGCAGTGTCCAGCTCTGTATTTACATTTACAGGAAGAAAAAGGGAACAGCTGTCACAACACAGGGACATTTATTTCTTGTTCTCCTGTTTTAGATGCCTTCAAACCTGCCACCTTGGACATCAGCTGTCATCAACACTACTATAAGCTCTCTGGGAGAAAACTTTGAATCTTACAAGTAAAACAGAATTTCTTGTAGCACTAGAAAAGCATTAAATTCTATCTTTTAAATGAAACTATGGCCAACTGTAAAAATGTCAACTGGTTATTCAAAAAACAAAATCACTGGAGAAAAGAAAAAAGTAGCTATTTCTAGTATCCTCACAGACATCACCACAATACCATTTCACTGAGTATGAGGGTGCTCTGCTGTCTCCAAATCCACAGGAAATCTCAACATCCGTGCTGCTTATTAATGCAGACTTTTGTACTCACCAAGGCAGCACCTCTACTACTGTGATACTAATCCTCGGCAACTATGTGCAGCCTGTAAGTCAGAAACAGGAGAAGAGGGGAGAAATACAAAGCAGGAGCACTTACAGGATGAGGAGGAGGAATACTTGACACTGCTTGAACGGGTCCTGCTGAAAGGCTGCTTGGCAGATGCTGCTGCTGCTGTTTTCCTGGCTGCAGCTCTCACCTCCGAAACGCCCGTCTTCCGATAGGACTCTGCGCTGCGGCCCGAAAACCCCGTCCTCGACTGCGCCGTCTCCGAGTCACTGGGCACTGTAAATGAACCTGCCCGTTTCCTGGGCATGGCCAGGATGTCCAACCGGGACAGCTTCTTGGTCTCTGTGGGCTGCTTGGTGCCCTGAGCAGTGGCATCTGAGTTGGAGGCTGTTTTCTCAGCATCCACGCATTCGTTGTCCGAAGCATCTCCCAGCCGGGCACGGCGTAGCTTTGAGGCCCTTGTGGGCCGTGGGGTGGATAAACTGTTGGACCGGGTGAGAACCTGCTGGATTTTCTGCACGTTCGAGGTTGTTTTGCTCTGGTCCTCCTTGGTGGCCTGAGCGTAAGGTTTCCTCCTGGGAACGGGCCGGGTTACTGAGTGCTCGTGGTCAGACACAACTGCATCTGGGACTGGCAGGTAGGGTGAGTTTGAACTTCTCTCGTCATCTGTGAAGTCAAGTGACCCTCGAGTCCCAGTGCTCCGCTTCATCTGGAAGCGTTTGGGGGCCTCTGCTCGGTTTGGTGCCTCTGGTGCTTGTGTTTTCCGCTTCTCCGTCAGCCTGTCCCGAGCGCTGGGCTGCCCACACTGGTCCTGGATGGATGGCGTGGAGGAAGATTTCTCCTTCTGCAGGTCCGCGACTGCTTTGCGTTTCGGGGCAGTTGCTGGGACGTTTTTGCCACTCACCAAGCTGACCGTGCTGGCTGTGTCTACATCCGAGTCCCCTGACAAGGAGTCCTCCAGCTGACCAGCAGTTTCCGAGGGCTCCAGCTGTTGGCTTTGACTAAGCAATTTGGCTTCCAGTGCTGCCAAGGCAGTTTCAGTGTCCTTAAGCAGAAGATGAGTGTCCTGACTAAAGTCCATACGAGTTGACCGAACAGCCTCTAAATCTTTAAGCAGAGGGTGACTTGAAATATGTGGGAGTTTATTTTGAGGAACACCACTGCTTGATTTATCTTTGGTAAAACTTTCCTGTCTAACAAAAGATGTCACTTCCTTTCCTGACATGTTTTCTTGATCTTGAGGAAGACTCTGATTAAGGGAAATGACAACTTTTCCAGCCGTGTTTATATAAGCACTAACGTCTTTGACCGGTGGCTTTCCGGAAACTGGTGTGCCTGCACACTTGAAGGAAAACTCCGGATCCTTGCTGTCTTTGTCTGCTCGAGTGTGGGATACACTCAGAGAGAGCTTGGAGGGAACCCCTGCATCATGGCTGTCATCACCAATGTAGAACGATGTAGAAACTGGCTCACTCACAGCTCTCACGTGGGAGATCCGGGAGGCTCCTGATCTATTGTCTTCCCTCATCTGCTCTAGCATTTTGCTGTTCTCTTTATATTTCTTGCCTTTTTCTGTGCTGAAGCCATCATCAGATCTGCTGGCATCGCTGAGGCTATCTGGATCCAGGTCTTCTTGGATGAAGAGGTGGCTGCTGGAATCACCATAGGTTTCCACACAGTGGTCCTTCACAATAGTTCTCTTGGAAATCTCAGAATAGGACTCCTGGCACACCAGCACCGTGGGAGTGGGGCTGTCTGATTTATCACTTGGTGGGAGCTGGGGAAGAAGGCGCCTTGTTCTTGAGGGCACAGAGTTTTCTGATTCCCCAGGTTTTGGGGGTATCCCGCTTTCTGAAGAGAGTTAAGTGGAAAAGAACCAATTACCATAAAACTGTGCCACTAATTTATTTATTTGTTTAGAAAGAGCTTGATCCTACAATGTCCAAGTTCACAAAAGCACTCACAAGATGTGCTTAGAACTAAGGTTTTATGTAATATGAACATCAGCAGGACCTAGCTGGTCCCTGCTCCCTCAGGTTTATCAATACAGGTATTAAACTTAATTCCTTTGCTGAACCACACTGCTCAACACCTTCCTTTCTCAAGGTAGTATGTCAGATTCATTCTCCCATAATATACCTCTCAGTACAAGCACTGCGGAGTATAATGACATTGCTGGCATCAAGCATCAATCAGGCCACAGGAATGAGATGAAAAGTCATCAGTGATGCAGTGTTTTAAGTGCCATTCTAAACAACACTGCCCATTTGACTAAACAGATGGTGTTTTTCACAGGAGAAAGACCCAGTAATAATCAAGAGGCTCTGAATTAGAGCTCACTGCCCCAGTAGGTGTGGGCTTATCAGCAGGGACACGCCTCATAGAAAGAGTATTCCTGTTTCTCCTATGCTGTTGGCCAGGCCTCCATATCTGATCTCACCTTAAAATACCAGGATAACTGGTTATTTGGCTATGGTAATATTACAAGCACTCTGGGAGTTAGGCATCCTACATGGTGTAAAACAGTGGCAATGTTCTCTGAAACAAAGTTACCTTCTAATCTTTATTGGCTCTATCTATAGCTGTCCATGGCAAGAACGTTTGACAAGTAATCCCGACCAAAAAAAGTTGAAAACATTTGCAAAGGCCAACAAAGTGCTCTGCTCCTTTTCTCACACACCAAGAGGACCATAGGGTCCATAAGGTGTCTTCCAAGTTATGATGGGAGTCTGATATCCTCCGACCTCCTTTCTCCCCCACCATATCTAGTTTTCTATGCTGATCTCCTTCACCCTTTAAACCTGCCACTCAACAGCAAACCCCAGAACAGCCTAAATTCTCAGCACAGCCAGACACAGGAGAAGCACACAAAAAACATGCAAGTCAGGAACTAACTCCAAGGCTATTTGCAAAGGGTTCTCACCTGGCATCATAAGGCAGTCTAAGGAATCACAGCTTGGGGCTGGTTAACACCCAAAGCCCTTACAAGCTTTCTCCTTCCCAGGCTGTCTTTAGTCATGTCAAATCTAGTATTTAAGAACCTCTTCAGTAACTCCAAAATGCAAACTAGAGGCTCTCTCCATCTTCAGTCCACTGAGAACTACTCACTCTGCTTCCCACCTCCAACTACTGTAGCTAAAGCAGAAAATAAGCTACGGACAGATAAACAGATGCCCTTAATTTCTGCTTTTTCTATCATCCTGGTTTAGACTGAGCTACCCTCAAACCACAGTGTTAGATGAGACTTACCTGCACCTCCATCACCCTGCCCAGACACAGATCCAGAGTCAGAGTAACTGTCTGCAAGGCTTGCCCACCGTGACACCCACTTCTGACTCCCTTGAGATGTTGCAGACATCTACAACAATATGGGGAAGATGAGGTCAGGAAGAGAGTTTGTCCACAAAATCCCAGCCACAAAATCTCTCATACTGACATCACTCGGTCTGTTCAAAATGGAAATCAAGCTACACATCACATTTACATCCAGACAGAAAACCAATCTACACCTCCACCATCCCAGGAAACCCACCTGGACTGCCCATACCTGCGATTCAGCCTGAGACCCATTCACAGCTTTTGAGGATAATGCCTGGAGCAATGGTGACTTCTGACTAGTGCCATTTTCACTGATTAGATCCTGGGAACCAGAGTCGTCTTTTTCACCTTTAATTATTGGTCTAAAGGCTGAAGAGATTCTGGAAAATTCAGGCGATTCAAGAACGCCAAAAACCTGAAAAGATGTTTGCATGGGAATATTAAAATGCAAGAAAACAGAAAAACATTAGCCAAAAATCCGAATCTGTGAAACATTAGTCGCACACAAACTATGATCCCAAGGGGCCGGAAACACTTGCCAATGCTTCCATGCAAACTATGTAAATAATTTTCTTCTGTACTCCACAGCAGCCCCTTTAAATATACTTAATCACAGAATTCCACTCACACCCACTTTTCCTCTCTCCCTCATTATTTAGGGGTGTTACCTTTATCAGCAGTAACTTTCACTGAAAACGAGTCCCTTTTCATCCCAGGGAAATTTAGGATGAGTGACAGGAAAGCTATTTACCAGTTCATTCATGAAGATTTAGACAGAGAAAATGGGAAAGCTCCATTCCCAGTGACTTTCATAACCTGCAGCTGTGAGTGGGCTGAGCAAAGCAGCCTTGCATTGCCACAAGGAACTGGGAAAGGATGCACCTCTGAGATGGGTGAGTGTTTGAGCTCGTTGGACAGATTCCCCCTGAAGATAAGCAGGCCTTTCTATAGGGGGTGATCAAGACTCATGCCTCAGGAGGGTTTGTTCCTCTCACTTGACTGCAAGAAGTTCAGAGGAAGATAACCACCACACAGGGTGCCTTGGCTGCACACAGACGGCCATAAAGATCTCCACTCTCACTGCTGTTGAAAAAAATGTGCTGCAATGGTGGAGGAATAAAGAACAGAGATACCTTAGAACCTAAGCAAGTGTAGAATTCATTTTCTTTCTTTCTGGACAGAAACACTGAGGTTTAGTTATCAGCTGTTTCACAAGTGGCAGATCGGCACTGCACCAAGTCTATGGCACAGTCAGGACCAGAAGCTGGCCAGTTTGTCTGCCAGGGTCGCATGGCTGCCAAGACTACTCCCCAGAAATATTTTTATTTTTGTGACATTTTCCCTCATATTTCCCCACCAGAACAATTAGTCATCTGATGTCAGGACTAGGACCTTGCTGTGACCATGCCCTGAAAGCTTCCGATCACATTTCAAACAAGATGTAAGGAACAAATGTAATAAAAAACAAAAGAGAGAAGTTAGATCCAGGCTCATAAACACTGTATACAAAGCTGTAAAGCCACATTCAATTAAGGCTTCCTTTAAACCTTGCCATCCTCCTGACTACATTTCACTAAATCTTCATAACAACTTGCCAGTTTTGTTTTCATAATAGACTGCAGATGAGACTCAAATCTGAAAATCAGCCAAACTTTGGTTTTCCCTGTGGTTGGTTAGCTAGTTGGGCCCTTCTTAAGCCTCCCTCGTCTCTGGAGGTTTTTAGGCAAAAATTCACTCTGCAAAATCCAAACAAGTACAGATCCACCTGGGATTGCCTTTGCCCTAGATCAAACCCTTTGCTATCTCAGCCAGCTGCCACTTGCCCTGACAGCAAGCACTGCCTTTCTAATCAGGCATAGCCAAATACAGAAACATCTGCCACTAAGGCTTGTAAACACCAGCCCTTGGCATTTCCTGTGGCCTACCAGGGGATAATGCATCAGTGATGGGCTGCAGCTCCCATCTTCACAACAGTGGGCAGGAGGTGATGCAATGCCAAGGCAGAGGCCTGGGAGCAGTCCTAGAGAGCAGAGCGGCTCCCAGCCACTGCTGTCAGCAGGATCAGCCTGATCTTTATTCAGGTAGGTGTTGCCTTTCCTCTAAACAGATGGCAAACTTACTCTTTCACTTTTGCTTTCAAATTCCATTTTTTAAGCAAGCAGGTTTTGCCATGGGCACATTTTGCCTTCTTTCACTCTGCCGTTTTTTGTTTGTGTGTAATTTTGTTGTTTTGACGGGATTTTTTAAAGACAAGCGTCACAGTTTGTTGGGGCTTATCCTTAGCACAGGTCACCCCGGATGATTTTCCACCCCTAACTGTAACGCCCTGCTGCACCCAATTGCATCCTTTCATGACAACAGTTAATTTAGGCCCTCCAAGCCTTCAGCCCTAGCTCACTGGCCAAGCACAAAAAAGCAGCACTTTACCTGATCTATCATTTTTCGCGCTTCCTCCACCTCTTTGTCCTGCGACTCTGTCTCAATGGTGTACGTGCCTGTCTCGCTAACACTGTCTTCCTCATCGTTCCTCCTGCCCTGGGCTGACTTCACCTCCAGAGGTGGAGCAGAGGCAGGCTCTGGTTCCGAGGATATAACCACCCGTGGAGCTACCGGCACGGGCACAGGGGCTGGTTTTTCAGCGTTTGGCTTCCCAGACTGAGCCGTCTCACGCAAGTACTCAGCCATGAAATCCTGAGCCATTTTGGACTTTCTCCCAACGCTCCCGTAACTTTTGGCTCTGGGAGCAGAGGAGGCTGAAGAGTTGATCCGATCCTCCGTCTTCTCCCTCTTGAAGGAGCTCGTTCTTTGGGTCCCGCAGGAGTTGTTGGTGGGTTTGCCCACCTGGGCTGTGAGGTGGGATGGCGGCGCTGAATTTCCCGGCTTCTCCGCCGGCATCGCGTTCTTGCGCTTCTCCACCTTGCTCTTCAGCCCCGGATCCGTGTCGCTCTGGGAGGAGTGAGCGCTGTGCGTGAAGGACTGGGACCGCTTCTTCCGTGGGGTGTCCTCGAAGAACTCAATGACAAAGGCCTGCTTGTTGTGCAGCATCTCGTGGGGGTCCCGCCTCATCTGCCGCTGCAGCCTCGTCTGCTCTGTCGGACGCTCCCCGCCCGTCGTCGTCGTCTCCTTCTCTGCCTTGGGGTCTTCGGTGTCGCTCTGCGTCCCGTCCTCGTGCCTGTTGCCTGGAAACAAGGCATGTAGATTTGACCTTCATACTCTCAGTTGTTGTGGGCCTGTCATTACCTCCCAGCTGAAGTTTATCATTTCAATTACAAGAAAAGCATTCTGCAAAATTAAAAAACTCCAAAGACGTCTGTGCGGTACAGGGATTGCACCCCATCAGAAGAAATAAAAGAGAAGGCAGGTCTCTCCTGACCCCACTTTTTACCACTCATTGGTTACCAAGTTAATTACTTATTTAAAAAGAATTCAAGAAGTACTTTCAACCTCATGGATTTCTGATTTTGTAATGGCAATTGGTTTACACACTTAACGTTTTGTTTTCTTTTTCAATTAAAAAAAAAAAAGATGCGATTATTTTGCCATTCTATCCAATTACTGTAGTCCAAGACCACCTCATGGGGTTTTCTCTTTTACAGAGCAGAAATATCTCTGCAGGATCAGGAAATAAAACCCTCACACTGCATCCCATGAAACCAAATCCCCACGATGAAAGGCCAGATCAGTGCATTACAAGTACATGCATCTCTGAGCACCCATGTCACCCTCCCCTACAAGGGGGAAATAAAACAGAGGCTAACAGAGAAGTAAATCTGCAGAACTATTTAGTCTTCCTGGAGATTTAAGAATCACACCATGACACCCCCATGAGTTACACCATTCTATCCAGCCAAGCAAAGGTTAAATCATTAGTTAAGAGTTCACTAAGCTTAAGCTAAGTTTATAATTATTTTCACTTATGTTAGCAACAACCATCCTTACAACCGTCTCTACGTATCAGTGCCTGCCTGCCCCTCAGCACCTTAGCTCAGGACTCTTAGAAAGTAAGTTGAAATAAAACAAAAAGTTAAAATTAAAACAAAAAGTTAAAAGTAAAACAAAAAAGTTAAAAGTAAAACAAAAAACAAACCTTTTTTTGGAGAAGGAAACTGGTGTGAAGGCACACAACACGACTCAGTCAACGACCAGGAACCTGTCATTGGGAGAACGGGGAAAGAGGTCTCTGCGCTCTAGACTGTAATATGTAGCAAGATATACTGGCTAAAACACCACGTGTTTGAAGGAAAACTGCTCAAACCTACTTGGCAAGTTCTCCAGACTCATGGGTGAAGACCATTTATTACATCAAGTTAACTGTGAAAGATTAGAATTTAATGCAAGGTCCATTCAACCCAGGAGTCAATTCTATGAAGAGTGTTCTAATACACTCATGAAGAAAGCCAGCAAACTTTGCATTGTGCCCTGAGGGCTGATAGCTTCACCCTTGGAAAGTTCTTAAACTAAAGGTCTTGACTACGAGCTCTGAGGAATGCAAAACAGTGAGGACACAAGGAAAACATGCACCATGCTCACGGATGCCCAGCCGAACACCATGCAGATCCCCTCAAGCTGCTAACACCTGAACACCCTGTAGTCTTGATACCTACATTGGCTCTACATTCACCTCATTGCTGCTGGAAGTGAACAAATGTTACTTGGATAGCCCCAATGGCAGACATTTCTGATCCTGGAGACCCAAACCTGGTAGGCAGCCAGCAGTGGCCTCCAGGACATCTTCAAAATTAGCCCTGCCAGAAGAACACGTCACACAGCTATCGTAGATAAATGACACCTGCCAGAGCAGAGGCTCTGGATCAACTCCTCAGGCTATCAGCACTGTGTGTTTTAATCAAATGTCCAGAGTTGATTTCTTGATATGCAAATTACACACTGAATCACCTCATTTACTTTCCATGCCTTATGGACTGTAGAGATGCAAATGGAGACCGTCTCTAGCAAGTGTTCCTGTGCATCTCAACAGCATCAGCTGCCCAATGCTCTAGTTTTCTCCAAGAGGAAAGAGCAAAACCACTGAAGCACATTTCTATCCCTAACAATGTTCTCCAGTAAATAATACAAAATCCAGTATGACAATAACATAAAAAAATTCCAGCACAAACCCTTTCATCACACACAGTACACTGAAAGTAAGACCCTAAACAGCCAAGCAGGGCATCTCAACCCTGTCCCTTATTGGGAAGGACTAGAATCAAGCAATGGCCAACAAAGTACTTCAATTTCCATGCCATGCCAAACCCTATTACTGAATATGAGGCTTTATGACCATACGGGGCTCCCAAAAATATGCACCAAAACCAGCAATTTGGAGGTGTAATATGTAAAACTCTTCATAATATGATGAGTTTTGGGGTTTTTTTTTCCAGGAAGGTCAAAGCAAATATTCCTTTAAGAGAAAACAAAGTACAGCTCTTATTTAAGTAGTACCTCAAGCACAAGTAGGTCTTGTAACCTTCAATATGATCTCATCAGCTCAAGCTGAAGTTCAAAATAATAGCCTTTCCAGAGGGAAGGCAGTGAGAATGCAGAAATCACTGGTTTCCTCCAAGCTGTTCAGTGGATGGCCCCAGAGAGACACCCAAGCAACCAGAGATCTTACAGAATGTGTTCAAAGTTGCATCAGAATCATGTAAGTCCCACCAGCTGCTCTAAGAACTGGACTCCAAACTTTACTTCAGACCTCTGAAAATCCCCAAAGAATTCCTCACAGTGACACACGTAACAAGATGCAGGTCCAAGAAATCTGATGTTTTTGAACGGAGCAGGATTTCAGAGAAGCTTTAGGTTAGGAGAAGAAACCTTTTCCTGCAAGCACAATGATTTCCTCTATTGGGGACCATTTGTATCTCAACTCCACCAGTAGTCTCTGTGTCAGCACTTTCTGTCATCCAACCAACTGGCTCTGATCTTTACCAGATGATCACACTCAGACTTAGGACAGCAGGATGATCATGCTTAGACTCCTCTGGACTACAGTTAAAAAGAAAAGTCATTCCATCAGCTAGGAGAACCCAAGAGAACCAAATTCACTGAAATATCTGTGTTTATCAGCCTGCCTGACCATACGGAAATTATTTTAGACATTTAAAAATCAAAATCTTTTTTCAACCAATTACTGCTGAGCTGGCATTACAGATGTAGTAGAGGAGTCACATTAGTGTCCCCAAGCCAACATCACACACAACTTCAAGGCCAGGTAAAGTGCATGCTAGCTGCATTCAAAATATCAACAGTCATTAAAGTAATATTATTCATCTTGCAAATTAGTAGCAGAGATAATTAAGTCCAGTTCCCCTTGATAGGAGAAGGGTTTTTATGTTTTTTTATCAAAGGCTGCATTTGCATGGCCAACAGAGAGCTATGTCCACACGGCAAGACATTCACTCACCTTTAAGTGTCCTTACATGAACTGGCAGGTCACTCTTGGTACTGTAAACATCATCTCCTGCAGACTGCCTCCTCATCAAGCTTGGGTCATTCTGGACAAGCCAGTCAGCCACTTTGCTCTCTGCTGACATCACTTCTGTATGAGCTGGTTCCTTATTGTAGGGTCTTCTCTGTCTGAGTGAAAATTTAGTTACGTGGTCTTTTATCTTTATTTTACCAGGGGTACCATCATCAAATTCAATGGTGAAAGAGGCATGACTCTGTACCACAGGGGCTACCACAGCATCAACATCCTTTGTTGGGATCTCATGGACCTGCGTTTCTGGAGATTTTGATGGCTGCTGAAATTCTTTAGTTGGAATCTCAAAATAACTTGGCTCTCTCCGGAAGGCAAACACAGACTGTTCTTGGGCATCTCTATAAGTAGAAATATTCCCATTCAGTTCCTCTTCATGTTGGTTTATCTCTTTTGATCTCTCTACAAAAGCAGAAAAGAAAGGATAAAATAACATTTTTTCAGTACTAGTCCATTCACTTGTTTCAACTTGGAAGGCCTACTAATCACAACCCCTCTCTGCTAGAAAACAGATGCACTGTGTATGCACTGAAATAAAACACTTTTTTGTGCAGTAGAGCACATGCTTGATAGAAACATCAGGTTCACTGCACAACTGAAAACCAGATGCCTCTTCCATACACACAGATTGACAACAACAGAGTGTTAAGACTAATGGCTCCCAGGGATGATGAGGTGACAAACAGATACAGCTACACAACTAGCTCTAAAACAAACTTAGCGATTTATTCCATGACTGCTGTTTCTAATGGTCAGATATTTTAGGGAAAACACATTAATTCTCCCTTATTCCAGTTTCAGCAGCAGCAACCTGCACACAGGAATGCGCAAATACAAGCACAAAAAAAAAGTAGAAATTAAAAGCCTTGAAACAGGATGGGCTCAAACAGTAAATATATGAAGTGTGCCAAAATTTTGTGTCCCCTATCTTTTCCCACCCCATGTCACCTCCATTACCTGAATAATGTTCCTCTTGCCTTCTCTCCTCCTTGTTATTTGCATCATCTTCCCCCCACCAGGAGGGCTGCCCATAGAGAGGGGTGCGGTATGTATTTGTTTCTAGGAAGAGGATAAGCAAATACTTTAACAGAGAAAATATCAATTTACCACATGCCAAAAGGGGAAAAAACCAAATATCAATTTACCACACGCCAAAAGGGTTCAACCACACGCCAAAATGGGAAAAAAAGCAAGGCCAGATAAGACCATGAACCTGTTATATCACAGTTACATCACAGTTATAACAACAGCAAATTACACATAATAATATGTTCAGGCTTTTCTTTGTTTTGCCCTTTTTTCCTTTTTACATTCTACTGCAAGACTCCACCTCCCTTCATTTTCTTTCATAGCTGTGTTTCCCAGATACTGGCTTTTGTCCCTTTCTAGCCTTATTATACACACAAAGTGGAAGATTTTTGGCAAGACAGACTACAAAACACTAACTACAAAACTGTCTTCAACTCACCTGCAATTCAGGTGGAAATCTGACTTTTTTCCTCACCTTAACTGGGAAGACTTTACCTCTACCCTTTTCTCCCTACCATGTCTATGGATGCGTCCAGGCTAGGGATTTTTTGCACTATTCACCACCCCCACTATAAGTGACACACATTCCACAACAGGAAATTCTCAAAGCATTACAAACATAGAAAAAATGGTAAAAAAATCTCCTCAGACTTTCATAAAAAAGTAGTAAACCCTTGTTCTCTGAAGCTTATAGTAAACCAAGTGAGTTGCATAATCATTGTAGGACAGAGGTTTTTCTCATGGAGAATGTCCTCCAGAAGAGCCAGGCTTACATTATTTCTCTATTCAGTGAGCATTCCCTGAAAGATCTTCGCTGCAACAACTGGCACCCACTCAGTGGAGCTGATCCACTGTTCCTAGTTTTGTATCCCACAAAACAAGGTTGTGTTTTGGCAGTGCCTTGGGCTTCTGCTGTTTATGCAACAAACAAAAAGAATACACCAAGTTTGCCTGTGGTGCAGTTAATACTACGGTTTTTCATAGTTCAAGAGAAGCAAATAAAGTAGCTTTTGTTCTTTCATCTAGAGGTGACAGAAACACCAGGATAGGTCAGGGGCTGAGGTTAAGATCCAGGTTTGTTAGGCTGCTCCTGCCTCTGCTCATAGCAGCCAGAACTGGTCACGTCTGAAACCCTGGCTCCTGCTCCAGAGCCATTGCTGAACTTCTACTGCCAGCTGCTGCTCAGCTTGTGGTTTTCAAACCACACACTGTTCTGTGCAAAGCAGCTCTCTAACAGCCCTGCAATTCTGCACTCACTGCTTTAGCAGGGACATGACAGAAAGCAGTTGTTAGCATAAGGGAAGTCAGGAGAGGAAGGAGAATTAAATAACTGAGATTAAAAAAGCAGCCTGATTATATGCTGTTGTTCCTACAGCTACACAGACCCAGTGGCCACTGCTTCAGATATTTTTGTTCCAGGATCATTCCATATATCTAAGCTCATACACTGACAGTCCACAGGCAAAAATTCTGCTTTCCAGATGCAGCCCACAGGCCCTTTTCAAGAGATCTTGTTCGTGTTCCAAAGTTAACCAGGCAGCCTCCCTTCACACTGAGGATCAAAAGAGGCTGAAAGTATTGCTCTCCTCCCTGCCTAGAGTGCATGGAAGATAAACCATGTTCCTATTATGTAGGCGGCCTTTGAAAGTTCAAAGGAGGAAGCATTTCTCACCAAGATAAATTGGAATTGCCAAGCAATATGTTTCATAACTGATGATGGGTAAACCACTCATGGGAGAGGGGGGGATAAAGAATTAAAAAACCGATTCACAAGACTGTCAGTGAACCCTACTCCAGGGTAGGGTTTGGTTTCTCCTAGGCTGAGAGCTTCTATCACACAGCCTAGCAGAAACCTACCATCCTCTTTTCATGCTATAACTTGCCCACTAGACCCTACCCCACCCATGCAGGATCTGCTCCACCAGCATCAGGCACTTTGGGCACACAATGGATTATTACCCTCTGACTTGCAGTACAGATCTTAGGGTTGATGGCCAAGAGGCAGCTTCCTGGGGGAAGCCAGGGGAAGGAGATCAACACTTGAACACAAATCCATCAGCAAGAGCCAGTCATGTCTGAGATAATTTGTGCCTAAAGGCATCGACTACCTTACACATGAAATGCAAAGACCACCTGCACTAGACTGTTGCACAAGCAGCACCTTTCCCAAGGATGGGTGCTGTTACTGCTTGCAAGGAGTTGCCTCATTACAGCTTGTGTCTGCAGCACATCCCAGCCCCAAAGGGATCCCAAAGGCCCCCTAGTCTACAAGATGCCAGTGATCTATTCCAAGACTATTTTGTGTCCAGAGGGGCAGAAGAAAGCTAAGAGAGCTCACACCCATCCTGCAGGACAGAAGTCTTCCCAGAAACCACTCAAAGATCAGTGTCCCATCTGAGTACAAACACAGGAACTTCTGCCTTTGTTGTCCAGTATCTTTTTCTACTACAGGGAAAAGGCAGCCAGGGGATTAAGTCAGAATTTTGGTCAGACCTCTTCTGTTGATGAGGAACTTTGAGATGCAATTGAAGCTAAGGGGGGGGGGGGGAAGGATTTATAAACAATAAGGATTCAACTCCTCTGCTGTCTCAAATTTCCCTAGGCCCTAATAGGTACTTGGAAATAACCCTAACTGCCCCTCTGACAAAAGGTAACACAAAGTCAAAACCCCAGGGCAGGTCTAGGAACACCTAAAAAGACTGCATCGGGCTGGCCAGAGTGCACAGATCTGGGGCATCAGGGTGGGAGACACTGCCCTGCACTCACTGCACAGCAGCAGAAAATCGCTCATGTCCCGTGACACAGAGCTCACATGGCCCCACCTGCAATGCCTGTTACAGCATCTGTGACAAAGCTGCTGATTTGTGTGTGTGGCGTTTCATTCCTTTCCTCTCCCAACCTCCACAAAGCACTGGAACTTCATTTTAAACTGCAAAAAGCACAGATGGAAAGCTGAGGAGTCAGTATCTTGCTATTTGGGGACAGTTTCAATATTTTAAGAGCAATTAATGTTTCCACTGAGTATTCATATTAATATGCATTTTGAATAACATTGTCAAATGACACAGCCACTGTCATTCTTGGCTATTGCTGAAAGTAAGACAGATCCTGAGCCAGAGTAAGGACAAGACTGAGCACGGTGCTTTGCCCGAATCTCTGACTTCAGAAGAGTGTTGTGGTTTAACCTCAACCAGCAGCTAAGCTCCACACAGCCACTCACTTGCTCCCCCACCACTGGGATCAGGGGAAGAATCAGAAGGGTAAAAGGTACAAAAGTCATGGGTTGAGATACGGAGAGTTTAGTAAGGAAAGCAAAAGCCATGCACAGAAGCAAAGCCAAGCAAGGAACTCATTCACCACTTTCCTTGAGCAGGCAGGTGTTCAGGCATCTCCAGGAAACCAGGACTCCATTACACATAACAGTGACTTGGAAAGACAAACACCATCACTCCAAACATCCCCCCCACTTCCTCCTCCTTCCCCCTGTATAATATACTGAGCATGTGATATGGTCTGGAATGTCCCTTTGGTCAGTTTGGGTCACCTGTCCTGGCTGTGTCTCCTCCCAGCCTTCCATGCAGCCCAAACCTCCTCGCCAGTGTGGCAGTATGGAAAGCAGAAAAGGCCTTGGCCCTGTGTAAGCTCTGCTCAGCAATAACAAAAACATCTCTATATTAACAACTCTGCGTTCTGCAAAAATTCAAAACACAGCTCCATATCAGCCACTGTGAGGAAAATTAACTCTACCCCAGCCAAAACCAGCACAGAGAGCTACATGAATTTGTTGCCCTGCTCATGTCAGAAGCTTCTGTCCCTTCCAATTTGCCAGCACAACTGACACCTCTCCCAGCTCCAGCTCTAACACAACAATATTGTAGAAAAAGGGAAGGGGGGGTGGGGGGGGAAGCACGATGGGAAGGCAGCTAAAACAGATGTCTGCGACAGAAGTGGGCCAGGGAGCAGCTACACATGCAGTTGTGCCAGCGGGCTTTGCTCTCCACCAGCTGGCATCCATTTTGGGTAGCAACCTCAACGTGGACCTGCAGCATCCAGAGCAGCATGTCTGCCTGTGTCCTGAGACATGCAAAGCACCCTGAAGCCACCTCCTGTCTGTTCTGTTTTAGTAAAAGATGGATGCTTTTGCAAGAGCAGACAAACTCGGGGCCTGCTCAAGTCAGCAGTGAAGGGAGGAACACCAATGAAAATGAACGGCTCAGTCATTTTAATGACATGAGACTTCCTCCAATTGATGGCAGCTCGTTACCACCTCTCTCCACTCCGTGCCAGGCTGCCCAGATGGTGCCAATTCATTTAGAAGTATTTCTTAGCTCCTCAATTCAGGCAGGCAGCCCGAAAACCATCTTTTTAGATAACTGAATTGAGGTCAGCACAAGCATTCAGCCAGATAAACACTGAGCTACCAGTGATGGTGTAAATACAGGGAAGACCACTGACATACACACGTTCTGCTCCTGGATTTCAGTATTCGGGGCAGTCACTCGAAAGGAAATGCTATGTGTAAACTCCGTATATTAATTAATTCGTGCCTGGAATTAAAGTGATATAAAACCATGGACAATGACCCGAAGGGAGATTCCGGGAAAAGCAAGGGACATCCGAGAACCGATGAATTGGCAGGACAAGAAAATCAGCAAGTGAAAAGGTATTGCCACCAAGGAGATGAGCCATCAGTGACCCTAACGACTCGGGACACCTGCCCGATGGGATCATCCTGGCTCCTCAGAAATCTCGCCTGTTCATCAGTGTCGCCCGGAAAACCTATTCAAGGAGCCCAGAATCCCAAAAGAGGACCCATGAATAACTATACACAGACTGGTAGACAAAGAAACTCTGCCTCTGGGAAAATAAAAAGTATAAAATCGGACTGTCGGCGGTGGGATTTTTGTGAAGGGCGGGGTGGGGGTGGAGACCGGTGCATTAGAGGCCAGTCTCACGTTCACCCAGTGTCGATACCCGGAGTCGACCTGACTTTTTTGTGGCTGTAATTTTTGTTTGTTTTTTTTCGTGTTCGCTGTCACACGAAAATAAATTTTATTTTTACTTCTTTTCAATCTGGCCGTTTCATTTATAACAGAAAAATGAAGGCTGTTTTAGGACAGAACAAGGGAAGTCCATTTGCTTAACAGTCTGACAAAAATGTGTCCTGTTAAATTAACACAGAAGTATTGATCATCTGAAGGAGAGGCACCAAAAGAGAGAAAGAGACATGTCAATACAAAGGGTGTATTTATGGAGAAGGGAATCACACAGAACACAAAGCCACAACCAGAAATACAGTCCAGGTGATGAAAGGCAAAGGAGAAAGACTGTGTTAAAGCTGCTTTCGATCATCAAGCAGGAAGAAGAGCTTTCAAGACTAGCACACTGCTCCCACTAAACAGAGGGGGTCTGATTTCCCTTGAAGATGTCCCCTGTGGTTAGGACAGGACTGAGGACTGTGCTTTGCCCGAATCTTCACAAAGTTTCACACCATCATGAGAGAAAGACAGTCAGCAACAGCAGATTTCTTTGCTCACAGAAGCACACACAGCTTTGAAGCTCTCTGTTGCAAGTCATAACAAAAGCATGAGAAATCTAGCTTGCTTTAAGTCAAACTGTTTTTGATTCATTATTAATAACAATAATGTCCATTTCCAGAAGATGCAGAGTAGGCTTCTTACGGCAGAGGCCTTGGGAAAAAATTATCTATCTACAACATTTTAAAATTAATTCCTTAACATCTCTGCTTTTTAACTCCTCTCCAAAACAGAGAATTCAGATCTAGTAGGAATAATCATAAAGCAATTCTCTGACTCTCTGCCACACAATTTACTTCATAAGTGCATGGTTAATCTAAGCCCTGGTCTTTTGTATCTGCTGTGAACATAAACGGATCCCAGGGACTTTTAAATCAGGCTGATGATCACAAATGTACTTTTATCAATTACATGGTCAAACCTTAAACATGCTGCAGTTACCACCACTGTAATTCAGGCAAAAAAAAGCAGATATAACACCACTCCCTTAAATTAAAGGCTAGGGCAGAGCTGTGTGTCTAAATAGCTACTGCCATGATCTCATGGGGAAAGCAGCCAAAGACCATGGAAACCACTTCACAGCTGGGCACAGTTCCCACTGCCTCCATCCACGCTGCCTGCTGACCTCAGCCCTGGACATCAGCAAGACTTTCAAGTCGTCCACTCTACTGAGAGGACTTACTAATGACATGGACGCTGACCTGGTGAGTAAAGCTATTTCACAGATCCAGGGAGAAGCTCCTGCAATTGGTCCTACTTCTGCAAGTGATGATGCCCATTTCAAGTGGATGCTGCCAGCAGCCTCCACCCCTGGAAACTTAGGCCTGCAGCAGTTTTTCAGAGGTTAGTCATCAGATTCAGGATTACCCAGTCCCATGAGGCTGTGGCAGCTTTGAAAAAACAAAAAATTAAGATCAGCCTGAGGATTTAACTACGTGTTGAGAACAGAAGACCACAAAGTAGCTTATCTCATCAAGTACCTCAACTCAGGTAGCAACAGATGGGAATACGGATTGTGACTGTGTTGAAATCTACTCAGTTCAAGGTTCTACCTGGCTTCCTGATCATTTAAGGCTTTAGACTTGAGAGCTAATAGCTATTTTTAGCATTAACTAGCTGAATTGTGGACACTTTTATTCATAAACATCTCCAACCCACAGGATTAACTACGCTCCTTGCTTCAAACATTTAACAGACTGATCATCTTCTACTTACAGGCAACATACACCCAAAAGCTGCAAGTTCAACAGCATAAAGACTAAACTAACTGTTTCCCATTCACTCCCCTGGATCTCTTTATCCTCAGCCCCTCACCTCCTCCCATTTCTAAGCAGCTCTAATTGTTCACATTGTTTTGTTAAACCTCTTCCCTGAAAGCTTGCATTCCCTCTGCCTCTTTTCCACATGGGCCCTGGGAACCGATCCTTCTAAAGGCTTTTGTCAGCCCAGACCTTGCTTTAATTAGTCAATGCAAATTCCTAAATACCTACGGGCTTAGCGAAACAGCTCTTTCCCTAAAGCCTCTTTCTGCCGCCACTAAGCAAGCCCACTCCCCCTAAGACCACTACATTCTTCTTTTCATTAATCATTTCAAACTGCTGCCACTCCTCCCAGCAGCCGAGGAGAAACAGTGCTTGTGTGCAGCTGAGGACAAGGTGAATTAGTCACATGGCAGATGAGAAAGAGATCCACTGATCATTCTGCTCATGTGACAGAGATTTTTTTGGAAGAGCGAGGGACTGATTTAATGTTCAGGCTCTTGCTTCCACAGGCTTCAATCCAATCCAGCAAAATACTTCAAACAAAAAGTCCTGATTTCCTCTATCGTTCAGTGGGGTTAGCAGCACTTTACGGATTTTTTTAGCTCTGCCCATCAGTCCCACTGCATGTGACATACTTCAGTGCTGGTCCCCAGT
Source organism: Cyanoderma ruficeps (assembly GCA_008694505.1). Taxonomy (NCBI): domain Eukaryota; kingdom Metazoa; phylum Chordata; class Aves; order Passeriformes; family Timaliidae; genus Cyanoderma; species Cyanoderma ruficeps. Next base: position 44,115,688 of record VZDJ01007753.1, on the reverse strand, counting down.
AAGAACACAGAGCCCGTTTTGCCTTAGACCTCTGGTCTGTGCCCACTGAAGATGACAAACATAATGCAGGTCTGCCAATCAGAGGCGAGAGAAACGGGTCACCTTGCTGAAGAGTCACTCAACGTCCTGGCTTTGAAGGTGTTCCAAATATCCACCGCTTACTCTATGTAGGTTAAAATCAAGGAGAATGTATTTTGGAAGGTGGCAAGAATAAAAAACTGAGTGTTCATGGAACCGGGCAGTAGCAAACACAAAGTGGTTCCGGTTACTGGCAAAGCTTTCCAAGAACCTCCTGCCCCTTGAAAGGCAGCTGGAGAGCTCGTCCCCCAGTGGGGTTCACCTCTTCTCACCCTCCTCAGTGTCACACTTAATCATCCACAATTCCATCCCTTTATTTTCACACTTGTCAGGCTCAGTCCGAAACACAGCCACAGCCAAATCAACACAAAGAAAGGTTTTCTGGTACAAAAAATGGGACTTGGACACATGGGCACATGTGCTTCCCCACACAGCTGGAGACAGCGAGGAGACCAGGAACATTACACTGTTTTAGTGCACTATGTCATCTTAGGGGATTTTTATAATGACAATACATGGGAGATTATGGTCAATCAACCCACTCCAATTAGTTATCATGAAGCTTCAACATATTCACCCAAAGTTGTACACTTTTCTAGAAAGCTGCCAAACCTGTCTCTAGGTAAGCTCACCCAAGATGTTTACCTCACTCTTTTCCTTGCCCATCCCCTTCCCTCCATTCTCCTCCCTGAATCTTCCTCCAACAGAAAGTGGGCAACTCTCCCTGTTAAACCCTAAAGCTTTCCTAATTGCTCTGCCATCCTGAAGCCACAAGACCACCACTGGCAGTCATGTCACCAGTATGCTTTAAAGCCATATTTGTTCCTCCCATGCACCAGCAAGTTCCAGAAAGCCATGAACTGATACCTGACCAGAACTGGGGAGAGAGACCTGTCAGGACAGCACACACAAGAGGCAGGAATTTGAGTGAAATGGGTGAGACAAAACTGCTGGGGAGTTCCTGGCAAACCATGATGGAGAACACAAAGGAACCAAGTTTGACAAAGGATCTTTAAAGGAGGGCAGCAGTTGGTAACAAAATGGAGAACAGAAGGAATTTCTCAAATAGAAAAGGTTTGAAGCTGGGGAACAGTGAACCTGAAGCAAACATCTCCCACTCTGGCAGCCGGCTTCAATCCCACATATTGGCACATTAGGAAATACAGCCATTTAAAACCATCCAGGGCTTTGTGAAAGAAATGGCTTGCTGCTTCTTTGCCTGCCTGCCAGCACCACACCACAGCAGCTATACATTTTCTACTCTGAGTCACCCTCTCTGTTCAAACACCAGCTCACGATTAGGAAATTAAAAATAGACCAGACAGGTGCCAGAGAACTTACCAAACCTGCTCTGCCCACAGGTTTTCCAGAACACACACAGCGACAAGGCATGTAGGAGCCATCACACCAGCCGATTTTTTTTGGAGGCTGAATCTCCAAAAACCCAGAGTCTGGAATGCTCCAGGAGTTCAGAAAGATGATCCTTCCAGAACTGCTCCCAAACGCAACCCACAAGACTCTACTGTCAGAATCATAACCCAGCACAGGGCTCAAGCTGTACTTTGTTCAGAATCCAGATGAACTGGTTCCCAAGCAGGTACCTGTAATTGCTTTCCTCTCTCCTTTCTCCAGCTTTGCTTGTGGGGACTCTGTGTAGCCACTGTGCTCCATGGGCTGCTCCGCCCTCTTCATGGCCGTGCCTTTGTAATTCATCTGGAGTTGGCTGGTGTACTTCTCATGCTGCAGAGACACAAACAGCAGTGAACCCCTCTTCCCCACCGACAGATCACCCAAAACTCTACTGCAGTTTTGTTGAAACTCTACTTTCAACAAAATCCATGCACACCTGAGTAGAAGCAGAACAGGAGAAATAGCCCATTTGGAAGCCATTAAGTGACAATTCTAGTACACAAGAAGGTCACTGTGACATAGCTCTGCAAAATAACCAATTAAAAAATCCTTTAAAGAATAAACTGAGAAGGATCAGAACTCAGGCCATTTTCCACTCAGGATTCAAATCCTGAAATCCCCTTTGTTCTTAAAGGAACATCATAAATTATTTCAGGGTGCTCATCTGCATTATCTCAGTTTTTCAGCAAAGGCAACTGGAATCTATTTTAATTACTTTTTTCCAAACCCTCTCCCCAGCTAGGAAAATGATTCCACCTTAAAACAGGTTCCATATTAACACAGTAAATGAGCTATTTAGAAGCTGGTTTATTACAAGTAAATGAACAAAAGGGTGAACCCATCCACATCATCCCTGAGTAAGTTCAGTGAATCATTTGCCCAATTCTAGCTGTTAGATTTCCTATGCTCACCAAGTCCTAAACATGGAACCAGGACTAAGAAGGCAGTATCTGCTAGGCAAGAGCTATGGCACTGATAGCCCAGTCCCACAGCTGAACATTATAGCTTTCTTGCCTAGAGAGGATTGCTTTTCTGCCTTAGAGAAGGGGATGCTTGAATACTTCTCTACCTGCTACTGAACAGTGTTTAAAAAAACACCTCACTCCTAAGAGGACTGACTGCTCAGTAAGTAAAAATTGGGAGCTTGAAGGCAAAAATGAGATGGTACACATGAATAAATTAAGCAAAATTCAGCCTGATTGAGGAGGTGTGGTGGAGCTGGCATAAGTCACCATGCTCAGAAAGAGACATCTGTGCTCCACTTCTGGGAGGGAATAAGTTCTGCTGTGCTTCACCCACAAGTTCATGTGCTGGTTGTTCTTTAACATGTTACAGCTTTAAGTAACCCTTTTTTTCTTGGCAGTCATGAAACATAAAGAACTTGATCTGCATGTTAGCACAGGGATAGGAAAGATCATATTTGAGATAACTGGGAAATGTATCTTTCCTCTAAGGAAGGTTTTATTAAGTCCAATCCAAGGAGAGCCTCACATTTTGAAACATTTCACTGCCATCAAGAGTATTTCAATATTTCACTCTGTTTGACCATCACTAGAGTACTTAATTTTTTTTAAAAAAAATGCATTGCATCCCAGCCCCTCTTACCTTTAATGCTTCTTCTGGGACTTTGTGTTGAATTTGTTCCAGGACATACATATTCGAATGTACAGAATTCATTAAGGAAAATAGAAAAGAATTGGATGGACAGAGAAATCTAGCATTTAGTCACAGAAATAAAACGGCATCATAAAATAAGAAAGTCTTAAAATTTGCAGGGTAGTAAAAGTTGCCTGTGCTGCAGCCCAGCATGGTCTTTGTTGTGCAGTTTGTGAGACGGTATAAAATCATGTTTGCTGGCCAGACCCACAAAAGCTGAGGGGCAGCAGACGTGGGGACCTGAGCAGGAGAAGTCTGGAGGGGCACCAGCAACTCTGTGCAGGACCTGTGGGAGCAACTGGAGCCCCAGCTCAGCTCCTACCCTGATCCTCTCCACCTGGCTGGGGGAATCAGGCAGACCCCTCAGTGTCCCGGCCAAGGTGGGCCAGTCTCACACACTGGATAAGGGAGCAGTAGAGTTCAGGTCATTGCTCAAATGCTTGGGACTGTGGTGCTCTCTTGCCCTGGCAAGGCCTTTCAGTCACTGCAGTTTTCTAGAAGAAAAGTAAATCAGGTCATGAGCTGCTGTGACCTCTTAGGAAGGGAGGCATTCACATGGTTGAGCCCAGGCAATAATCCTCAGCAATGCTGTATTAAAAAAAAAAAAAAAAAAAAAAAA